>VTFQ01000018.1:9950880-10310880 GCA_036281575.1 Ancherythroculter nigrocauda | reverse complement strand
AATGCCATGCTGTGCAATGATACGATTCTGAGAAACACGCTGAGGGGACGAAAACTGCACAGGCCGAACTAAGACTGTCAGAGATTCTTGCTGCAACCTATTCAAATATCAGCATCTTTTGATATTATTTATTTTTGCACTTTAGTGCTTATATCAAAACAAAACAGCATAATTTTCATCTAAATGACACCGGTTAACATGTTTATTTCAATTTACGCTAACACAAAGAGTTAAATGCATCACTTTGAGATGTTTGTCAGCTTTATTACTCAAACCACAATGCAAGGCCACGCAGGTGGCTTTTTTTTTTTTTTTTTGCATTTACATTTGCATTTGCACTAGAACAGAATGCCATTTGGTTTTTCAGCTTGATTAAAGGACACAAAGATTCGGTCATTGTGTACCATGGCAGATTGCACAGACAAGGCAGTGTACATTCTCTTTATGCTTGTCATTGTGTTCAGTCGTCTACCTGAAAAAAAAAAAAAAAAAAAAAAAAAAAAGACTACCAGCAAGAGGCTATTTCCATCCTTCAAGAGGAGTTGCATGCCATATATGCTGTCACAAACGCATCCACACACAAATACTCCAATCAACGGCTGTTCACAAACTCCTTTTGTTCCTCTAGAGTTCCTTTGTCACCTTGCTCAGAAATGGGTACTTTGCCATTATTGTGTTTGTTCAATAGGAAGCCCTCCAATTCACCTTTCGGTCAGCTATTTCCTTATTTTGTCTTTGATTACAGGGCTGCAGAAGGCTCCAAACACGAAATACTGATTTGGCCACCAAGGTCATTACATCCAGATGTACAGCATCTGGTCTAACTTGTTATACTATCTCAATCTAGGTGCACATTCTCCTGTAACCACTTTGTCTGAATGTCTATTTAAAGGCCCACCCACTTTGTGCCACTGTGGGGACCAAGACAGGCAGCCTTCCTGCCGCATGCAATATGACTACCATTCCTGAGTGTGTGCACAGCTGGTGAAGTTCAGTCTATTACAGAGGCTATCAAGAGAGCTTCTGAAAGGTAACGCTACAATAACTGGATTTCAATAGCAGAAAACATTTGTTCTAGCGTAACCTAACATATCTTTGCTGGCACTTTGCACTTATTTTAAAATTAAAATATAAAAGTTGCAAAGTTACCTTAAAGTTCTCTTCAAGAACTGCCCACCATCTGATGCATACTGCTCATGAAACTGGAGAGCACTCAGTCTGGAAATCTCTAATCTGATTGGCTGACTTTAGTAAACATGAAAAAGTAAACTGCAAATTTATTGCAAAATTATATACATATGTTCTTGTTTTTGTACAACATTTGAAGACACATGTTTTACTGTTTTGTCAATCTGTTATTGTGGTTTAATCTATTTCACTTAAATCAATCCCTAAATGGCAGCTAAAACATGAACAGCACAAAAAAAATATATAAATAAATAAATAATATATATATATATATATATATATATATATATATATACAGCACAGTCCAAAAGTTTGGAACCACTAAGATTTTTAATGTTTTTAAAAGAAGTTTCGTCTGCTCACCAAGGCTACATTTATTTAATTAAAAATACAGTAAAAACAGTAATATTGTGAAATATTATTACAATTTAAAATAACTGTTTTCTATTTGAATATATTTCACAAAGTAATTTATTCCTGTAAAGGCAAAGCTGAATTTTCAGCATCATTACTCCAGTCTTCAGTGTCACATGATCCTTCAGAAATCATTCTAATATGCTGATCTGCTGCTCAAGAAACATTTAATGTGTACAATTGTACAAAATATTTGTGTACAATATTTTTTTTCAGGATTATTTGATGAATAGAAAGTTCAAAAGAACAGTGTTTATCTGAAATCTAATCTTTTGTAACATTATAAATGTCTTTACTGCCACTTTTGATTGATTTAATGCATCCTTGCTGAATAAAAGTATTCATTTCTTTAATTTCTTTTCAAAAAAATAAAAATAAAAATTCTTACTGACCCCAAACTTTTGAACGGTAGTGTATAATGCTACAGAAGCTTTGTATTTCAGATAAATGCTGTTCTTTTGAACTTTCTATTCATCAAGGAATCCTGAAAAAAAAAGTACACAACTGTTTTCAACATTGAAAATAATCATAAATGTTTATTGAGCAGCAAATCAGCATATTAGAATGATTTCTGAAGGATCATGTGACACTGAAGACTGGAATAACGATGCTGAAAATTCAGCTTTGCATCACAGGAATAAATTACTTTGTCAAATATATTTAAATAGTACACAGTTATTTTAAATTGTAATAATATTTCACAATATTACTGTTTTTTTACTGTATTTTTAATTAAATAAATGTAGCCTTGGTGAGCAGACGAAACTTCTTTTAAAAACATTAAAAATCTTAGTTGTTCCAAACTTTTGGACTGTATATATATGGTCCAACTGGGCAGTTCTTGGCCAGAATACGTATGGCATTTAGTCAAGGTCTGGCGACACGAGATTGCCCAAAGGGTGAATTTTACAAGAATTTTAAGGACATTTACTCACAGCAGGATTGCACGATTTATTCCAGGCACAATCGCTAAAGGAACAGACAGCTGTGGAGCTAGTGCTTCCATTACCCCGTGTTTTTATGCCTTATAGAGCTGAGGACTTCAGAAAGGTGAAGTGAAGCACCTCAGCATCCAGCCCTGCTGCTCTCGCTGTTTAATAACAAACATATATCCTCTCCTCCATTTCCGAAATGGCGGCGAAAAGGCCGTTAGAGACTGAAAAACAGCCACACAAATTAAAGATACTGTTAGGTGTGAAACCGTTTTTTGGGCTGCGGTCCCCACTATCAGCACCCACCATAACTGCCACGTAATGGCCAGAGTGATGTACTGCCATTCGGTCCCAGCGTTCATTTCCTACAAAACTGCCCGCACCACTGCACAAAACACTGTAAAACAAGGCCTTGACTCAGAATACAGAGAGGCCCCCTCAGTATTTGGCCTTTGCTTTAGTGGACAGACATGATAAGGACTGTAAAAAGGAAGGAGAGATTGCTCATCAGCGGTGCAATTAATCAATTAGAAAGAGCAAATCGATCTTTCTCCCCCCATCCAGCATGGCAGGCTGACAGCACTCAGGTGTAATTAAAATTGTAGCTATTGACAAATCAAGATGGATGGAGGACCACCACGCCACTACGCTTCTTAGTGAAAAACCAATGAGAATGAACGACCATCGTTTTACATGTTGCACAGGACAGCTATATTAATTCTTTTACAACTGTCATCTTCCTATTGCTATCATTTAAGTTTTAGTTAGAGTGAGGTTAGTTAAAAAACATATATTTTCTAATCCGTGAAAATAGGCCACAATGTACTTACTATGAAGGAATTTTCTGTATTGATTTTTCATAGGTGCCTATTTTGAGTGTTTAAATGAAATATCATTAAAAGGATAGTTCACCCAAAAATGAAAATTATCCCATGGTTTACTCACCCTCAAGCCATCCTAGGAGTATATGACTATCTTCTTTCAGTCAAACACAATCGGAGATATATTTAAAAATATTCTTGCTCTTCCAGGCTTTATAATGGTAGTGAAGGGAAGGGGGGTGCATTTCTCCTTAAAATGGGGTGCATTTCTCCTTAAAAATGATCATTTTAGACTTCTAATTTATAGCTTTATATTTAATAAAGTTTTACATATGGGCATTTTTTCGTACATAAAACCCATCACTTTGCTTCAGAAGGCCTTTATTAACCCCCTGAAGCCATATGGATTACTGCTATGATGGATGGACATAAAAATTTAGGCTTCAAAACATTTACAAATTCTGCATTTCGTATAATGGCGAAGCTGAATCTTCATTACAGTCTTCAGTGTCACATGATCCTTAAGAAATCATTCTAATATGCTGATTTGCTGCTCAAGAAATATTTCTTCTTATTATCAATGTTGAAAACAGTTGTGCTTCTCCATATTTGGAATATGTGGAAAACATGATGGGTTTTTATAAGATTATTTGATGAATAGAAAGTTCAAAAGAACGAAATATTTAGCAAATGTTCCACTGAATATTCCCTCTGTAACACACAGTAAATGACAGCAAGGTACATTGAAAACCAGCCTTTTTAATGCTACCAAATTCCCGATTTCTTGTGAATATGACAGGAGAGATATTCACAAACACCACCTCAATTAACTGGGGATTAGAGCGAAAGATTTCGGTGACAACCTGTGGCGCATTGCAGACATTATCGGATCAACTGTAGAATTTGAGAGATTATCATCTTGTTGAAGATGATAATCACAATAAGTGTGAAGCGCTGTTGGTCATCTAAACACACTCTAAGGTGATGAAAATGCCAGTTTGTTTATGGACACAATGGCATTTTCGTCGCCCCCATCTGCTTGTTTGAGAAAAACCACAAATATGTTCGCTCATCAAAGTGAAGCACCCAACAAATCAAAGTTAGGGCAATTACACTCCCACATCCCTCTTCTTTATTTCAAAATGGCAACAGCTGTTTTCTGTGGTCTAAACTGCACTGTAATTTCATAGGGAGCATATGGTTACAATTGATTAATCCAGAAGGAAAAGTGTTTTATTATTTCCAAAGGCGGATGGGTAAATAAGCCCTCAAAGGGGCAGAGAAAAGGTAAGGCGTGTACCCGCAGGAATTGATCGGGAGATCGGGCTTCCTCTAGCGAGTGGCTTCTGCTCCGTGGCATTGATTGATGAAACCCCTCTGTGCTGGTGAGATGTGGCATCTTCATGGAGAGAGTGGCAGGCACCATATGCTCATTGCTACGCATATGCACACGCACAACCACATGCCTGGTTGTGTGCCATGTCACACTTATAGACTAATCTTAGTGCATTGTGATGGAAAGCACACATACACTTCTAACAAGTTGAACCCAGAAGCCTGTGAAGTCTGTCACAACATCTTGGATTCCTACATTGTCACATTTATACTTAACTATTAAGCAGATGCTCTTATCTGAAGTGACTTTCAAATGACAATGCTACAACAAAAATTATTTTTCTTAATGAGATGTGTTGTAACAAAGTTACAAAATTGCCAAGAATGATACACAATAATACAGAGATGTAAGTGTGACAAAGTAGCAGCAGAACAAGAGCCAAGGTTTAGTTTGCATAAACAATAAAAAGCGATTTCATCCATTTCCACATAACTTCAAACATACATATTACTCCAATAACCAACCCTTTAAAAACATATCTGTTGTCCTGGGTAGGTCAGTAATTCAGATTTCTACTTACCATGTTTTCCTGCATAATAATAGCATTATAACATAATAATAGCATAATAATAACAGTATTAGCCAGTATAATAAATTAACCAAGCTGACCATTTCAAAAAGCGTTTTAACTTTTTAGTTTGTGCTGCTTTCCGATCCCACCTTCTATTCTCCCTAATGTTTCCAGTCTCTCCTCTCACTGTATTTATTAACAAAATGGCAGAGAGCCCAAAAATTATATTTAAAATGGAACAAAAATTGGTCGCTAGAGCATTGAAATACACAAACACACTTCTAACGGCTCATCGCATTTTGCGGTTTGAATGAGCCGCGTGGCACGTGTCTTGAATCGAGATCATTACCGCTTGAGGAATTACAGTATGTGGTATCATACCATGACGCCAGCTACAGGTCCAATTATTCACAAGAATTTTGAGATTACTGGCCTTTTTTAGCTTATAAACACGAATTCACACACGTTCACGCAAGCACCCCGAGGGAGCAGCAATTACAGGGTTCAGAGGTGGCACCTTACGCAAGAGCCAATTTGATTGCATTTCTATTCCAAGCGCACGGCTCGCCGCTTAAGAGTGTGAGACTTAAAGGCCTCATGAACAACGCATCACACTGAAGTCCACGCTCATTACCATACTGCCATGCATTCTGTCTGACTTTGGTAAACAACCCCAAAAGCGCCTTGCACAGTCTCCACACTTTGCATAATTGTGCTTTAAAAGGCCTGGGATTCCGCTGACTATTACCTACGGAATGAGTACTTGAGTGCAGCGTTCTCCGAGCGAACGTGGAGGTATGTTCATCTGATTTTCTGCTTTAAAGACTTTAAAAGAGTTACGGGCTCCACCAAGTCACAGTTAATGGGCAACATTCCCACAGAGGCTCATACGTGGCGGGATCATACGAGGAGAGGTGTCTGAAAGAGTTCTGCTACAAGTGGAAGTGTACAGATTGCAATTCCACCGGGTGCAATTTCTCTCAGATGCGGGTCAAAGAGCAGCGCTGTAAAAATAAAAGTTCTTCAACGATTCATTGCTGAACTTGCTGACTTCTTAAGAACAATTTTTCATTGTATATACTGCTGAAAAGTTCTAAGTAAGTTAAGATTTCCAGTAAGATTTCGTTTTAGTACAGAATACTTGATCCATCCATCCATCCATCCATCCATCCATCCATCCATCCATCCATCCATCCATCCATCCGTCTACCTGCTTAAAGGGTTTTATAAACTTTCAAGTCAACACTCAAACATTGCTTGAGATCGCCATTTTGTTCTTATTAGATTAACAACACAAATAAAAAAGAATCAGATCAACCTATTTGTTTAGAACCTGGATGTTCTTGATTCAGTTAGTCATTCTGATTCAGTTTGGGTTATAATCATGTCTTTGATCCACTGCAAAGAACTGGCTTGTAAGAGTCATTTCCTTCCTTCCATCCATCCATCCTGTATTTGCTTGGCCAAAGAGGTATTACAAAAGATGCTACAATATCCAGGTGTGGTTCTGCTTAAACGATTCCTGAAGACCCAACTTCAGACGCCGGGACACGTGGGAAAAATGGAGGCGGGAAAAAGCTTTCCATGCTGAAACGGTTGGGTATGGAGATAGCATCAGAGACACTCAGGCTGTGCATGTCATTGTGCTCTCACACACCCTGAAATGCTATTCCCTATAAAGCCCCTTTCTCCCTCTTCTCCATTTCTTCCTTGATTCAGGCCAAGCCAGTGAGAGGAAGAAACCTGTAACTTCAAAGAAACCACTGCAGGCATACACACACTGTATATGGAAAAGAGCCCAGCATTGACTCAACATTTCAAAGCTTAATGTTCCCACAACAGAGACAGTTAACGTGCACCCACTAATATTCCTACACAGAGGAGATCACAAAACGCTCCTCATTAGAGACGATTTCAGAAGCAAGCAGAACTTTATCAAAGAGAGATTGGAAAGATTGAGCCATAAACCAGGTCAGCTGGGGACCAGTTTACATAACCTGAGAACAGCTGAAACTAAGAATGGTCACAATGCAGACACCCCCATAGAGGCTCAAGCCATGAACCATCTGTCTTAGCTTGTGCACTGAATTTCCATAGAGGCAATAGTGTAGATCAGGGGCCTGTTGCACCAGCTGTGAAAGTTAAAAATTAGCATAGTTATGGCATAAATAGGCACTAAAATACAATTTACGGAACACAAAACATATCTGAACTGTAACCATGCATATAAATTAATATTTATGGAAGCCTGTGAATAGAATATAAGCAGACTGATTAAGGTAGATTGATTTCTTTATGCATGTTTCAATCAATCAATCAATCAATCAATCAATCAATCAATCAATCAATCAATCAATCAATCAATCAATCAATCAATCAATCAATCAATCAATCAATCAATCTTAAAAATTAAAATATATTTATAGTTGCTTAATATTATTTACATATTTAAATATAGTATTAAATATAAATAGTTTTTTTTTATTTCAAAACTATTCATAATATTTCAATAGAAAAATAATTCATTACCAGTTATTAAATTATGCAGTTATGCAACAAGAAATCTTAATAATTCTTTACCAGTTATTGAATTATATGTCTATATATTTTTACAGTTATGTGAGGAAACAAGTTTAAAATATTGATGATGTCTTATAAATAAATAAATAAATTTATAACTTTTTGTAGTTGTGTATTATATATATATATATATATATATATATATATATATATATATATATATATATATATATATATATATAGTAGAAATATAATTAAATACCAGTAATAAAGTATTATATATTGGCAGTTATACAAGGAAATATGTTTAAAATATAGGTGAAATATTCTAAATAAATAAATTGCACACAAATGTACATATTTAAATATACTAATTATTCTCTTTCATAACTATATGTTGTATATCAACAGAAACCATTTTTTCCATAGACAGTTTGATTTTGATATTCCATTGACAATTTATTTATACAAACATGCTCTACACGTCCCACTTTAAACAAGGCCTTATGAACGCTGCTGCAACTTGACCCTGGTGTATTTTCACATAAACCATACAGAATCAAGACACATCCAAGACATGCAATCTGAGCTAAGCAGGAGGTATAGTAAGAAAGAAACTGTGAAAATTCTTTTATTTCATTCTTGTAAGCAACCTCTAGCAGTCCCCTTATGTAATGCGACTTCAAAGAGCAAGTGCAGAAAAAGTGCAGATTAAAAAGGTTGGAATACATTGAGCGAAAAAACCTGAGTGCCCCTGGAGTGACAATAAGCACATTTCAGATGAAACGTGAGCAACGACAGCGAATAGCGGCACTGTATCAATTACACCCCTTCACCGACACCCTTGAGTGCCCCCCTCCTCAGCTCTTTTCATCTTCCTCAAACTTTCTCAAGAGTAAGATATTATCAGCATCATTAGCGTTTTAGCTTTTATTTTTTTATACATCACTGATGCATCTTTTTCAGCCCATTCTGATGCACTTAATCTGAATCCCAAAGTTTTCGTAGTTATTTGTTTGACGCTTAGCATGTTTTCGTAACAGCCTTTGGCAACTTGGACGAAATCAAATGACAACTGCTAAGCAACCAGGCACTTTCTTAAGAGTTTGTAACCGGCGTGTTTTAGATGGAACCAAAGTATGTGCCTACCGTGCAACTCACATTAGTCACCGAAGATGTATCTTTGTGCAGTCAAAGCTTCAGGGGCCATGACTCAACTGACTAGAAGCATAATGCCTGCTTCAGTGGGCTCAGAGAGAGCATTTAAAACACGCACCATGGCTAAATGCCTCGCTGGCACAGTCCTTGAACTTAGTATTCGGGTGTGCGTCGGTGTGTGTGAGCGCATTCGGTTGCTTCTGTTGGCCACGCTTGACTCCGAGGAGCTCTAATCACAAATGGATTTGTCCGAGCTTTTTAAACACGGCTTCTTTTTACGTTGCGAGTGAAGGATTAGCGTGTCTAATCACAAAATGAACAGATTGGTTGAAAATAGCTGAACACGGTGAAATAATGAATGTAGGTAGAGAAATTACACTGCTCTTTATTTAGCAAACACATTTTATTATTATCTGATTAGCACACTGTGGAATATCACAAACACGTTTTCTCTGTCTGTTTCGCTCTTTATTTCTCACTCTCACTTTCTTCCAAAAGTTTTTTTTTTTTTCTCGAATATTTAATATTTGCTGACTTTTGTGCTAGCACTCCAAAATGGATGTAATATTTTACCCGGCGCTATGTATATCCACTTCTTCTCTGCGGACTCCATTACACCTCCCCAGGTGAGTTGAGACACAGCGAGTCATTAGGCTCTACAGGCATCTATGAGGTACCTGTCTGACCGAACAAGCCATTCCCTTTGTGACTCTATACTTTGCTCTCTACAATTTCCAGATGCTGTCAATGAGGTACAATTATGGACAGACGCACAGATAAGGTACATGTAAATACATATATTTGAGTTTAACTGAAGATATTTTGATATTTCAAATGATATATCCAAAATTTACTCACCCTCAAGCCATCCTAGGTGTATATGACTTTCTTCTTTCAGCCAAACACAATCTGAGTTATATTAAATAATATCCTGGCTCTTCCCAGCTTTGTAATGGCAGTGAATAGTGTCCGAGGTTTGGAAGTTACTAAAAGCGCATCCATCCATCCATCCATTCTTCATAAAAGTAATCCATATGACTCCATGGGTTAATAAATGCCTTCTGAAGCAAAGTGATGTTTTTTTTTGTAAGAAAAATGTCCATATTTACAACTTTATAAACTGTAATCACTGGCTTCCGGCAACGGCCGTATGTGCGTTCACGAGAGAGCCGAGTTCTGGCGGAAGGGTGACATCTGACCCAACACATGACATAGGACATAGCTCCTCTTATCTTACATTGAAATCCTCCAACATTTTTCTTTTAAACTTCTCATATTAGACTTCTAATTTGTGAATGGCGTTTTGTTTAGCTCTATCCAATCCATACTTCCATGATCGTCAATTCTCACCTAAGCTTACGATACGCTTACATCATACATCGGAAGCCAGCGATTATAGTTTATAAAGTTTTAAAAATTGATATTTTTCTTACAAAAACCCATCGCTTCATTTCAGAAGGAATTTATTAACCCACTGGAGTCGTATTGACTACTTTTATGATGGATGGGTGCACTTTTTGGAGCTTCAAAAACTCCATTCAATGCTATACAAAGCTGGGAAGAGCCAAGATATTGCTGAAAGAAGAAAGTCATATACACCTAGGATGGCTTGAGGGGGAGTAAATGATAGCATAAGTCTGATTTTTGGGTGAACTATTCCAATAACTGCTCTGGTCAATTATATGATTGGGTTTTGGGGCATTATTGAAGCAAACAGGAATGCTTCATTTCCTAGAAAGCCATGACCTGTTGAATTTCCCTGAAATCCAATTCAGTAAATTTCACTTACATCCCTGCTGAACTCAGACTAGACTTATCACTGTGGTGTCTGAATTATGAGAAAGTATTTCCAGGTATCTGAAATATGTTTGGTCATGGGCTGAGTGATAAGTTCACTTTTGATTTGAAGTTGAGCCACTCATGCGGACCACTAGAGCAGTCCTCAGGGGGTAACATCAAGCCCCTACATGCAATTGGTATTCAGGCAATGAAACTGCCTGAGGCATTGCCCACAGCAACAGTATGTCCGAAGAAAGCAGTAGCCCCCATCCAGACCCAAGCTGACCCGACAGAGAGTTTCACACCTGCCCTGTTTAACATGGCGGAGAAGATTCAGGAAGAATGAGTAAAGAAAAAGACACTTAATCAATAGTTCCAACCCTCTGTCTCCTAGTTTTGGGTGATTCGTATTTATGAAAAAGCAACAAGGGCTCGATATATCTGTTCATGCGAACTGGTTTCCTAAGTGTCGACAGTAAGCAACTTAACAGGCCATCGCTGAAATCTCAGGGAGTTGCCAAGGTCAGACCCCATGAATCCATCAGTCAGTCTTGATCTACAAAAAGCCTGCAATATACATCCAAACTTGAAATATCCTAAGCTGAACTTTTGTTCTTTGTCAAACTTTATCTATTTTGGGAAAAGGTCAAAGTATAAGAGAAGCCAAATATTAGATATACACACATTATAACTGACAGAAAAAGTGCTTCACATGCGCTGTTTTGAGGATTGAAACACTCAACGAGGCCTTCGGTTGAAGAGCATCATCAAATCACAACCGGTTCTGATCAATGTGTCATTACCTTCACTTCGAACACTGCAGTCAAGCAATGAATGGTATTCCGCGGAAAAGTTTTCTAGTTCACTGTTGTGGTGGCGAAGTTGAATATGCTCTGCAAAGAGTCCAGGAGAGTTACCGCTTCGACCCTGCCAAACTTAGACAGTCTTCCTTCTGAAACCTCAAGTGAGAAACACATGGTTTAACAGCATGCTAACCCTGTTGAAAAAACCAGCATATGCTGGCTAGGTATGTTTTGAAGCATGTCAGCTAGTTTGAGCTGGTCCATAGCTGGTCCAGCTGGTCATGAGCTGGTCCTAAACAACTACCTCCACTGAGGAGCAACTTAAACCAACTCAAACCAGCCGCCATGCTTTAAAACATACCTAACCAGCATCTTCTGTTTTTTTTTTTTTCAACAGGGAACAAAGATAACCTACTGAAGTCAAATGCCAGTCGGGTGAATTGTACAGACAAAATGGTCTCCTTTTCTTGAATGATGGAGTCCTGTTCTCAGCAAGGTTCTGCAGATCTACGGCTGCAGGTTTGTTGAGTGAATGACAGATTTGCTAGCATATCTGAGTACACGCAAAACAAGACATAATACGTCTTGATTACCTCTTGTTTGCATTTCGTCCAACAATGTGTCATTACCAGGCACCGCATGACAAGCAATAAAAGCTAAGTTAAGGTGTGAAACATGAAAAAAGGTCCATTGTCCATAGCCAATAGCATTGAGATGTATGAAACATTGCTCTGAGAGAAGTCACTTCGAATTTCCGTGAACTTGAACATGAGCGAAATCTGTGTGGCGAACATTATCACCCTCACTCAATACTCCCAATCACAAGGATTCCTATTGGAATACCTGGCAAAATTATGCCGAGCAAAGGTAAATGTGACTAAACCTTTAATCTGACTTTTTCTCCAAACTAACTGTAGCAGTTACTGATAATCTTCATCTTTGCTGTGGCTCTTAAAAGTCATGATGTTTAATTATGAAACATCATTTGATTTGGGAGCCGCGGCAGGGATGATGATTATCAGTGAATATCGGTGGAAGTTCAGTCTATATTCATGCAAAATATGCATACATCAAAAGTACCAACTTTGGTACCAATTCGCTGCTGAAATTTTAAAAATGTGATGTTTTGAGTGCTGTTGAGCGGATTCGTAAACACCTTTGATTGGCCATTGTGTTCACCTACTCAACAGATATGTCTGTGATTGGCTACAATGATCAACACTTCAAAAACATATTGTAAATAGACATCAATGACGCTCTTCACAGAGTGTTTACACTCGTTGGCAATGTTTGACAACGCTACTTACTATAGTAGGCAAAAAGGTACATGAAATGAGTAGTATGTTCAAATTTGCAGTATTCATACAAATTCCTGGATGACCTATATTTCTGGTGAAAGGATGTGAAGTGGCAGTGAAGTGATGCAACTGATATCGTAGGTCATAAGATGATGTCAATGTGATGCATGTTTTACTTTCGGATTTTATTCATACTCACTTTTTACATCGCAAAGTGTCATTCATCAAATCTAGCAGCGATTTTTGGATGCACCTTTGGAATATAGCACACGGTTTGCATGAACTGCATTTATGGTGCTATTATACTGGGTTTTGGAGCATCATAACCACTATGAGCTGTTGCTGTATATGGTAACAATTTGATGTGAATATTCTTTAAAGACAGATATTCTTTTTTTGTTGTTGTTGTTAGCATTGCATCGAATTGCACTGCATTGCGTGGAAAAAATAAGAGTATTTGGAACGGCATAAAGGTGAGTAAATAGGGCCAACTGAATTCAATTCTAAGGTGCACTATCTCCTTAAGGCTGTTAAACACTTATTTATGTAGTCTGTACAGTGAAAATCAAAATAAAGCCCTCACGGTTCTGTTTAGGTAATATATTCCCAATTTATCTCAGAAGGGGGGCTTTTTCTCTCTGCCGAGTAGGAGTATCTCAATGGATTTTTCCTTAAAAACCACAACAAGATTCAGAGAGCTTCATAATCGCTGTGGTGGGAATCTGTTTTAATGATGTTTAGGTGAGACTCCCAGACCTCAGAAATGTTCCTGGAGAACCTGTGAGGTTAGAGACAATTAACTTGAATGAATCAACCGATGCCACAGATCATTATAAAACACGAGCTTTGGATGCTATGAGGAAGGTTAGTATAACACGCATTCCCTCTCTCTGCTCTACTCGTTCCGTTTTCCTTCCATGCACACATACACACTGGTAATCCTCCCAATGTGTAAGTTATCACTCTACTGTAAATGTCAGGTTGGACAGCATACACTCATGAATGATGGATATATGGCACGTCCTAGTTTGCCACGGTTTCCTCCCTAGGCAGCATTACAGAACAGCCTATTTCCCGATCCAGGGCTTAATGTTTGCAGCTATCACGCATTCCCAACACTCCCACCTGTGCTTGCATAACAACTACCTAAGCAGCCCAGCTACGCTTAGAGAAAGTTTTAGTAATACATTTCAGTAGCATTGCATTACATTGGGGACAATATCTTGGAAAAAATATTATAAAATATTACATTTTTTGAGCACCTGTGTAGATATTTTCATTTTAGCCAACATCGCCCACCCAGCAAATGTATTTTTTTCCCATGCACGAGATTTGAGTATATTGCTTCTATCCTTTTCCAGGCGGAAAGAACGGAAGCGACTGCTCATGCGAGCTTCTGTTGCTCGCCTGCTGTCTACAAAATTTAGACGAAAACAATTTTCCCCGCTTGAGGCCATCAGCTGAGGAGAGAGGCAAATTACCACAAGTGGCCAGTTAAAACGCCTTGCACTCCGCATGCAGAGAAACTCAATGGACTACTTTCTGTCTTTTCAATGGCATAAAACCATGCTGGACGGGGGGCATGTGCCCTCAAAATCAGGAAAAATAAAATCGATATTGCAATGAAGAAAGTTAAAAAAAACCTTTTTTTTCTTTTTCTTTTTTTTTGCCGAAATGGGCTCTGTGCTTCTCATTCATTCACATAGTGTAACTTTTATGTCTCTAAGTATTCATATGTATAAGTAAAAATTTAGTTAGATGCCTACATGCACTTTTTGCAAGTCCTCATTACAAATAATGTATCATTATATCATAAAATCTCACATTAGACTCTGTCAGCACTCAGAAAATGTGCATATGATGAACATGCACCTTATAAAAACACTTTTCTAAGATGCCACTGGTGAGCTCTCTGTTACAGGGCTTTCTCGTTATGTGCAGCCATAAAACAGTCAAGGAGTTCATTAATTTTAATGGATAATCTACAGACTCATTAATTGGCTTTGGTTAATTTCGTGGCCATGTCGTGTATAATGTTGCTGCATGTGGTACGGACTTTAATACACTTCTAAATGCAGGTGGGTTATTAGTGAGAGCAAAATATTCTGTTCCTGGAGGACTGCACATTTTGGAAGTCTCCCTTATTTAACTTACCTGATTTATATCGTGAGCTCATTACTAAAGTCTACAAAACCTAAAATGGGTGTGTCAGATAAGGGAGACATCCTAAATGTGCAGTGCTGGGGAAGGTACTCCTGGATTGACAACCACTGCTGTACAGTGTCTCCATGAGACAGAGAGAGATAAAAGAGAAGAGAAAGAGAGCAAGCAGAACTGCATGACACATATCTCACATATATAAGGGAATATGGTGTAAGATGCACTTATTTTGTGCATTAATAACTGAATAGCAAGTTCTCATTTAATGGACTGTTAAATGATGCTGCACATGCTCAATTCATCTGCATATATCATTAAAGACACGCTGTTATTAATCCACCTTCCTTTATAAACTGTAATTACCCCAGATTAAATTCCTACAAAACTCCGAGGTTAAATGTTAGAGTCCCACAGGCTCACACTAGATACAGTTCATTTCCAGCCTTTAAACACCAAGCGCTTTTTACCTTGTGCTGACGCCAGATGTAGGAGCACCGACAGCAATATTACAATCCAACAGGGTCTCTTTCTCGCTTTACCCGAATTCCCAAACATTGCCAGAGGAGCAGATGGAGAGATACTGAACGCGGTTGTCCGGCACGCCGGGTACATGTTGCTGCTCCACAGTCCAGCCACAGTTGTGCGCGTAATTTTCGAGAGTGTCTCTGACGCGTCTTTGCTCAAGTGAAGCGATGTCTTGTGCGACTCAATAAAAGACTAATCCTTTACATGTATATTTTAACCTTGAATTTTGTTAGGTTGCAAGTGAGAGTTTGTTTAGGTTAAAACTTTGCGCAATTACGCACGCACAGTCTACGACTCCAATGCACAGAGATTCTGATTTTTCATTGATCAAATAGACTTTTTTTTTTCATTCATCCACCGTCTCTACTCTCATTCGTTTACTTAATAAATGTTTGATCAATGAGTATATTCCCAATCCAGAGCGCAAACGCTTCTAGTTCACGAACTGTTGATAACGGTCTCCAGTATCTGATTAGACGGGTGATAATTCGCTCATAATCAATAATGCTGTGTTAATCTCATTCCAAAAACCAAAAGTTAGTCTCTGTTCCTGGCGCGTTGCTGTTGTTATCCCCAAGACGAGTCTTTTGCAGTGAAGAACCTCCCGTTCACTGAGTCCGCCCAGATGCAGAATAAGCTTCATTCGGCATAAGTAACTTTCCAAGTCCCGTTTTAGTGCGCCACGGTGCCGTTTGGTCCAAACGAACCATGCTGTGCGTGAAGCTCCGCTGTGTACGAGGGTGCAAAACGGTATACGTGAGAGATCAAACTGTCATCACTGAATGCCGCCCAGGAACCGGCCCGTTGAGCTGAAGATCTTCAGCATCGTATGAGCAGCGGATCGGAGAGAGCGGTGCGCGCGGAGGGGGCTGACGCACGGTGCCACCGCGCGGTGAGCTCCAATAAGACACGCAGTGAGACAGACTGGCGCTCGCTGCTGAATGCACTGAACGCGTGCGAAAACAGCCAAACAGTAATTCTGAACGGATGAACGGTCACAACGACCTTTCAGTAATGTCTCCATCACTCTATAAAACAGCGATTACTGCCAAAAATAACACGTCTCTGTGTCTAAGATACTTCTGTTGTTTGTGCGTGTGTTTGCGGAGCTGAAAAATGATGGGTATCGATATTTAATTGACTAAATTTAATATACATGACCTTTGGGTATTCAAACTAATAGAGTTAATTCATGAGTTAATTCATCTATTGTCTATCTATCTATCTATCTATCTATCTATCTATCTATCTATCTATCTATCTATCTATCTATCTATCTATCTATCTATCTATCTATCTATCTGTCTGTCTGTCTGTCTGTCTGTCTGTCTGTCTGTCTAACTATCTATCTGTCCATCCGTCCGTCCATCTGTCTGTCTATCTATCTATCTATCTATCTATCTGTCCATCTGTCTATCTATCTATCTGTCTGTCTGTCCGTCTATCTATCTATCTATCTATCTATCTGTCCATCCGTCTGTCCGTCTATCTGTCTGTCTGTCTATCTATCATCTGTCTATCTATCTGTCCATCCGTCCGTCCGTCCGTCTATCTGTCTGTCTATCTCTCTGTCCATCCGTCTGTCCGTCCGTCTGTCTATCTATCTATCTATCTATCTATCATCTGTCTGTCTATCTATCTATCTGTCCGTCCATCCGTCTGTCCGTCCGTCCGTCTGTCTGTCTATCTATCTGTCCATCCGTCTGTCCGTCCGTCTATCTGTCTATCTATCATCTGTCTGTCTGTCTGTCTGTCTAACTATCTATCTATCTGTCCATCCGTCCGTCCATCCATCCATCCATCCATCCATCCATCCATCCATCCATCCATCCATCCATCCATCCATCCATCTATCTATCTATCTATCTGTCTGTCCATCCGTCTGTCCGTCCATCTGTCTATCTATCTATCTATCTGTCCATCTGTCCGTCTATCTATCTGTCTATCTATCTATCTATCTGTCTGTGTCTGTCTGTCTGTCTAACTATCTATCTATCTGTCCATCCGTCCGTCCGTCCATCCATCCATCCATCCATCCATCCATCCATCTATCTATCTATCTATCTGTCTGTCCATCCGTCTGTCCGTCCATCTGTCTATCTATCTATCTATCTATCTATCTATCTATCTATCTATCTACAGTATCTATCTATCTGTCCATCCGTCCATCTGTCTGTCTATCTATCTATCTGTGTGTCTCTCTGTCTGTGTGTCTATCTATCATCTAGTCTGCCTGCCTGTCTCACTTTTCCTCTGTCTGTTTGGCCATCTGTGTGCTTGTCTCTGTCCATCAATCAGTCTTTTGTGTCTTTTTTTTTTTGTTTGTTTTTCAACTCTCTATTCATATTAATCCTCCCATTCAAATAAGAACTGGATTGTAAATTGACATTTAATTGACATCAAATGTTTGTATTGTGGCATTGCTAAAATTGTTGGCTTCCCGTGATTAATCTTTTGTGTTTTTTTATTTTTCCATTTTTCAAATAATTTTGTGTGGGCAACAGAATCTGCTAAATGAAGAATACATAAATGTAAATGTACTATTATTATGAAATTGCATTAAAAACATAAAAGAACCAACCAATCTAGCCCAAAACAGGTTGATTCACAAAATACATTCAGTTCAATAGATAGTAAAAGAGCATTTTGATTGGGAATATTGATCTTAGAATTACAGATAGCTGAATCAAAACAATATAGCAAAACTATGGTAAAAATGGAGCAATGAATGAATGAATGATTGAATGAAATGTTTTTTTTTTCTTCAGAAAAATATGTAAACATTAAATAGATATAAAGACAAATTTAATTCAGAAGCAAATTGCATAGGATATAATTTATATTGAATATTTCTCCTTTTTCTACCCCATTGACAAAATAAATAAGACACAAAAAACAGGTTCTTCCCAAGTTTTAACTTAATTTTAACTTTTTATCTTGTTTTAAGAATATTTTGTACTGTAAAACAAGACTGATTAAAATAGTCAGAACACTGATTAAGAAAATCATTTTTTGCAGTGTGGTTCAATGATAAAGATCCTAATCATATTTCTCAGAGCAGAAAACAAGAGAGAAATCTAGAGAGAGACTAGACAGACTTTAAAAGAGAACGTAAAGAAGTGTGCATATCAGAAGTGCGTACATCAATTTATACATCAGTCAAAGGAATCATTTGGGACACATTGGGAGCAGGTCTGTGTCTTGCACTTATGATCCAGTGGAGAAATACAGAGAGCCCGCATACAGCAAAACACACACCTACACATGCTCCGGGCTAGTACACATGCACACACACATCCACAAATGTATGCAAATGCAAACACATGCACATCTATATGTAAGGATTTACTGTAGAATCGGTAACACTTCACCAGAGTGGAGGTCAGATCGCAGAACAAGCCAACATCAGACTACTTTTCAGGTCTGATTTCTCCTGCGAAGCCTGTTCGCCCACACACCCAACAAACACACAAACATACTTCAAAGACTATTGATCTTCTCTGGCCTGCGGGAAAAACAACTTCCACATCAAGCAGCGCTCCTTTGGGTTAATCATACATGTCAGAGGGCCGACGCTAATCTGTGAATAAACCTGTAAAGCACCTTTAAGGCCAGGTTGGGAGGCCTGGAAGTGAACCGGCCTTCTTAACACATGTGAGTACTGGAGAAAATGTGGTACTGGATCTGGGTCTTTAAAAAGGTTGCTCTAGCACACTAGTGGTGAAATTTGGGATTCTAAACAATATATTCTGACAGACGGATGGACGGACGGATGGATGACAGACAGATCAGAGATAGATAGATAGATATATAGATAGATAGATAGATAGATAGATAGATAGATGCTTTGAAATTATATGTATTGTGAAAGCGCTATACAAATAAATGTGAATTGAATTGGGTTGTAAAAAAGGCCATATTTATTGCTACTTTTCGTATTGACTAAATTATATTTCTAATCGACATTTGTCTTGCTTCGTCTGCCAACTTGGATGGATTTTTTCATCGAACTTGTCACAATGCATTATAGGATTTGCTTCAGTGAGGTGAACAACCCTATACTGTTCTCACTTTATCAATTGAAACAGACTAATGTAAGAGAGGTATTGCTTTAGAATTCACCTCTATATGGAATCTCACACAAAATGGAACCTTCATGAAATATGACTGGCAGCAGAAAGAGACAGAGAGAGAGGGCTGTGGTCTGGAACGCTGCTACTTTTGGAGAGACTGCCAAAGCATTCACTATTACAAGAACATGCAGTACTGCAGGTTGTGGGCTCAAATTAGTGGATTGTAAAATAAATTGCATTAAACAGTTATTGTTTTTCTTTCAGTCTGCTACTGAAATATGTTACTGACAGATCAAAAAAAGACACCACCACAGTAGTGTGTTGTGGGTGGTTGCTTGGGTGTTGTTATGTGATTTTGTTGTTGTTGTTTTTCCTTTTTCTTTTCTGAAATACGGTTTCTAGGTTAATTGTACCAGATGGTTGCTGGTTGACACAAGTCCAAAGAGCCCAGTCTCTATGACATTCTGATGTAGATTTCATTTCAGATCCCTCCCCCATAATGATTTTTTTCCTATGGAAGCTTGTTTCCGCCACTAAATAAAAAAATAAAAAAGGTAAGGACCCACTTTATATTATATTATATTAATTTCTGTAATTACATTTATAATTACACAGTTGACCCATCCCTTAACCCTTACCCCTACCCTTAAACCTACCCATACCACCAAAGCTTTCCCTAACCTTACCCGTATCCCACCTCAATAGCAGCAAAAGTGTTTTGCAATTCAGTATGAACCCAATAAGTACATTGTACTTATTTTTTGATGTAAGTACATAGTAGTTAAGGCCACTTAATATAAAATGGGACCAAAGGTAATTGTGACTTTTTATCTCAGAATTGCGAGATATAAACTCCCAATTCAGGATTGCAAGTTATAATGTCAGAATTGTGAGATATAAACTCATAATTGTGACAAATAAAGTCAGCAATTGCGTGTTATACAGTCAGAATTACAAGATATAAACTTGCAATTGCTAGAAATAAAGTCAGAATTGTGAGATATAAACTCACAATTGCATCTTTTTTTTTTCTGAGACATAAAGTCGCAATTGTCAAGTCCAGTTCTAAGGAAAAAGAGACTGACCTTTTTTCTCAGAATTGTGAGTTTATATCTCTCAATTGTGACTTTATATCTCAAAATTCTGACTTCATAATTTACAATTGCGTGTTATAAAGTCAGAATTGTGAGATATAAATTTACAATTCTGAGACAAAAAAAGTCTGTCTTTTTCCCCCTTAGAATTGAACTTGACAATTGTGACTTTAAATCTCACAATTCTGAGAAAAAAGACACAATTGCGAGTTTATATCTCGCAAATCTGACTTTATTTCTAGCAGTTGCGAGTTTATAACCCACAATTGTGAGTTTATAATACACAATTCTGACTTTATAATACAAAATTCTGACTTTATATCACACAATTGCAACTATAAATCACACAATTCTCACATTATAACACAACTGTGAGTTTATATCACGCAATTCTGAGAAAAATGTCAGAATTACGAGATGAAAAGTCGCAATTACCTTTTTATTTTTTATTCAGTGGTGGAAACAAGCTTCCATATTTTTCAGATATTACCTTTCATGTAGTGTGTAATGTAGTGGTTTGTGAATGTAAAAGGTGTTCAAAATTTCAAAAGATCAAAGTGCACAATAAAGGAAATTGCCTCCCAAAAGAAAGAACCAATTCTGAACTACTTTGACCCACCCTCAAACACTGTAGTTTTAGCTGAGGCCTGGAAGAGTTTGGTTCATGTTGTTGACACGTCGAGAAGACACTGTTTTTTTTTCACTGCAAAAGCAAATTCATTTCTTATTCACTTCCAAAGGATAAGGACTCACGCTCGAATTGATACAGTAAAACCGACGCCATTGTTACTGTTGCTATCACTGTGTATACAAGTGCTGATGAACTGGAGCTGAAATTCAGGTATGGCCTTTGCGTTTTCCAACACATGCTGTAAGCGTTAGACCAATCACAACAGACGCAGCCATCTGACGAATCAGAGCAGGCTCTCGGAAAGAAGTGGTTTAGAGAGACCGGATCCTTGATTGAACCGTTTCAGACACTTTGAGAAAAAAGGTGATGCTGCAATGAGAACATTTTTGATCTTGGATGCATGCGAGCCTGTTGAAGAAGACCTCCAAAACAAAATTAGGAACGTTTAACATAGCATAATAGGGGCACTTTAATAGACCACCAGGTAAAAATCGTAACTCGGATTGTTTAGAAAAGTACTGTAGCATCACAATTTACAAACAGTATATAATAGTTACCAGTTATGGGTTTTTCAAATGCCTGATGTGAAACAATAGTAATGTTTACCATATCAAACTTCACTAATAAACAGGCTGAACACAAACTGGCTTTTACCAGAACATGATATAAGTATTTAGAGATGGTCCTCACTGCAGAACACAAGATCGAGGGGGCGAGGTTGGATCCAGATCCAACTCCTCCCACTTTACATATCCCTAAACCTATGGATCTCGTGTTCTTCAGTGAGGGGCTAATGAGAATTTACCCATCACTCTTGACAATTAGTTTAAGTTTCATATTTACATTTACTTTACCTTTCTTTCTTAGAAGTAACTCATTCACAGGCTGTGCCAGCCTCTCCAGATCTGTCTTTGGATGCAGTGATTTGTTAAAGGAGATTTTTTAAAGTCTTTATCAAAGTGTAATTCCCCACCTCACCTTTTGATATTCAGTACTGGAGACACAGCAGGTATGAATTAAGAGAGATGTGTTGAGGATTCCTGCACAGCTGCTGTAGTCTTACAAGTTTTTCAGGTGTGTAGGACTGACAGGTAGAGCACTAAATAATGCAGGTGACAGTGACTGAGATACAGAGAAACTGAGGAAGGTAGAGAGAAAGAGAAAGTTGGGAAATGTTATGCATTACATTATTGTGATACTTCCTAATAAAAGTTACATTTATAACAATTCAGCAGTTGCTTTCATCCAAGGCGAAAAACACAAATGATTTATCATACATGAGCCAACAATATTAGCAGTACTGCAATAATAGACAACAGTAGAGCTCCAGAAGTAAAAATCCCATTCATTTTCTCTATTTTCAATAACAATATGTTAACATTACACAGACAGAGAGAGACATACCGGGAGCTTAAAGAGTGATGATGTGTCTATTCACAAGTTCACCTGCCCATTCAGTCTGAATGGTTAATGGTAAAACAAACCTGGCTTGCTGTCCTCGAAGGAGGCTCGAACCCGAGGCTCAGCTCGAGCTCTGAGTTAAACCCCAGTATAACAATACTGCATAGAGGGAGAATAAGAGAAATAGAGGAGAAGATGGGGAGGAGGAGGGATGCACTGGGATGACGCAGTGACTGCTGCTTATATACTCTCGTAATGATGATTGACAGGACTGAATGTTTAGGCTCCTCCCGTACCTACATTTGGAACTACATTAAAAGATTAAACGATTCAAGTCATTGGGGTTTATATATATATATATATATATATATATATATATATATATATATATATATATATATATATATATATATATATATATATATATATATATATATATATATATATATATATATATATATATATATTTATGGGATTTTATGTGATAGACCAACACAAAGTGACACATAATTATGAAGTGGAAGGAAAATGATAAATGGTGTCCAAATGTTTTTACAAATAAATATCTGAAAAGTGTGGCGTATTTGTATTCAGCCCCCCTGAGTCAATACTTTGTAGAACCACCTTTCACTGCAATTACAGCTGCATGTCTTTTAGGCTATGTCTCTAGCTTTGCACATCTAGAGAGTGCAATTTTTTGTCCATTCTTCTTTGCAAAATAGCTCAAGCTCAGTAAGATTGGATGAAGAGCGTCTGTGAACAGCAATTTTCAAGTCTCGCCACAGATTCTCGATTGGATTTAGGTCTGGAGTTTGACTGGGCCATTCTAACACATGAATATGCTTTGATCTAAACCATTCCATTGTAGCTCTGCTATACATTTAGGGTCGTTGTCTTGCTGGAAGGTGAACCTCCGCCCCAGTCTCAAGTCTTTTGCAGACTCTAACAGGTTTTCATCTAAGATTGCCCTGTATTTGGCTCCATCCATCTTCCCATCAACTCTGTCCAGCTTCCCTGTCCCTGCTGAAGAACATCATCCCCACAACATGATGCTGCCACCACCATGTTTCAGGGTGGGGATGGTGTGCTCAGGGTGATGTGTAGTATTAGGTTTCCACCACACATAGCATTTTGCATTTAGGCACATTTTGCACTTTTTTGCATTTAGGCCAAAAAGTTCACCTTCTTCCACATGTTTTCTGTGTCCCCCACATGGCTTGTTGCAAACTGCAAACTGGACTTCTTATGGCTTTCTTTCAACAATGCCTTTCTTCTTGCCACTCTTCCATAAAGGCAAGATTTGTGGAGTGCACGACTAATAGTTGTCCTGTGGACAGATTCTCCCACCTGAGCTGTGGATCTCTGCAGCTCCTCCAGAGTTACCATAGGCCTCTTGGCTGCTTCTCTGACTAATGCTCTGTCAGTTTAGGTGGACGGCCATGTCTTGGTAGGTTTGCAGTTGTGCCATACTCTTTCCATTTTCGGATGATGGATTGTACAGTGCTCCGTGAGATGTTCAAGGCTTGGGATATTGATTTATAAGCTAACCCTGCTTTAAACTTCTCCACAACTTTATCCCTGACTTGTCTGGTGTGTTCTTTGGTCTTCATGATGCTGTTTGGTCACTAATGTTCTCTAATAAACTTCTGAGGGCTTCACAGAACAGCTGCATTTATACTGAGATTAAATTAAACACAGGTGGACTCTATTTACTAATTAAATGACTTCTGAAGGAAGTTGGTTCCACTGGATTTTAGTTAGGGGTATTAGAGTAAAGTGGGCTGAATACAAATGCACATCACACTTTTCAGATATTTATTTGCAAAAAATTTTGGACACCATTTATCATTTTTCTTTCACTTCATAATTATGTACCACCTTGTGTTGGTCTATGACATAAAATCCAAATAAAATATATGTATATTTTTGTTTGTGGTTGTAACGTGTCAAAATGTGGAAAGGTTTAATGGGTATGAATACTTTTGCACTGTATGAGTGTGTGTGTGTATATATATATATATATATATATATATATATATATATATATATATATATATATATATATATTATAATCAGTAACTTAGTTAATTGTGTATATTGTAATTTCATTATTGATTAAATCGAGTAGCCCATAATGTTACATGGGATGAGTTGTTCATTCCTTCAAGGATGTGTTGTACCTTCATCTTTAGTATTTTCACATTTTCTTTTCAGGTTCAAATTAAAGTTTGCAATGTTGTAACTCATCTTAGATAGTTGGTTTGACTCAGAACTCAAAGGACTTTTTTTTGTAATCCTTATATATAGAGAAACTGAATGTGCAAATACTTCCAGAACCAAGGCAGATAGAAAATGAATGGTAACTAGACCTTATAGGCTATCACTGTGTTATATCATCCATTTCATTTTTCATTTTCAGGGCTTTTTTGGTTAAAAAAAAAAAAAAAAAGTACTGTAACTGCAAAGTTTGGCCAATAAAGTTTCTTTAAGCTGAACTCAGAAGAAAAGAGAGAAGGCAACGCATCAGCAAGTTTCTGATGCCCGAGCCAGTGTCATTGTGCTGTCACACTCCTGGAAGAGTAAACAAAGTAAGTAAGAAAGGAAAAGAAATGATGAGAGAGGCGAGAAAAGAGAGCCCTCATATCCCTGCAGGTACACACAGTGACATTAATAGGCTGAAAGACAGACTAATTAATGTAAGAGGCTTTAATCATGACCATTATGACAGATGGAGAAAGGGTGAAAAGCCAGTGGATTTTGCAAGAAGGAAATTTGTTTTAAAATGAGAGTGTGAAAAACTGAGTGAAGAAAACAGTTAGACTGTGTTTATAGAGGCAGGATGGGGTGAATGTTAGTTTGAGATTTCTTTCAAGGGAATTAAAAGCACGGCATAACCAAGGTCTCAAGCTGGTAAATTCAGTATACGTGGAAACAGACATTTTTTTCTGACATCATTTATTTCATACACACTGTATACAGACAGAAAAGTGTGGGTTGTAGGTGTATGTCAAATCTTACTGAACGGATCAAGGACAAACAATGAGTGGTGTTTCAGTACATGCAAGTCAAAAGTCGCACATGTACTTTCTATTTCTCAGTAGCCGTTTCTGAAATAAAATAAAAAAATGATTATGAGAAATTGGAATGCAAGTCGTGACAGTCTGATACTCTTACACCTTAGTGGCATCACCCTATTGAGTAAAAGAGTGAGAGGTTATGGTTAGGCCACAAAGTTTCAAGATAAAAGCCAGCCAGACTTTGGCTGTGTTCAAGTGTTGTGTTCTTCCAGGCCACTGCCACTGCACAAAACTCATCTTTTCATTTCAGAGAGAGCAAGGAACTCCAGGATGAGATTGAATTGAAACTTTAAGTGAATCATTCTATTGATGATTCAGTCGAACTAATTCCCAAAGCACTTACAGAGATGTACGACACTCGATTTAACTACTGAATCAAAAACATAATATGACTAAAAATTGCATTTTAATTTAAGTTGATTCACCATCGCCTCGATCATAAGAACCTTCAGGGAGGAAAACAGGTACATGTACCTCAGTGTACTCTACTGTAACTTTTGAGTGCTGTACTCTGTTACAACACATGCATCATGCAAATTGCCTTACATACAGATAGAGTTTCAGTCTGCTTCCATTTTGTATAAAGGATGTCACAGTTACATGCAATGCAAGAGCATGCAAGAGGATTTTACCCCCGCTGCCTGGATAGGACCAGTAGAACCTGTGATGTTGACGAGATTCTCTGGCCTGTCCCAGACCAAAGATGTGATGCTGGGGCAGAATATTTTTTGTTGTTGTTTGATGTATTGTACTGTACAGTACATTAAGGAATAAAAAATGTGCAAATGAATACACGTGTTCATCATGTAAAAAGTTCAGTAAGGGGGAGAACCACAAGCAACACAACTTATTACTGGTTTTTGTTTTTGTAGTATTGTTTTGAATTGATCTCGTGTGTGTGTTTTTGAGGGCTTGTGTGTGATGTCTGAGGTTTTTCAGCAAGAGTGAATGGTTTGGAGTGTAGAGCTTCATTTTGACCTGAAAATAGGATGTTTGGGGAATTGGGTGAGACGGATTTGTTATGGATTTGTGTTTACTGTTTTGAGAATATGAGGCATAGTTTCAAGAAATGTGTTTAAGCAATCGAGAAAAACTGTAAAAGTAATGCGATATAATATTGTGTTACTCCCTAAAAACGTAACTAATTGTGTTACTTAGTTAATTATTATTTTATTTTTTTTTTGCATTACTTTTTCTTATGGAAGAGGATTAGGGCCAAGCAATAATAAAAAAATAAAACCATCTCGAGATTAAAGTTGTTAAATTTCGAGAGAAAACTCGATAAAATGTTGAGAATAAACTCGTTAAATTACGAGAAAAAAAACTGTTAAATGTCGAGATAAAATCGTGAGAATAAAGTCATTAAATTACTAGAAAAAAGTTGCTAAATTACGAAAACAAATTCGTTAAATTATGAGAAAAATGTTAAATTTTGAGAAAAAAGTCGAGATAAAATGTTGAGAATAAAGTCATTAAATTATGAGAAAAAAGTTGTTAAATTACGAGAACAAATTCGTTAAATTACGAATTTGTTCTCATAATTTAACGACTTTTTTTCTCATAATTTAATGACTTTATTCTCATAATTTAATGACTTTATTCTCAACATTTTATCTTGACTTTGTTCTCGTAATTTAACGACTTTTTTCTCGTAATTTAACGAGTTTATTCTCAACATTTTATCTTGACTTTTTTCTCGAAATTTAACAAGTTTATTCTCAACATTTTATCTCGACTTTTTTCTCGAAATTTAACGAGTTTTTTCTCGTAATTTAATGAGTTTATTCTCAACATTTTATTTAGACTTTTTTCTCGAAATTTAATGAGTTTTTTCTCGAAATTTAACAACTTTAATCTCAAGATGGTTTTATTTTTTTATTATTGCTTGGCCCTAATCCTCTTCCGTATTTTCTGCCTAGGCTGGGCTCGCTTTTTTCGTTTGTTTTTAATAACAACAAAAAAGTTATATTTTTGGCAGATGAAGGTGAAATGAATAAGCCTCAGGCTGAAGGAAATGCAAATTCACACCTGTACAGTAGAGGGCGCAGCTCAAACAAACATTTCAGCTGTGCTGCTGTTCTGGATCACATGAGAAGAAAGTTCAACACTCTTACTTTAGCAATAAAAAAATGAAACACAAATGTGATGCTTAACTAAAATCATTTTCAATCATTTATAGGTATGGTTGAACTGGATCATTGAAAGTCAGCAGCAAAGACATTGGTTGATAAAGTGACATTAAATAAAGTATATTTGTGCATTTTTGAAAAACCTAAAGCTGTCCGTTGCCATCTTAGCAGCGCGTCACCGTGCGTCACTCCCGGATAACTTAAAATGGTCAAAGAGGCGGGTGGAGCTGAGACGTGATGGCAGCAGACAAACGGCTAGTGGTCACAGCAGCGGCAATCCACCTGTCACTCAAGTGAACGTGCCCTTAATTATGCTGAACTTTAAGGCTTAATATAATTTAAACGGATGAGTTACAAATAAAATCCACCCCCCTCACAGTTGTCATGAAGGGCAAAATTAGCTATATAAGACCAAAACCACAATTTGTACCAGGCATGTAAACATGTTTTTTTTTTCTGCTGTTGGCTTCAAGAGAAACAGGGAGGTTGCCGCTTGGTTGATTAACATTCTTAATTTGCAGTTTTGAGAAATATCCTGAGTTTGCTTTTCACTGTTTTTATTCATTTTGAGGAATACTGAATCTGTTTTTGTGCTAGTGAGTTGAGTAAATGCTCACATTTAGTCCAGAACTACAATAACCATCCATCAAAATGTAAAACGCCTCTGCACTTACTCCTGATTTCTCTCAACACAGGGACAGGAGAGTTGTCAGTCAATAAATGGGAAAAAAAAAGTAACTTGCATTACTTATTTTGAAAAAGTAACTCAAATATGTTGTAAATTTAAAAGTAATGCGTTACTTTGCTTGTTACTTGAAAAAGTAATTTGATTATGTAACTAGTGTTACTTGTAATGTGTTACCCCCAACAATGAATGTAAAGTTATGTTGTGGAGCCATGATTTGTTGGACATTGAGATGCTCTGTAAATGACCAAAAGTTGAGGACATTTTAACTTTTGCTGAAACAAACTCTGTTGACCAATGAGAATTTGAGATCCAGTTGTGCTTTTGGAATATTTTACTGTATTTCCACTTGATTTCAAACTGACACAGCTGTTTTATCCAAATGAATTGTGCAAATTTTGCATCAGCTGAATCAGTGTTTAAACCTAAATGAAACCAGTTTTCTAACACACATTCAATATATATATTTTTTTAAACATATGGAAGTTTCACAATAATATAAAATAGTTGTATATGCAGGAAATGATATATAATAAAATATAAATAAAATAATAAGACGGAGCTTACCGTTTTACATTTTTATTGTTACATATTGTAACTTTTACTGCACATACATTATGATAGTATTCCGCTAGCATCAGTGTTTTCCCGCAGAATTGTGCTACTTTAATTGTTGCAGTGTTTTTTTTTTTTTTTTTTTTTTTTTTTCCCAGAACGCGATTTTCCCCCCAACCCACCCCACAAATGCGATTGGGCTGGTTTTGGGCTAGTATTGAATAGCTTTTCCTAACCACGTCTGAATTTATTTAAACAAAATTTTGTGAAATTACAATTTCTTATACAATTTAAAATAGTTTTCCTGATTTCTGAAGGATCATATGATACTGAAGACTGCTGGAAATTCAGCTTTGACATTCAGAGGAATAAATTACATATTAAAATAGAAAACGGATATTTCGAATTATAACAATATTTCACAATAGTACTGTTTTACTGTATTTTTGATCATTTTGATTTTTTGATCAAGCAATCATTTTATTTTTGATCATGCCGCTTCAAATGTAGCCTTCACAAGCATAAAAGACTGTAGGAATGTAAGGGGAAAATTGGTTCAAATACACATGCACAATGTCCAGTTCGCACAAAAGCACAAATTCATAATATACCTTGTTAGACTGTTTTTTGTGCAATTTTCTCTGTGTATCTCACAAGGTTTCGGCTGGGCAATAACTACCCAGAGTCCTATTCATTGCAAGGATGACAGCTTACAAAAATAATCCCTGGCTCCATTGTTCTGTGACTTTCTGACTCAGTCACCTGTCCAGCGATGTTATAGAGCTGTGATTGCACTCCACAGTCCTTCACATGCCTGCCGCTACACCATGGAGAGAAATGATAACCAAAGCTTTTCACCTTTCTTCCAAACACAGGGGCCAACTGCTGCGTCAGAGGGCACGTTATAAGCACTGTGAGAGAGAAAGACACCAGAGAGAGAGAGAATGAAAAACCAGAAGGTCGCCCATTGACAGCTCTGGATAGTCATGGCACCTATATCCAGTGTGGTTGCATGCTGTAGTCATGGTTATCAATGAGAACACTTTTCAGCTTCTATCTTTTACCAGGTTGCAGACAGTAAGATTCTGATTGTGTAAAGCTATACTTTTAAAACTATTTAACACCAGTGATCCTTTTGAGAGGCACCGACTTTCTAAAATATAAAAGCAGCTATATATTTTCATACAGGTGAAATGTTGTGATATTATAAAGACAGCATGTTTTTTCCTAATTTTTAAAATTCCTAAATAACACAGATGTGAGTGTAAACAACCAGCCTAAAATGGTACAAATCCACCCACTTATTTATGGGGATTGTAGTCATTGTAGTCACATGAACTTTTAAATATGTCTTTAGTACCTTTCTGGGTGTTTGAAAGTCTAAGTTAACTTGCTCTCAAAGCAGGCCTCACAAGCCATCAGATTTTATCAAAAATATCTTAATTTGTGTTCTGAAGATTAAAGAAGGTCTTACGGGTGTGGAACGACATGAGGGTGAGTAATAAATGACAGAATTTTCTTTTTTGGGATTAACTAATCCTTTAATACTCACAGGACACGTGCTTCGGATGTGTGCGCTCAGAAAACCATTTATCATACGTTTAAATTGTTATGACTTTAAAACGCATGCAAATAATAAACTTTCATGATGACAAAGAACTGCAATGTCATGTGAGCGTGGCCATGATAGGATGATAATCAAATCCAAACAGAGTTTTTGGCAGAGTATCCGAGGCACGAGTTGTACAGGCTCCGCCTTCTTCTGGAAAGTGGGGTTGGGAGCAACAGCTCTTTTGCATTTAAAGATACATGCTCGAAAACAGCATGTTTTTCCTTTCACTCAAAAATGGGCATTTACAACATGGTGTTATTTAAATTAAAAGTGTGGTATTTTGAGCTGAAATGTCACAAGCACATTCTGGGGACATCTGAGACTTAGACTTATACAATTAATTTCATGAGTCTTTAAAAAGTAGAATGGATGGATGGATGGATGGATGGACTGATTGACTGACTGACTGACTGACTGACTGACTGACTGACTGATTGATTGATTGATTGATTGACTGATTGATTGATTGACTGATTGACTGACTGATTGATTGATTGATTGATTGATTGATTGATTGATTGATCCAGGTAATTGTAAAATGTCTTTTAGAATTTATCCTGAGGCATTTTCCATGGAAAAACATGTCTGGGATAAATTCTATGGATGGATGGATGGATGGATGGATGGATGGAACATGTCTGGAATAAATTTGATGGATGGATGGACTGTTTGACTGAATGATTGACTGACTCATCCAGGTAATTGTAAAATGTCTTTTAGAATTTATTCTGAAGCATTTTCCATGGAAAAACATGTCTGGAATAAATTCTACAAGACCTTGGGTTATATTAAGCTTGATATTTGCACACACACTCGTAGACACACAGAATGGACTAGTGACAAGCACCTGAGCCAACTGTGGATTCTTTGTAAATCCACAGGCATTTTGGTCTTTTATTAGCACAATAAGGGAAAATGAATATCAATCTCCTTTAAAGCCGAAATGGAGCACCTTATTTAAAAACTGACTGAATTGGGGGCAAAAATGTGCAACCATTCTGACCTGTCACTCAGCGTTAAACATATGTATTGTATAATTACTAAACTGTGTTGGGGAGGTAACCCAATCCTATCACAGGTCTGAGCCGGCAGTCTTCTCTAACCCCTGTGGACTTGGAGATTAAAATAGAGGGACCTGTAAATATACCCACGCAAAATTACACAGAAAGTCGCACACCACGGGAAACCAAAAGCAGGTGGCATTGCTGTGCGACTCAAAACAGAAGCTCAAAAGCCCAGTGGTAATTGGATAGAATAGTAAACCTGCTGGACACCAACATCAAACAGATCATTGATGTGTCTCCACCTCTTGATTTCAGGGGAGGTTGGAGAAATAGAGAGCGGTAGAGTTAGCAAGAAGCTTCACAGTTCACAGCCTCACAGTTAAGTTCTGACCCCCAAACAATCCTAGTTCGAAGGCTTTTACTGGTTTCCCAGGAAACTGCCGTTTTCGCCATTCCAAATGAAGAACATTGGGTTCAAATGGCACTTGGTGCTTTAACTGAGGTTGTGCACTGCATGGAGGAACGGCTGCCTTCAGAAGAGCGCTCGACCTGCCTGGGCCACCTTAGGGGCCTTTAGAAGTTATGAGATTCATGATCCATTTGAAGCTGGACTTCAAAACATCCACAACATAATCAGCAATTTGGTGATAATTGCTGAATTAATTCATCAAGCGTCTACTTATTCAAACATACCAATTATGTATGAGTGGCTTTGACAGTATGACAGGAAAATGACAATTGAACAGGGCAGATTAAAAGTTAGGGATTATAATGAGCTCATTTGCATAAAAAGTTATGCAGAGCCTTTGCATACTTGATTACCAAGTTCATCCATATGTTCTTGAAAACTCAAACGCACACTCGCAGATGTGGGAAACAGATGTGAGAGTACTTTTTTAAACTCATATATAGTCTTGCATCTATATCTGGAGTCATTTCTCTTTTTAAAGAAGACATTCTGCTCTGATGTATTTGTGCATGCTATAGGACCAACATTATCAACTTGATCCACTGTTTATATTGAGTACAAAGACACAAAGATAGTCGCACTTTTATACCTGTTGTTATATTAAAGGGATAGTTCACCAAAAAATGAAAATTGTCCCATGATTTACTCACCCTCAAGCCATCCTAGGTGTATATGACTATCTTCTTTCAGACGAACACAATCGGAGTTATATTATAAAATATCCAAGCTCTTCCAAGCTTTATAATGGTAGTGAATGGCGGTCCTGATGTTGTCCAAAAAAGTCGATCCATCCATCATAAAATGAATCCATACAGCTTCCGGGGGTTAATAAAGGCCTTCTGAAGTGAAGTAAAACTTTATAAACTAAATTAACTAGCTTCTGGCAGATGGCCTATGCAAAACAACTTGCGCCAAAAGAGTAACCTCTGAAGCGATGTATGATGCAGGATGTAGGAGTAGCGTAACATTAGATGCCTCTTGCGGTTCAAACAAATGTGACCAGTCACGGAAAGTAGGGACAAAAGTCTGTTCTGGGGCATTTTGAGTTATTCACAGATTCTGAAAGTGTAGTCTCCACGCTTTTCAACGATGTGTAACACATGGAAATCTGATAATATTTGGAGAAGTTGTGGCCATTTGAAGGTAGGCACTCAAAAAAGCTCAAAGGGCAGAAAATGACCTAAAGATTTTGCAGTTCTCGCCTGTTCTCACCTGCTGGGAGTGACAATAGGGCTCATTTACATCTCATTTAGATAAGCCATACCCCCTGTAAAGCTGCATGGTTGCATAGCAACGACAGACGCAACAGGAAAATCGGACCGCATACTATTAATAATAAGGATAATGTGCATTGTAAATGTCAGTAATTTATCTTTTTTGACATTAGAACTTTTTGAACAGGATTCTGTGATAACCGTATAGTCCTGGTTTAGACCTCAGTTAGTGGTTAGACCTGGTTTGAGTCAAAGGATTAAAAAAATCCTGTACATTAAACTCTTCAATACTTTTACTTTTGACTTATAACGCACATTTTACGGCTACGGATACTTTATACATTTACTTACGTAGGAATTTAATCTGATACATTTACTATTACATTAGTAAATCCTTGTTAAGAAGTAGTAACTGGCTAAAATTATTAGCGTCACATTCAATTCAAGAATAGTAAGGTTTACATGAGCTAAGTCATTCACACCAGTCAATTCAAGCAGTTGAAGCATTATTCAAATTAACATGCTAACATTACCATCTAAAAGCCCATTATAGTAATGGGGGTTTTTGGCAAGTGATACGATGCTAACGATTACAATTAAAACGACAGTCCTGAGCTAGCTAATAACAATAGACACATGAGATAACGTGTAGCCTACGTGTTCTTAGAATGAACACAAAACGACAAACTTTGATGTTTATGGAAACTCACCCCATAAGAAACAGAAAAGATCTTGTTGCCTCCAATGAAATAAGTTGTTCGGGCACACTTTCTCTTTGTCGGGGTCTTCTTTGTGGATGTCTAATTGTAACCATCTCCGAAGTTTGCACTATGCGTCTGTTTGCCTCTAAATGTCCAATAATTCGCATGTCCTGCCACTCTTTTTCCGCAGCTAAAGAATCCAGCCGTATGTTGTACTTCAAAACATTTTCGGTGTAACGGCCACGGTTCAGCTCGTCTGTGATATTCTTTGCAGCGTCCATCTTCATTAAATTTTGATATCAGCTAGAGCCGGCCAGAGCGCTGCATAAATAAGTAGCCACGCTTCCCTTGGAGGGCGGCAGGCAATAACAAAAGAAACAAAAGCCGGCGTATCCGATTCCAGTATGGAAATACAAACAGACAATGACACGCCCCTACTGCGAGATAGAATCTCTGAAAAACAAGCCAATTTCAACCTCAAAATGCTTTTAAATAAACCAATACTGCTATCTAAAACACGGAGATGCTTCTTCATGATCTTAACTAACAGATTCTGCATAAAAACGAAAATCACCAATTTTGAAAAAAAAAATGCTTCTTTCTCAGTTTGCTCAATAGTTGTGCTGCCGACTTGTGTCCCTGGTTTCCATGACGGGTCACAAATAGGGCTGGGCAAAAAACTCAAGCACCTCTTCACTTGTATCGAAATCCTCTGATATTTCTTTTAAAAAGTCTAATTTTGACTTCTAATTCATGACCGGTGATTTGTTTAGCTCTATCCTCTGCGCTTCCGCGTTCATCATTGCGTCACGCGCCAGGTCAGCGTAAATCGACTTGCATAGGCCGTCTGCCGAAAGCTAGTTATTTTAGTTTAGAAAGATTTAAATATGGATATTTTTTCTCACAAAAACCCATTGCTTCACTTCAGAGGGCCTTTATTAACCCCCTGGAGCCATATGGATTACTTTTATGATAGATGGATGCACTTTTTTGGACTTCAAAATCAGGAGCGCCATTCATTACCATTAAAAAGCTTGGAAGAGCTTGGATATTCCATAATATATCTCTGATTGTGTTATCGTCTGAAAGAAGATCTAGCCTAGGATGGCTTGAGGGTGAGTAAATCATGGGAAAATTTGCATTTTTGGGTGAACTATCCCTTTAAGGTGATTTATTTATTTATTTATTAATTTTGTATAGTGTTAAAGATATCATCATCTCTTTATACATGCCAGAGATGCATCCTGCTGAGCTGGCAGAGAGCCTCTCTCTTAGATATTCAAACTAATTCTATGAAAATGAGAACTGTAATCAATTTGGCAAAAGATGCATACTTAGAATGAGACTGCATGAAATTGAGAATGATAATACATATTTCAGATGTAATTATTCTCTAGCCTATGTGTGTGTGTGTGTGTGTGTCGGCGTGCTGTGGATGTGTGTAATTGTTCCAGAAAACAGAACCTTCATTTTCGAAGAGATAATTGAGAAATATGGAAAAATGCGGTTGCAAAAAAAAAAAAAAAAAAGTCTGGCAACACAAGCAATTAAGTTTATTTCATGCTTGCTATAATCTGCAAACAGCATGGCTCTTATTAAATTTCTAAATTGAAATTCCAGAATTAGAAATACCAGGAAATAGCAAGTTCCATACTGTTAAAGTCAAATAATAAAAAATGACCCTCGGTATGTCTCACACACCTGCTTCTTTAGACTTTCCCCCACATGCGCACACAGGCTTAAACAACATGTTGTTAACCACAGAAAAGATGCATGATTAAACATGAATTCTCATTAAAACTCCTTTGATGCAGTTAATCATTAAATTTGAGCACTTCTCAGGAGTAATTAAGGGGCGATGGAGAGCAGGGACCCCAGGAGACCACATCTGCGCTCTCCCATGGGGAAACTGCATCAGCATTCACAATTTTGAAATAATCTCCAAGGAAACAGAACAGGAGAAACCAGCTGCAGCTGCCCACCAGCCAAACCCCAACTTAGTTTGTGCTTGAATGTTCTGTCATTATTTACTAACCCTCAAGTTGTTTCTAACCACTTCATATTTGCTCATGCAACTCTTTTGCATACAATGACAGTTCATGGTGTCTGTCAAACTCCAAAAAAGCATAATAAAAGTAGTCGACTTTTGCAAATCAAGTTTTCAAACCAAGACTTATGAGGAACAAACTGAAATTTAGCTCGTTATTAATGGAAAATCTTTATTAGGAGGTTATTAGAAGTGTTGGGGAAAGTTACTTTTAAAAGTAATGCATTACAATATTACGTTACTCCCTAAAAAAGTAACTAATTGTGTAACTTAGTTACTTTTTATAGAAAGTAATGCGTTACATTACTTTTGTGTTTCTTTTTCTCATCAGGGCTGGCCTTTTTTTTTTTTTTTAACTAAATAACAACAAAAAACTTCTATTTTTAGCAAATGTAAAGGCCCTTTCACACCAAAAGTGCAATGAATAAGCCTCAGGCTGAAGGAAATGCACATTCATGCCTGTACAGTAGAGGGCGCACTTAAAACAAACAAGCCTTTCACCTGTGCTGTCATTCTGGAATAGAAGAATAGGATGCAGGAGAAGAAGTAAATGAATGCATGCTGAAATTTAGACAAGAACTAGTCTAGAATAACCATCATGTTTACACAGCGCGCACAACGCCTCTGTACTTATTCTCGATTTCTCATGAGGACAGTAGAGCTGTGAGTCAATAAATTGGAAAACAAAGTAACTTGCATTACTTATTTGAAAAAGTAACTCAGATTTTTTTTTTGTAAATTCAAAAGTAATGCGTTACTTTACTAGTTACTTGAAAAAAGTAATCTGATTACATAACTCGCATTACCCCAACACTGGTTATTAGTATACTAGACTTGATAAGTGGTTAGGAAAGAGATCGACAATTATTCTACTGATACGACAGACTCGCTGCAGTGAACTCCTCTGACTGCTGGTGAATATATTGTCTTACAGCCTAACAGGGGAAAAATCTGCCTGTCTGACAAGCATACACTTCTCTCTATTCTTCCTGCTACTACAATGTTCTTTCCTCCTGTTATTCCTTCCTGCTATCTTTCACAGTCCCACAGGGTTCATGATTCCAGTTCCTTTTCTACATATTTATTAGTATATTTTGAAATTCATCTTTACATCATGATAGGTAGAGATTTCAAAGCAATATCTCGTTGTAGCCATCTATTCCTGAGCTCCGTACATGTAAGCGTGAAGGGAGGAAAAAAAGAAGTCCCTGTGCGGCCACAATGTAATTGAAAAACTCTTTCCCTGAAATCATTTCCCTCTAGACCATGAATTATTGAAATGAATAAAGAAATAGCTCCATACTAGCCTGATATGTCTGATCTTTGATACTTGCGAGAGCAAAAATCAATTTCAAGCAGATTGGTCCTATAGCCTGGTCTATTGCCAGAGACAGAATATAGAAAATGAACTGAAAGGACTCAGATTTTATGCCTTCATATTTCCCTATCTGCTGGCTACCCGACCAGACAGGTAATTTAGATCAATGAAAATCAGCTCATAGGTGCAACCAACCATGACCGACGAGACAAATCAGAGAATATGTGGTCATATTTCAGCTAGTAACTCTAATAAAGACTTGGAATGCACATCGCAGGCAAAATTCACTTGAAATGGACTGATAAAACCCCACCACGATGAAAGATATACCAACTTGCAGGGTTGTTTTGCAATATCGAGCGACGCGGCTCATGGGGCGGCATTTTATAATCAGAACTCTGGAGACTAGTGCAGCTAAATACTCCCCGAAAGAACACGAGCATCTCTCATCTCGCGTGCCTTTAATACAAGGAAGTGGAGAGCTGAGCCAGATAAAAACTAGAGAGTGAGTGATAGTACAGAGGGAAAAACTAGTGATTTGCTGTCAGGTGCTCGACTATCTGCTCGAAAAGAACTCGGAGAGCGGGTTTTTCCACTCTCCTGGTGTGTCAATTACCGTGAGCTGCTCTGCACCTGCTGGTGGAAGCCTCCATCACGGCTCTCTCCAGCACAGCCGTCTACTCTGAACTACCGGGAGCTCTAATTGGGAACTTTATGTATGGATAAAGGGGAATCGGGGACACCTCTGCCTTCCTTACTCGGCAATTAGACAGCGATCGGACTGCTGAGATCAAGATCTCTGAGATGTCTCTCTTCCTCACATTTCTTCTCTCCTCCAGGCTCACTGCTCCACCCAAATTTGGAGCGTGGATGGTAGCAGAGATGGGCCTTGTGGATCTTGTGACATTTAGTGTACTGCTCTTTTGGGAAGGTCAGGTAGAATGTCATGGAAACAGGTGGAAAAATGAGAATATGCAACTGTTTTTTGTTCTTAGTTTTTTTTTTTTTGGATAAAAATTGACTCACCTTTCTTTAACTGACACTGTCTGTTGGCATATACTTAAAGGTGAAGCGTGTCATTTCGAAGTCACTAGCGGAATTGCAAAAATAGCTAGATTTTTTCAAATATTTCTGATGAAAATGTGAGCGCTGCTTGCCCATGCAGAAGTCACTTGCATGATGATACACTCTTTCAAGGTCCGAAAGTTTTTTTTGTTTTTTTGAAGTGATGCCATAGAAGGACCATTTTAGGTTCCCCAAAGAACTTTCAATGAACAGTTCTTAAAAGAATCATCTAAATACTATAGACCTTATGTAGCCCCGCACCTTTTCAGTGCTGCGCTCGTTGTGTTCTGACCAGTTAAAGGTGCTAAAGAGGATGTTTTGTTTTATACATTTTTGCAATATTACTTGAAACTGTCTTTACTAACTGATAAAAGACTATTTATTAGGTGCACTGAAAGGAATAATATTAATATACATCATCTGTGCACGAGGTAGGGCCTAAAAAAAACATCAGCCAATTGTTTACACGATCATCGCGTAAACGATTGGCCCTCCGGCTTGTCAATCACTTCCGTGACGTTCCCTGTGAGAGAAGAGCGCGGCTGCGCGCTCCAGTAACTTTCCACACTCCACAGGCACTGCATGCAATGTTTTTGTCCGGAGACAGGAGTAACAACTGCAGATTATGAGTTACCTGCGGTGAGTCCGACATAATGAATCCACTAACACGATACAGTGAATGCCGGTGTTAAACACTCGTGTGCACACGAGTTTTGGGAGGCATTCCCTCGAAAGGAGGGGGGGTTGTTCTTACGCATGCGCTCATTTCAAAAACTCAGTAACAGTCTTTGGTTTCTCAGTCGACGAAAAGATCCTCTTTATCACCTTTAATTACTCTTCGACAGTGATGCCATAGAAATATACAGAGCTACTGCTAAAACGGAAGTTCAAAGACACTCTCTGGTCTATAAAGTTCCTTTCATACAATGGTTATGGTAAGGGGCGGGACACGTCCCAAAACAAGCACAAAGTGGTTGACCAATCACAACACACTGGTCCAGCTGACCAATCAGAGCACATTGCGCTTTTCGGAAGGAGGGGCTTCATGAAGAGAGGAACTAATTGAAGAGAGGTGCTGCAACAATGTAAATATATGAAAAATTATGTTTTTTTTGTTTTGTTTTTTAACATTTATACATGAAAACCTATTGTATTAGACCCCAAAAACAAAATCAAGACTTTGTAAAAGAGCATAATATGACTTCTTGAAGGTTCTTCATGGAACTATACATGCCAATCAAGAACCTTTATTTTAAGGGCCATTGCTATGTGGTTCCTTGTAGTTCTGGGTGGTTCCTAGCTGGTTAATAGGGTGAATCTCAAGTGGAATTTTTATGATATTGTGGTCCTATACTTAATATAGGGACCACAATATCATAAATCTGAGATTATCATGCATATTACATCATCTGTCTGGTGAATATTGTATGTCCAATCATTTAGAAATATAATATCAAACTTCTCAATAATCTGCAAGATTTGAGATATCACTACAAATCCGTAGCTCTTATGATGATGGGGCATTGCTATGCAGTTTTAGGTGGTTCCTAGTTATTTGCTGTTCTAGGAGTTTGATAGGTGGATTAAATCAAAAGAGCCCAACACCAAAACATACATCATGGTAATATGAGATATCATACATAAGATATTTTATATGGAGTTATATGTAGCAGATATTTAGAGAAGTAAGCAGTAAAACAAGTTTATTTAATCAAAACCAACAACCTGAGGCTTTTTAATGACGGTGTTCATCTTGCCTTTTAATTTCTTGTATTATAGTGCTTGGCTAAATTGCTCATGAAGACAAAATGACTGGTTTTCTACAAGTTGTCATGTGTTTAATACATGCATCTTAAAATCTCAAGGGCCTCATCTATGAATATCCATGCAGCTCTATAGTGATTCTCATCCACTGCTCCTACTGTTCTGCTACAGCCTTTAATGTTCAAATAATTCATATTTAAGCAGACGAGTGAAAGTCCTCTCATGGGAACATTTAACTTTTCATAACAGGATGAATCTCTTAACATCCCCTCGAGGGCCATCGTTTCATTGAAGGATCGACACTGTCCTAGTTAAAATGATATTGATTCAGCAGTGTCCATATGTGCTGGATTAAAGAGACTGTTAATGTATACTTAATGTATGTGCTATTCTTTATACTAGCTGGTGTAATGATTTATAGTCTTTTATTGACCATATACTGGAAGTAGTTAAAAGAAATAGCTGTCTGGTCTGTGTCTGCTTTGACTTAAAGCCAGTGGTACTGTATTAATAACACTATTGAAATATGAGATTTCCTTTGTATCCTGAGCTTGTTGGAGGAATATTCTTCTCCTCCTTCTAAATAATAATTATAACATTTATGAATTTCATTAAAGGTGCAATGTGTAAAATTTGGGAGGATCTATTGACAGAAATGCAATTAAATATACATAACTATATTTTCAGTGGTTCATAAAGACCTTACATAATGAACCGTTATGTTTTTATTACCTTCGAATGAGCCATTTCTATCTCATACACCACTGGTCCCCCCTCCATGTCAAGTCACCATTATGCGCCGACATGTTTCTACAGCAGCCCTAAATGGACAAACACTCTGTTTCGTCACTATGTTGTTCTTCTTCTAAATCGTTCGTGTTTTTAGAGGCAGCTTGCATCGTCACTACGTTGAATATGCACAAAGTAGTAGTAGTAGTAGTAGCAGTCATCTGGTTTATTAGAAGCAGAGACCATTCTTTGTTAGAAGTAAGAAGAAACCTCATTGCTTCACTGGCTAATATACTCTCTGCTCTCTCAGATGACGACATCTTTGTCGTGTCGGCCAGACGGCCACCGTAGCTTCTCCGAAAGGGAGGGAGTTGCAGTTCGGAACCTCACCACTAGATGCCGCTAAAATTTACACACTGAACCTTTATTATTATACTACCATGTTACAATAATTCATAAAAATTAATTCATTTTACTACTACTACTACACTGTAAAAAATTATTTTAGTGATTTTTTTTTTTGTCAAATCAACTTAATTAATGATAATTAATGTGGTTCAGATAACATTATATTTTGAGTTTCTGCTGATTAAACCAATTGCCTTCATTGTATTAACTCACATTTTTAATTTCAATGAACTCAAAATTTTAAGGCAACTAGGTAACTTACTTTTTTAAGTTAAACCAGCAATTCTTTTTTACAGTGTACTTCTACTACTACTTCTACTAGTACTAATTTATTATGAATTATTATTCATAACTAAGTAAAATAACAAGTATTTATATTTATGAATTTAATAAATATTATGCTACCATATTAGTAATTCAAAAATAGGAATTATTTTACTACTACTACTACTACTTTTATAATTAATATTTGTTTGATTCATCATACAAATACAGCTTTAAATAGTCCCTTTTTTAACCAATTTGAACCAATAAAATACTTACAAATTGCTGTGAGATTGCTTTGGTCCCTCCATGGTATCTGGTTGTTGTATGTTAGTGTATTTTTTCCTAATGTTTTTTTTTTTTTTTTCCTATTTAGAAAAATAGGTACAACAAACTGATTTGTTGGAATGGAAAGGGTCTAATTTAAAGTTACCAATAATATGCTGTTAAGCCACATGACATCTCTTTTGCTTTCTCTTTTTGACCCCAGCAGGTCAAGGTTTTGCTTCTAGCTTTGGCAGCAATAGTTCCTGTTGGTACATGCATTATTTTGCAGGCAAAAAGCATGTCTGTCCTTTCACTGCCATTCAGAAGTAGCCTTTCATTGTGATGAAAGTAGAAATGGCACAATTGATTAATTAAATTCAGTGAATTCATAAAAAAAACAACAACAAGAATTTAATTAGAAAAACTACTTTTTACTATTTCCCACTGTGTAAAGAGTTATTATGGAGCTATTGTATGTAAAATAGCCTGTCGTTAGAACATAATGTGCACCATAAAGATCCACAATCGAAGAAATTTTAAAAAAGGCTTTTGAAGACGTGTGGTGTGTAGGTGGAAAATAACTACATTCGGCGTGGGGGATGGTTACAGGATGAAAAATGCTAGAGAAAATAACTCTGAGTGGAATGATTGCTCATCAGCCGGTCCTCTGTTTACTGGGGGAGGAGAGGTGGAGAATGTGAGCCGCGGAGCTTTGCACTTTATGCCTTAGCCATACATGTGCTCTGTAAAGACACCTGGATTTTCCCAGCCTCACCGCTCAAACACTGGAAATCCCAAACAATAGCCTGTCTGACACTGACCTTACCGTGCCAATAACATGACAACAGCATCTGCCCGAACCTACAAATCCACTAATATCTGCTCGTTTCTTGTAAAGAAACGAGGGGGGAAAAGCATAGAAATGCTGTCTGTCAAAATCCTGTCTTAACTTCTCACCGCAAGCTGAGTGTTAGAGCTCTTGTTACTAACCTAAGTGAATGTAATGGAGTCCTTGCAGGCAGCAATGCTGCTTGTTCCAGTCATTCAACACAGCCAGTGGTGTCAGTCACATGAAACCTGCTGGTTGTGTTTGAAAGGCTGTTTAAGTGTCACTGAGGCTTTGTTCACAGTGCACCCAATTCTGAGATTTTTCTTTTTCATTCTTTCTCAAATCTGATCTTTAGAACTGACTGTCTGCACAGGCACATTGCATGCTATGACATCTGTTTTTGTTCATACAATGAATTTCAGTGGGTCCAAAACAACACTGAACCCCACTGACTTTCATTGTATGGACAAAAACAATTTAAATATTCTTCAAAATATCATCTTTTGTGTTTCACAGAAGAAAGAAAGGCATATGGTTTAGAACAACATGTGACTGCATGTTGCATGCATATTTTTGGGGTGAACTATTACTTTACGACAATATCCAGTATTGTTTTCCATAGGATTGATAAAGAAATAAGTTAAAAAATCACCCTTATGTCTTTCCAAACCAGTATGCCTTACTTTCTTCTGTGGAACACAAAAAGAGAAAATCTAGGCGATCCCCCCCATGTAATTACAATGATTGAGAATCGAAGCTTTCAAGGACACAAAAGCAACATAAACGTATCCTAAATGAGGTCCATTTTGTTTTTGTGCTATATTCCAAGTAGTTTAGAAGTCATTCACTACATTTGTGTGAAGAAAAGGCTGAAGTGCCCGTATTATGCTATTTTAAAGTTTCCTAGTTTTATTTCTGAGGTCTCTTACTAGGGTTGTCAAAAGTACCGACTTCGATACCAAGTCGGTACTGAAATTTTAAAAATGTGACCAATGATACCAGCATTTTGACCACTGTTGAGCAGATTCTTAAACACCTCTGATTGGCCATTGTGTTCACATGCTCAACAGATACACTATGTCTGTTATTTGACTACAATGATCAACACTTCAAATACATCTTCGCTCTTCACAGAGCGCTTATACAGATACACATGGGAGCTTTCAAAAGCAAGCGTATATCAGCAGATCAGTCTATCAGCGAATATATCAAAGATCGATTTTTCAACATAAGATATTTACTTATCCTCCGCCATCGTCTTGTCAGTCAAAAAAGCTAAATGACAGTGGGGCGGTGTTGTAATGTAAAGTAATGTAATCGGTGTGCAGTGGAACACAGTGTAACACCGGTAACTACTGCAGCAAGACTAAAATACATGCCAGTAAGTGGTAACAACCGATGGTCTTTATGATAGAGATAGTGAATCATTAATTCCCCCTAATTTGGGTCAAAAACACAAATTTATTCAGCAACAAATCAAGTGACTTTAAGTTGATATATGGGTGCAATATATGACTGTTTAATTCATTTATTCTGCATAAGAAAGGTAATGATTTGGGATGTGGGAGCTCCGTAAAATAAAGCTAATCAAGATAATTATTCAACACATTCAAGTTGCTGAGGAAAAACTGCTTGTGTTAATTCACTGATTCATGAAGCGTTAGTCATTTATACATAATGTCTGAATTATTATCTTACACACAACTCTGTAAGCTCCTGTGCATTTTGCATTTAATTAATTTTCATAACACTACCTGGATTTGACCTGGAGAGAAATCTATTAAAATATTATAAGCACAAACCTCTGTGATAGAGTGCATTGAGAGGTGAGTACTATAATGATAATTATCTTGTTTTCCATACTAGTCCTTGATTAATTATAAAAAGAAAGTGACCCTTTTTTGGAAGAAAAAAAAAAAATACAATGAAAATTAAATACACAACAAAATAAAATGGCCAATAATTGAGTTTTATTTATATATGTAGTCAGAGTTTTAGAGGAACACTTTATCATTTACTCACCCTCATCTTCATTCTTTTGTAAAATACAAAACCAGACCTTCTGGTTTCAATGCAAATCATTTAAATAATCATTAAAGCCCATACATCTTTTGGAAGCCATATGATAACTGATTTTTTATCACTTGAAAATAATACAGTTTTCATGTTTGAAAAGAAGTATGGGTGGGTAAGCAGTGAAAAATTCTCATTTTGGGGTGAACTATTCCTTTAAATACCAGGTCTGAGCCAGAAATTCATCTACTAATTTACCCAAGCTTTCTAAAATATTTATGATTGGCAGTCATATGATATGCTCAAAGTAAAATAGGTTCATGTCTAATTCTGGCTCTAATTAGGAAGGTTCGTCATCCAATCTAGAAACAGAACAGAAGATTGGGGGATCATTTAGAACAGCACAAGTATACATCAGTATACTGTGACTCCTCAGGACCGTGATTAGTCTGAGAAAAGCAATGAATGAAGACATAGCTCTGAGAAGACATACATAGACCTTCAGACTCAGAGGATCCTCCTCCCTGGCATCTGCTGAGAGCCCACAGCAAAGAGCAATCACAGATGTGACCCTGTTCATAGCTCAGTTGTTTGTCCCAGACAAACGGAGAGCAAACAGACAAATAGAAACATTGACATTGCCATTCAATTCTCTACAACCCTCTACAATTAATATATTATACAAAGCCGATTCCAAAAAAGTTGGGACACTGTACAAATTGTGAATAAAAAAGGAATGCAATAATTTACAAATCTCATAAACTTATATTTTATTCACAATAGAATATAGATAACATATCAAATGTTGAAAGTGAGACATTTTGAAATGTCATGCCAAATATTGGTTCATTTTGGATTTCACGAGAGCTACACATTCCAAAAAAGTTGGGACAGGTAGCAATAAGAGGCCGGAAAAGTTAAATGTACATATAAGGAACAATTTGCAACTTATTAGGTCAATTGGCAACATGATTGGGTATAAAAAGAGCCTCTCAGAGTGGCAGTGTCTCTCAGAAGTCAAGATGGGCAGAGGATCACCAATTCCCCCAATGCTGCGGCGAAAAATAGTGGAGCAGTTTAGTAGTGGAAATAGTGGAGAGTTTCTCAGAGAAAAATTGCAAAGAGTTTGAAGTTATCATCATCTACAGTGCATAATATCATCCAAAGGTTCAGAGAATCTGGAACAATCTCTGTGTGTAAGGGTCAAGGCTGGAAAACCATACTGGATGCCCGTGATCTTCGGGCCCTTAGATGGCACTGCATCACATACAGGAATGCTACTGTAATGGAAATCACAACATGGGCTCAGGAATACTTCCAGAAAACATTGTCGGTGAACACAATCCACCGTGCCATTCGCCGTTGCCGGCTAAAACTCTATAGGTAAAAAAAAAAAAAAACATGATCCAGAAGCGCAGCCGTTTTCTTTGGACCAAGGCTCATTTAAAATGGACTGTGGCAAAGTGGAAAACTGTTCTGTGGTCAGACAAATCAAAATTTGAAGTTCTTTTTGGAAAACTGGGACGCCATGTCATCCGGACTAAAGAGGACAAGGACAACCCAAGTTGTTATCAGCGCTCAGTTCAGAAGCCTGCATCTCTGATGGTATGGGGTTGCATGAGTGCGTGTGGCATGGGCAGCTTACACATCTGGAAAGGCACCATCAATGCTGAAAGGTATATCCAAGTTCTAGAACAACATATGCTCCCATCCAGACATTGTCTCTTTCAGGGAAGACCTTGCATTTTTCAACATGACAATGCCAGACCACATACTGCATCAATTACAACATCATGGCTGCGTAGAAGAAGGATCCGGATACTGAAATGGCCAGCCTGCAGTCCAGATCTTTCCCCCATAGAAAACATTTGGCGCATCATAAAGAGGAAGATGCGACAAAGAAGACCTAAGACAGTTGAGCAACTAGAAGCCTGTATTAGACAAGAATGGGACAACATTCCTATTCCTAAACTTGAGCAACTTGTCCCCTCAGTCCCCAGACGTTTGCAGACTGTTATAAAATGAAGAGGGGATGCCACACAGTGGTAAACATGGCCTTGTCCCAACTTTTTTGAGATGTGTTGATGCCATGAAATTTAAAACCAACTTATTTTTCCCTTAAAATGATAAATTTTCTCAGTTTAAACATTTGATATGTTATCTATGTTGTATTCTGAATAAAATATTGAAATTTGAAACTTCACATCATTGCATTCTGTTTTTATTCAAAATTTGTACAGTGTCCCAACTTGTTACAGGTAATTTGCAGATCATTTAATGAATTTTCTGATTGTTATAGGGGTGACAAGTGTACACAGATTCTAGACAAGTACATAGTTTCTACATTACAGCATATATTGTAAAGAAAAATCGGAACGAATATTGCTATATAGGAGCCTATATCGCAAAATGCTTATAATACAATCAAAAATCAACATTATTGTACAGGGTGTCAAATAAAACCTGACTATAAGCCTTAATTCTTAAAATTGGCATGAAACAGATTCTTCCTTATTGTGACGTATATCTAAGTGAAACGGCTTCTCGAACAAGAAATCTGTTGGGCGGGACTTGATTTTGTCCATTAGGAAATGTTTGGTTGTGATTTGCTATTGGTCAGTCTCAAGTGAGTGACAGGTTGCCCCGCCCTCTCGCCAGTACTTCATAAGAAAAGAGAAGAGATATCACTGCATGATGGAGGGGAAATTATTTTGATTAAAGATTATGAGGGTTTTTTTTTTTTTTTAAATAATGATGTGCACAGACATAACATTTAGAATAAATACTACAATTTTCCATACAAAAATAAGAATTGTCAAATTTGATTTCATTGTGACTTTCCTCTCTCAGACCTCTGAAATGAATGTGAAAGTCTCCTGAACTCTGAAAGATCAACCTCTGAGAGTGTACGTCGCTCCAGGGAGTCTCCTGACTGTCTCTGACCATCTGTAATCAAGACAGGCAAGCAGTCAGAGGTTCAAACCAATGTGGACCAGTCTCTTCACAATCAAGACAGACAGAATGAAAGCCATTTGAGGTGGCAGACGAGAGATGCCGTGTTGATGAGTGAAGGAAGCATCGGTCTGTGGACAATCAGTTCAGAAGTGCTGTCTTTCCTGTGTCTGCCTCTGTCTGTCTCGTCCTTTTCCCTGGCCTGTACGTATTCTCATTACTGCTACGGATCTCATGATATTCTCCACTTCACAGCGACAAAAGGACACGAAAAGACAAACGAATTAATGCTTTTATACGTTATGATAGCTACAGTGTAAAGAGAGAAAAGGTTTTTGTTCCTCTAGCGATTAGTGTATCATTCTGCCATTAAGAGTGGATTTTCTATTAAATACATAGCTAATAAAACCATGTGCTCAAAGATTAATCATCTCGTCCTAGGCTTAAATGATTCACTGGCCTCATGTTTCTCACTGTGGGCTATAAAGCTGCCCAGCGCTCTATGAGATGGGGTCAAACACTGAAGCCCTTGGATAGAGGGCTACGGCTGAAGCATCTCAGTGGGGTAGCATGACACATTATATGAATTAAAGATGAATTATAGTGATGCTTTCCTCCTGATATTCACCAGAGAAGATCTAATGCCTTTAAAGTGTGTTTTAATTTTAACACCTGTTTAGATATTAGCAAAGCATTCTTGCAAGGGTTTTAAAGTCAACGTGAAAACAAAATTTACTCTATTTTTAAAAAAAAGATTGATTGTCCTATTGTATACAATTAACTGGTGCACATTATTCCACAAAAAAAATAAATAAATAAATAAAATAAATTCAAAACACTGCTACATGAAACACTTTACAAAACTTTTGTTTCAAATCAGTGGTTCGGATCGCGTATCAAACTGCCAAACTCACATGAACTATTGAAGTTTCAAAACACTTATAGTGTAACAAAGCCTCGTTTACTGAAATCATGTGATTTTGGCGCTCTGAAGCACTGATTCGAGTAAAGCTTCGAAGCTTCATGAAGCAGTTTTTTTTAAATCGCCCATCACTAGATATTGTCGCTATTTTGCACAAAAAGTATTCTCGTCGCTTTATAATATTAAGGTTGAACTACTGTAGTCACATGAACTGTTTTAAATGTTTAAAACAGTTTTTTTTTTTTTTAATTCTTAAAGTTTTATATATTTTTAAAGCTGCAATCTGTGATTTTTCCTCTTTGTCGCCATCTCTTGTTTGAAACCTGCAACTGCAGTCATATGCGGAACAGTTATCTGTACGTGCGTTGTGCTTCAGCACAGCTCATCAGCGCGGATGAATCTAATGTTTGCTGTCAGTCACCGCACCGGTGGATACTGTACTTCAGAATCACAGATTCTACGTCTTGAAAGTATGACCAATATAAGAATTTTCACTGGAAAATATCATCTGAACAAGTAAGTAACATTTCTGCCACTTTTGTTCTGACCAACTGAGGAAAAAAGCATTAGGCCTACAATAAATCGCCACTGCCAATGATGATTAAATCTAACGATCGCTTAGCTCGGATCACGTCAAACCGTGCAAATTATTATTACTGTTATACTTTGCTCTCAAATCGTTAATGTTAACAACATCAGCATTGTGTGACTATGTATTTAGTGTATATTAGTGTTACCTGTAGATTTCAATTTCTGTAGCCTCTCCACAGTCCAAAGTCTTTTGCTTTTTGACTGCGGGTGAATCTCCAGTTGTCACTGATGATTGTCATTTGGACCTTTCTGGATTACAATCCACCATCAAAATGATAAGTTTAATTATTTCAGCTGCTGTGAGAAAAGGCTATAAATGATCCACTACCAGCAGCGTCCGACTAGCCTGGACGGGACTCCTTCCTTTCTGTTTACGGATGTGACGTAATGACGCACAGAGGAACTGCTGCATGCTCGAATTTCCCACGGAAATCCACCAGGTCGCTCTTATTATAAAACATTATTACAAGCTTACCGTTGTGAATCGAGCTAAGATAATGAAATTGAACACTGGCTGGTTATGTACTTGCTCAAAAATTGATTTTGGATCATTTTTAACCAAAAAATGTTACGGACTGCAGCTTTAAGGATTTTTCTGGGCATTTGAAAAGGGAGTGTTCTTGCTGGCAAAGCAGGCCTTACTGAACCATTGGATTTTAACAAAAATATCTTAATTTGTGTTCTGAAGATGAATGAAAGTCTTACTGGTGTGGAATGACATGAGGGTGAGTAATTAATGACTGAATTTTCATTTTTGGGTGAACTAACAACAATTACAAATTACTAAAGAGAAGTGTTACTATTGGGATATTTTGAGATTTACAGTGAACTTAACCTTCAGCCTCCACTTTGCTTCACATTTCATCCTTTTCCTCCAATGTGAATCCCAGAGGTTTAATGGGAGGTCAGCAGTTCTCCACAATTGACTCTATTGGCTCTATTCTGGAATGGAATGACCAGTTTTCATAATCTAAGGCCTGTTCACTTCAATTTTGACACAAAATTCATTAAATGACACAAAACTATAAAGTATTAACAATATTTTGCACTACAACTACATAGTCCAAAGGAAAGAAAAAGTTTGGATCCCTGAAAGAACTGTTCGGCATACAAACAAACATACAGACACTCCCTTGTTCAAAGACAGTGGTCAGACAAAGGCCGGTATTATTGATTGAGATTGTGTTCTGATAGCCTCTCTCAGCCTGCGGTCACACCCTCTCTGTGTTCTTCAGACGCTCTGAAACGCCAGCAATCGATACAAGCCTTGCGCTGCCGCCAGCCACTGCTTATTCTCTAACCTGGGGCTTCCTTTGTTGTTTATTTTTCAGTTTCAGCTCAATGAAACAGATCTGAACTTTAATAAATATCATCTTGTGTGCAGTGAAGGATACATGGAGAGGCGTGTAAATTGGTGGAGATTAAAACGTCTCGGTTCTTTAAATGTGTGTGATGTCTATCGGCAAGTCATAATGGTTTAATTTATGACTGCTAGATCTGTAGCTTGTCTATATACACATAAACATGAAACAATTATATCAACATGATAAAGGGAAATAAGGAAATAATGTTAGTCTTTTTTTTTTGTAAAAAAAAAAAAAAAAAAAAAGCGTTTTCATGCGTCATCATGAAAGTTTATCATTTGCACACGTTTTTAGTTCACCCAAAAATGAAAATGCTGTCATTAATTACTCACCCACCCTCATGTCATTCCACACCTGTTCATCTTCAGAACACAAATTACATGAATTAAAAATTCTCACATTGTTACGTCCAACACTTCCAGGTTCTACGTCAGAACGCTGACTTATTATTGTCCGGCTCCTGCATCAGCATCACACACATGCATCATGCTGCTCACGTGTGCAGCTTTGGCCAATACTGGGCAGGTATTCGGATGTAAACATTTCACTGAAGCCTTCACTGTGCTTACTGTGTCACCTGCATAAGGATAATGACAGGGAAGAGAAGAGATTGTTGAATAAAGTCGTTATTTTTGTTTTGTTTTTGTGCACAAAAAGTATTCTCTTGCCTTCATAATATTAAGGTTAAACCACTGAAGTCACATCAACTGTTTTAACAATGTCTTTAGTACCTTTCTGGACCTTGAAAGTGTTGTTTTTATTGCCGTCTATGGATGAGTCATATACCTCTCGGATTTCATCAAAAAGATCTTAATTTGTGCTTCGAAGATGAATGAAGGTCTTACGGGTGTGGAATGACATGAGGGTGAGCAATGCCAATCTAAACATTCAAGCACAAGAAGAAGCAAAACATAACTTGCGTGCGTTGCGGAAGAAGTTTTATGTGTGCATACTGCACATCCAAAGCATGCACCCAGAAAGCCACGTCTGAGAGCATGTGAATACTGAATTAAGCTTTCTTTCACGTCTTGCGCTTGAATTGACAGTTTCACAAAAAATTATGTCAAAATGCCCATTTTGGCAAGTATCCTAGTAAACATAGCCGGTTATGACTTAAGCGAATGTAAAGAGTTGAGAAAGACAATGCATGTGTAACAGTATCAGTGGGGCTGGGTCTAGGGGGGGCATTGCCCCCCCAGAATTTCCTTGTGCCCCCCCAAAAATGTGCAGCCAACAATAAAAATGAATAGGCCTACATAAATATTAAAAACGTCTTATCTATTGAATAAGGATCGGCCACTTTATTCACAGAAAAAAGTGAATATTATGCTTATAATGATATTTAATCTCACAAAAATGGACTTAAAATCCAAAAACATGCGAACTGGAAAGTAACGAACATTAATCAGAAAACACGTCAGTGTAGGCTACACCTAATTTTCAAGCAAGTAGCCTAAAAAATATCACGATGAGGATCACATCTGTCAGCGAACATTTTCCTCAGTAATTTTGTTAACAATGAATAATTCGTACATTATGTCCATAAATAATTCACATAGCCTACTAACCAATAGCCAGTACAAATTAGGCTATAGCCTATAATTTGTTAGCCACAAGACGATTCTTGATGAATCACGATGCATTTTCCTCCAAACCTTTATTAATAATAATTAGCCTATTACACAAAATATAGTTTTTTGTTATAAAAAAGATGCGAATAACAAACAGTAGCTAAAGTGACTATAAGAAAGAAGCTATCATAATGAAATGAACAGTGCTATATATCAGGCTTATTAGCTATATTAAGACCTTATTCACAGATTAACACAACAGATTTATTTCCTTCTATGCATACGCGAATGCTCGCAAAGAAAGATGGATATTTTGAAATAATACTGTGTTCAGTGTAGGCCTATCTGACAAATGCAATTCGCAACTAAAGACAGACCTGAATTCGAGATCACATGCCGTAAGAGGGCTTTGCGAATGCAAAGTGTCAGTAAGTGATGCACTGAGATATTTTTTGTGGCTTTTTTTTTTACCTTAATAAATCTTTTTAACATCAAACACATCCCGCACTTTATTTTCTCATTCATGCATGTTCTTTTAGTAAAAACCGAAAAAGAAACATTGAATGCAAGTGCTTTGCAAAAGACACGCGACGCAACGTTTTATTAATATATAATAAGAGAAATTTATTTAGCTACATTAAAACACTATGTACAATATAGGCCTATTATAAAACATTTTCTTTATTTTCCCATTCATGCATTTACAGTAAAAACTGAAAAAGTAACTTCAAACGCATGTGCTTTGCAAAAAACGTTTTATTAATATATTTTAATAAAATACTACATTATTACCAACTAGGCCTATTATAATTACATTTTCTTTTTTGTTTATGCATCAATACAGAATTGGTAACATCAGCATTATGCATTGTAAAAGCAATTGTAGCCTATACATCCATCCCGTTAAGACAAATTTAAATATCACGTTAGTTTATTTGACCAAACTGGAAATTACTGAAAAAAAATAAAGGTGACCTTTTGTCAAAAATAAATAAATAAATAAACTGTTTGTTTTTCAATGGCTCTGATCAAGACTGAAATTTAAAAAAAAAAAAAAATATGTGAATAAAAAAAAAAAAAATATGTGAATGACACTGCATTTTTTGAAACTCAGTCGGGTTTTTTTTTTTTTTTTAAACAGAATGTTTATAAGGAAATTCAGCTCGACCCTACCAAAGACTACAGAATAACACAAGACGTGTCACTCGTATTGTTTTGAATGGGAGAAAGTGTAATGCGCAATAAGAAATATAAGCTTCTAAATAAGAGCCAATCGCCGACTGGTAAAGTCATCGCGTCACTGCAGCAGTCAGAGCGCGCTTCTGAAGAGACGCGCATTTAGGCCGCATTTACACTGCAAGTCTTAATGCACAGATCCGATCTTTTGACCATATCCGATTTTTTTGGACGACGTGCTTACATTTCTTTTAAAAGTGACCTGTATCGGATATCTCCTTTTTACACTGCACTTGGCGAAACGTACCAAAAATAGCCTATATGACATCACAAATCAATTTCAGTGGTACATTGAGCTTAATTTATTGACATGAATTCATACAGAAACCCTTTTAATGCAATAGTTCCCTATATAAAAATAATACAAATTCTTCACGACATATGCAGCTCCGCTGGAAGCGTGCGAATTGAAGAATATTCGGGTACGGGTAGATATTCACAGCTTCATGGGCTCGAATCTGCCATCCTATACTAGTTTTTTTTTTTTTTTTTTTTTTTTTTGTGTCATTAAAACAAATGCATTCATCAGTGATTGTATATCAAGGGCAGTTGCAAGTTTGTGTGCTTTTTATTTTGTGGTTTCAATGGAACGAATAGGGACTGAAGCGCGCGTCTGTGCACGAGCCGTCGTCACTGACAACAGCGACAACGAGCACTCAGTGTGATTTCAAGAGCAACACATTTCAACGTCAGATCGCCTTGTATTTAACACAAACAAATGAAATTAATAATCTGCCAGTCAACTAGAGATGTTCCGTTTGTTATAGGTATGTCTGTACCGCGAAATGTTAAAAAACCCTCACTTTTCAATGACGCAGGAGTCGCATTTACAGGGGAATATCCGATCTGTCCGCTTACACTGCAGGCGCAAACGCACGTATCCGATTCATATCTGATTTATAACCACATATGAATGAGGCCTGAAACCGATCTGTGAAAATCGGAATCCATGCGCTTTTTTCCTGCTTACACGGTCGTGACTCATATCCGATCTGTGCCACATGGGAGGAAAAAATCGGAATTGGGTCACTTGAACCGTGCAGTGTAAATGGGGCCTTAGGTTTGCGCATGCGCATTAACTTGATCAAGCCTGAAAAATATATATATATTTTTTTTGTCATGATTGAACGTTTAGAAACTAAATCTATGAGCCGGTTGTTGTTAGATTTCATTGGTGATTTCAAATATGAAATTTAATCGTAAGGTTGGCGAACAGTTTTGGAGAATTTGATGTTTCCCCATTCAAAGAGATTGCATGATGCCCGAGAGGCGTTTCAAAGATGGCCGCCGAGTGAAATGACTTGTCTTAAAGGGACTTTGAACCTACTAAATTGTAATTGGTCAGTTCGACCAAATAAAGCATCGCGACGCATTTATATTTGTCATAATGGTTTGACCGCTCTTGGATATTCTCTCTGGAGCTCTCATTAGCAGCCGCACTCAGATAGTGTACTCTCTCTTGTTCTCAGCTATTCTTATTGTATACAGCTTCTTAAAACTCAGAATAAATCTTTATTTGCTTATTTCGTTTTATTTATTTTTCTGTTCTGCCTGACTGAAGTGCACAGCTTGCTTCAAATCTGTGCTAGCCTAGCTAGGCTAGCTAGCACACCATCTGTCATTCATTCTTTTCTTCACTGGTGACCATGCAAAAAATTTTAATACCTCTAAAAAAAAAAACCTGCAGAAAGCACTGATAGTGTAGGGGCTGCATCTTCGGAATCGGCTTGCGTCATGCTACAGCTGTGCCTGCTGAATCTCAGTTAGAATGTTCGGTAACACTTTACAATAACAGTACATGAATAACCATGAACTAATACCTGAGTTAATAGTTACTTCAACATGAACTCAAGATTAGTTAAGATATGAACTAATGAAGAGTGATCCTTAACTACGACAGGAGTCATAGGGATTCATGCATGAAAACAGAAGCCTTAACTACGCGTTAATACATGTTTGATAATTAATGCATTAATTAATATTTAGGGTAAACTAAATCAAACAGTCTCTATAAGAAGGAATAATACATATTTGGACTTTGAAATAAATTTAAACAATTTATTATTGTCAGAATTTAAACTACTGACATCAGCAGCTTCATTATAAACATTACTGAAAGGCACAGGATTAGTTTGTAATTATTTTCACTGACCCTCCTTATCAAACATATAAAATACTAAATACACTATTTAAATACACTATCTTAAAAGGTCTTAATCTGTTTTGTGATATTCTATCCTATCAAACTAAACTACTGTGACTTACATCAGTTCCTGAGGAATCGGTTCCCAAAAAAATAACCAAACAGGAAACATGAACTAAGGTCAGGGAGCATTTGCTGGGATCAGATTCAGAAGTTCACTCTCCATCCAGACGCAGGCCGTGATCATACTGTACCTCCATTCTCTGACTTTTTGAAAAGTCAAACAACATCACTTAACTGGGCTGAATACTTATATAGTTGTGTTAGTACATGTGTGTTTGATAGTAAGTTAATGATAATCATGAGCTGAATTTGGTAAGTAGTTAACAGTGAATTAATTATGATTGTGCCCCCTCAAGTAAAGTCATGACATAAGTATGCATTAACAAGCTATTAGTTGATGTTAGTATATGGTTAGTTAATAATGAGTTAATTATGATTGTGCCCCCTCAAGTAAAGTCATGACATGATGCACATATCACACATCATTAACTAATATATGAATAAATACTATAGAGTGCCATCCTTATTCCTTTACACCCAGGTACAAAAAAACTAAAATAAAAAGTATTTGTATTTTATTTTTATTTACATAATTAAACATATATGGACTTGAAAGCAAGCCATAAACATACCTGTAAAGACACACATAAGGCACATTTACATGTAAAATAGCGCGCATCCACAAGCTAATGCTAATCAAAGCATATACATTTAAACGACAAAAATACAAATACAGTTAATAACTGCACATAACCTCCTGAAAACCCCAATAAAACATACATGTAAATATGTCTTTAATTATTAATTCGGCTTACCAAAGCAGTCAACATTTATTAGTTTAAAATGCCAGCAACACAACAAACGCGCCAAGAGAACACCTAGCGTGCGCCACTAATGAGTGTCCCACCAGAAACAAACCCTTCATACTTTAGTTCCGGGAATAAACTAGGCCTATGACTATTTAGCTATGACTAAATGTAAATGAACTATAAAAATCAGAAAACAGTTTAGATCAAATTAAATTTATTAGTGGTAGTTAGTCTATTTTCCACATTTGATTAGACAGATCTATGTAATTAATGGCTAAATAATCATGTGCCATTGCAATTATTTGTCACAAAGCTGCAGATGGCAGATTATGATATTACAGTGTAAATTATGACAGTATTAAATCAGGTTTAATTCAAATTCAGAGTACTTCTTGTTTACTCTTATGGAGGCTGATTTATTTAGTTTACCCCTAAATGTTAATTAATGCATTAATTATCAAACATGTATTAACACGTAGTTAAGGCTGCTGTTTTCATGCATGAATCCTTATGACTCCTGTCGTTGTTAAGGATCACTCTTCATTAGTTCATATCTTAACTAATCATGAGTTCATGTTGAAGTAACTATTACTTTAGGTATTAGTTCATGGTTATTCATGTACTGTTATTGTAAAGTGTTACCGAATGTTTTCCGACTTCAAGCATGTCTGAACCGGTCGTTAGTGTGCAGCCTGCGCATGCACAGAATGAATGGGTCGATGATGTTAGCCATGGGCTGAAAGATACTGTACCAACACAGCCAGTGTTAGACTCTTACCCAAAACGCATGTTTGGTAGCATTGCCAGATCTTTTAATTCAGGCTGGTATCATTCAAGGCCTTGGTTGGAATATTCTGTGAAGCTGGATGTGTAACACTCCTGGACAGAAGTAAAATAAAAGAAGATAAGAGTCTGCTGTGATGGCTTCTCGTCTCTTCATTTGCAACAAATTAATCAATAATGCATATAACAAGAGTTTGTCACATTACAGTGGTCAACACATGTATGACTTGTTTATATATATATATATATATATATATTAAATATCTCTCTCTCTCTCTCTCTCTCTATATATATATATATATTTGACATCACTAGTATTTAACCTTTAACCTTTATCTAAATAATAACATGAAATTTATGTCAAAATAAATACATTTAGAAGATGAACAATATTCCCAGTTCATTCTGATGCATTATATTGAATATGAAATTCACTCGTCACATATATTGCCAAATGTAACGCTTAACACAGAAATAACCACGGATTAAACAACCACGTATGCAAAATAAAGATATCTTATAACGCTAAAACAATATATATATATATATATATATATATATATATATATATATATATATATATATATATTCGAATTATATTTCTATTTTAAACATTCATCATATGGCGGGCTTTCACGCTAAACGCGGAGCACATGCTAATGATGTGCTCAACCACACTGAACTCACGACAAGTTTTTGTAAAGTATAAAATAACGGCTTAAAACACATACAACTTGTTCGTTTTACTTTAGACAGTGTTTATGCTGAAACTGAAAGTGTGTTTTGTGCAGTTTACTTCGTAGTTACCTGGACAGAAGTAAAATAAAAGAAGATAAGAGTCTGCTGTGATGGCTTCTCGTCTCTTCATTTGCAACAAATGAAGCACATCACAGGCGTGCACCAAACTATTGTGCGATGACGTCATGACGCAGGTATGCCAAATGAAAATAATTAATTTAGGAAATCACTCATAAACACGAATAACGAATTAAATACAATTTTATAATATTAGAAAAATACTATTAACAATATATTAACTTTGAGAACTTAATCACCATATCACAGATGCATGCTTTTGTTTCCCTTGTCGCAAATTTGGAATGGGAAATGACAAAGACCTTGTTTTCACTCGTCGTGGATACACAAATTGGAAGTCAGCACTGGAGAAAGATAAGGGGTTTCAAAAGCATGCATCCTGCCATGGACACATACTTGCTGCAAAATCATGGGCTGAGTATGAGAGCAGAAAGGCCAGTGGTGAAACTATATCCAGTCTATTGGGGCAATCACATGTGGATCAAAAACACTATGTCAGGTCATTGGCTGAAATTGTGCGGTTCCTTTCTGTCAACGAGCTTGTATTTCGTGGGAGTTCTGAAGGGACCCTTTGTGAATCTAACAATGCAGATCATAGCACTGGGTTTTTCCTTAAACTTTTTGAGTATACCTTGAACAAAGACACAAAATTGGCCGAAACTGCAAGAAGTACACCTTAAAATGCTAAATACGCTTCTAACCATATGCAAAATGAAATAATTGACACTTTAGCACAGTGTGTGCTGAATGAAGTAAAACGACAATATGAAAGCGCAGACAGACCAGAATTCTGTATAAAAAGTGATGGAACTCGAGATAGGTGTATTGTGGAGAACCTGTCATTAATGATAAGGTTTGTGTGTAACTCAGTTCCAGAGGAACACCTGATTGGCCTTCTTGATCTTAAACAGTTGGATGCACAGTACATTACCTCACAAATTCTTACAGCCCTAGATGATCAAGGCTATGGTACTGACAATATCATCAGTCAGTGCTATGATGGTGCCTCTGTCATGAGTGGTATCAGAGGTGGGCTGCAAGCTCTGATTCAAAAGAAACTTGGTAGAGAAATACCGTACATACACTGCTACAACCACCAGCTTCACTTAGCAGTAGTGCATGCCATTCAAGCAGAAACTTGTGCAAGAACATTTTTTGATTTGTCTTCAGCACTTCACTAGCTTTTCCATCGCCAGTATGTCATACACAACTATGATGTCCCTTGCCTTAAAAGGCTGCTGGAAATTAGGTGACAATAAAGAGGATATTTTGGCCATTCTCTCTGAAGTTTCACACAGCAGTACTGCACCAATGGATATCAGAACAGAAGCATCTGGTTTGATGGTGCAGATTAGAACACATAACTTCTTTGAAATTGGCCATTTCCTTGTGAAAATACTTGGAGTCTTAAAACCTGCAAATGCTATGTTGCAAGGTAACATTGTAAATCTGTGTACAGAAAGTGAAGTCATCAGTGCTTGCTTGCAGGCTTTAAAAGACATGCGAACAGATCCATCATGGGATCAGTTTGAAATGACAGCAGATATCCCTGGCCAAAAAAGAAAAAGAACAGTTAACAAACACCTGTCAGACAGCGTTGATCTCATCTCTGTTGGTCACACTGATTCAGATTCCTCTAATGATCCAAGTATGCCCCTGAAAAGATCATTGCTGCAGTCCACTCCAGCTTCTTGCTGGTAGTGAAAGAGAGGGTCTCAGAAATGAAATGTGTGTTGCCAAACCCGTGTTGCTGAGATAGTTTCCCACTAAATCCGACCTTTCAGCAATGTGCAAACACATGCAGGGGTACAAGGAAGCATTTCCTGAGTTGCATAGATTGTATGTAACAGCTTTAGTGATTGGTGTGTCTTCTGCGTCATGTGAGAGGTCCTTCTCTACGCTCTAACTCCTTTCAGACGCACAATGTTGCATAAGAGAAAAGAGAACTTAGTCATTTTGGCCCATAAAAAACAATTATGCTCATATAGTATAGTTCATGTGTTAGTATAGTTCATGAACCTTCTATGGGCTTCTTAAATACAGGAATCAGACTGATTTTTTTTTATTTTTTTTTATGAAGCAGTATTTCTGTTGGCATTAAGTATCAAAAGAAGTCCAAAACATTAAGAGAGGTGATAAATGTAAATAAATAACCAGTGATGTGCACTCAAAAAAATGGTTTTGCAGCACTGTTGATTTTACCCCAATATGTTTTGTTAAAATAACACACATACATTTCTTTTCCCACCAAAACACTATTGTATTGCGTTTCATTAACTGAAACTGTGCCAATTTCCACTATACTAAATTATCAGTCGTTAAACTAATGTAAAGTGTTTCAGTTCGCGATTCAAAAAAAAAACCGGATGTGACGATTTCCAACGTATTGAAAGAAGACGGCGCGAAGGAGCAAGGCGAATGCCGTCAGACCTACTACCAGCGAGGTAAGAAAATATAAGTTATTCTAAAGGCAAAGTGTTTAATTTCTATTAGTGTTTGGGCTCTGGGATGCTTTTAATAAATTAACTATTGAATATTGTGTGAATCTTTTTTATTTCGCCATCAATGGATGATTCCATGCGATTGAAAGATGCGGGTTTATTTGTAACATTGTTACTTGTGGAAAGTGGATGATTCTCTGTAGTGTATGCCGTTTAAACGTGAAAAACGTTTTACGTGACAGTGATATTAAAAGTCAAAACTCAGTAACGTTACACACCTTAAACTAAATGTGCAGAAAAGCAGATGAATACAGCATATGAATGCAACGCGTTTAGTTGACGTAGGCTACACGTTCATATTCTGGGTTAATCTGTATGAATAGCATGTGTTTAAAACATGGAAGGAAAACGCTTATCGTGTAACTAAACGCATTGCGCTCATATTTTGGGCTCATCTGCTTTTACTGGAATAGTGTTTCAGAGTTTGGTCTTTGATTATCACAGTCTTAGTATCCTTCACCGACAGGACTTAGGCTAAACCAGGATTAGGCATTATTTCAATTAGGGCATTGTAGCTTTTATAAACGTAAACTAGAAAAAAACATTACTGGTGTGCATCTTGAGATAAAACAATGACATCCACATTTTAAGATATATCAGTACAAGTTGCTTTCAGTTAAAACAGCTAAAATATGCATTTTAGTCTAGGACTAGCTTAAGCCTCGTCTGTGAAAATGGGGAAAAGCCTTTTATAATCTCCTAAAACCTCCCAGTGTAGTTTCTAAGCTACGCAAGTCCCAGTAAAAATTCACTGAAGCAAGTACAAATAATGCCACATTCACCCTGTAGATGCATATATTTTGAGTCTGACATTTTATCTGATATTCCTTTTTTATGACAGTTTTCCATTATGGTTTTTGGAGTTCGTCTTTGGTGAAATAAAGGAATGTCACAACTTTATTGAAGGAGAAAACTGTTTTGGCTAAGGTAAGTGAAGCACTGTATTGTATTTTTAGGATTTAATAAAAGTAGTTAGTTAGAACCCATGGCTTGGCACAATAAAACTGCTAAACCTGCTCTTCACAATTTTTTTTGTTTTAAATTTATCCCATTGGTGTCAGCATTCGTATTCAAATTGAGGAGTTGTCCTTGGACAAAAAAATTAAACATCTCTTGGTGCCCACTACACAGGTATGAAGAACTACACTTATTAAAACCTTGTATTAACCCTTGTCGTTTGGGGAAGTACACTCAGGGTCTTCGGGGTCTCCACAGACCCCAGGCAACATAATGCAATTTTGTAACATAATACTTTTTTTTTTTTTTTTTTTTAACAAATGTAATTTTACTGTTTATTAATGTTTTACTCCATGTTTGTACAGTTTTTGGAGGATTTATCATATTTTTTTTAATTTATATAAATAAATTAAACAAAATATTTTTTTAAAAATAGGTTTTTATACAAAAACAGCTTTTTATGTAAAATTCACTTTATAAAAGACCCACATTTCTAAATTTAATTCATGGGAATAACATGGATAATTTGACATGGTTTAGTGTAACATTTTTGCCCATCTTTTGGAAAAAGCAGTTTTAAAAGTAAAAAAAATAAAATTGTAATCATTTTTACTAGTAGATGGCTGCAGAGCTCCACTATTTGCTATTTGACTGACTGAAAGAATTTTCACAAGTTTTTTTTTTTTTTTTTAGTTGGATTCATATCTAAATATTATGAAATCCCAATTATAACAATAAAGGCTAATTTTGTCAATTTAGTATTTTTTGTAATGGAAAAAAAAAATCAGTTTTTCAATATTGTTACATTTTGAGACCCACTTAGAAAATGGACAAAATTCATCCTCAAAATCAACATTACTGAAAAACTTTTTTTTTTTTTTTCAGTACAAAAAAAATGCTAAACTTTGACAAAAAATAATTGTGATTTCATAACATTTAGATATGAATCCAACAACAAAAAAAAAAAAACTTGTGAAAAGACGTCTTTCAGTCAGTCACATAGCAAATAGTGGAGCTCTGCAGCATTTACTGGATAAAGTGATCATTTTTTACCTTTAAAACTGCCTTTTTCAAAAGATGGGCAAAAATCTCACACTAAACCATGTCAAATTATCCATGTTATCTCCATGAATGAAAGTAAGAAATGTGGGTCTTTTATAAAGTGAATTTTACAGAAAAAGTTGTTTTTGTATAAAAAAAAATATTTTTATTTATTTTATTTATATAAATTTAAAAGATATGACAAATCCTCCAAAAACTGCACAAATATGAAGTAAAAACTAGGGCTGTCAAACGATTAATCACGATTAATCGCATACAAAATAAAAGTTTGAGTTTGCCTAATATATGTGGGTGTACTGTGTGTAATTATTATGTATATATAAATACAAACACATGCATGTATATATTTGAGAAATATTTACAAGTATATGTATTTATTTATATTTTTATATAATTTATATTATATATAAATACATTTTTTTGTACATAAATAACATATTTCTCTTAAATATATACATTAATTTGTGTGTATTTATATATACATATTATTTACACACATTACTCACACATATATTATGCAAAATCAAACTTTTATTTTGTATGCGATTAATCACGATTAATCGTTTGACAGCCCTAGTAAAAACATTAATAAACAAAGTAAAATTACATTTGTTTTTTAAAAAACAATTTTGTTAAATTACATTTTGTTGCCTGGGGTCTGTGGAGACCCCAAAGACCCTGAGTGTGACTTTTTTTTACTCTGATATAAAAAGATATCACTCCAATTTTTTTTCTTTGTAGACGTAGAAAGTGTTAACAACTGTACAAAGTTTCAAGGTCATTTGGACAAAGAACATTTTTTTTTATATTTGAGCAAACGTCGTTTGGGGTCTAAAAAGACCCTATAAGGGTTAAAGGGTTAGTTCACCAAAAAATGAAAATTCTGTCATTAATTAATCACCCTCATGTCGTTCCACACCCGTAAGACCTTCGTTCATCTTCAGAACACAAATAATGATATTTTTGATGAAATCCGAGGGTATCTGATCTACTCCTAGGCAGTGATGTCATTGCACCTTTTGACATTCAGAAAGGTAGTTAAAAAAAATGGTTAAAATAGCCTATGTAACTGCAGTGGTTCAACCTTAATGTTATGAAGCAGTGGGAATACTTTTTTTGCACTAAAAACAAAAATAATGACTATATTCAACAATTTGAACTGTTGTCATACGTAGTGAACTAAGTGCAGACTGACTTGTTTACATCTGAATAACAGCTCATTATTGTCCGACTCCTGTGTCAGCATCAAATGCACATGTTCAGCTTCGGCCAATACGGAGTTGGCATTCGGATGTAAACAAGGAAGCCTGCACTAAATTGACTACGTATGATGACGGTTCCAATTGTTGAATAAAGTCATTATGTTTTTGACCACAAAAAGTATTCTTATCACTTCATAACATTAAGGTTGAAGCACTGCAGTCACATAGGCTATTTTAACCATGTTTTTAACTACCTTTTTGGACATCAAAAGGTGCAATGACGTTTCTGCCTATGAGTGGATCAGATACCCTCGTATATCAGCAAAAATATCTTAATTTGTGTTCTGAAGATGAACGAAGGTCTTACTGGTATGAAACGACATGAGGGTGAGTAATTAATGACAGAATTTTTATTTTAGGGTGAACTAACCCTTTAAAACATATTCCCTCACTTGGTCATGAGCATGCATAAAAAAACAGATTGTTTATTTTAAAGGGTCAAGGCTATATTTGGTTAATGTTATTTGCATCTTTAGGCTGGTGACATTGAAGTGAAGAGAGAGTGCATAATCAAATCTCTGTCTACACAAAAGAAGGCCCTAGCAGTCTGATTTGGGAGTATATGGTGAGTATATGTGCTTTTTAAAATGTTGTTTATTTTCAAGGATGCTAAATGCTTTGTTAAAGTTAATACACAGGAATTTAAGAGTACTGTGTTTTTTTTTGTTTTGTTTTTTTTAATATCCACCCTAGGATACAGATAGGAGGTGATTCAGAAGACTTTGATGGGAACTTATTTCATAAGACTTGAAGGTGCAGACATAGAAGAGAGCCTAGCAGATGTTGGAGTGGTGTTAAAGGGGAAAACGGTTCTTCAGGACCTTAGCAGTGTCCCATATGCAACAACCATGTTGATGGGACTAATATATGGACTGAATTTGAGATACCCTTCTGAATTCAGGTATACTTTCAAGCACTGCAAAAGTTGATGGCAACAAGTTATCCAATAAAGTGCACTGAAGAGCACATTACCATCTGGACATTTTTGTAAATATAAAAAAATAAATAAATAAATAAATAAATAAATAAATAAATACAATTAAGTTTTTTTATTTTATTATCTTTTTACCAGGGTTTTTACCAAGTAAATTTTTCACTTTTCTGAGCAGAAAGCTTTCGACTCTAACATGTGCAAATACTTTTTACAGTCTGATGTAAAAGTAATTTTAGATCAAGTTTAAAGACTCTTGATTGTAATGACTGTTTAAAACACTGTTTTATTGCAACTGACAAATACAGTTTGATAACTTGTTACATATTGTCTTTTTTTGTCTCTACAAGGCAATCACACACAAAAAAAATGCTGCTTTGAAGGGTGTTACTTTAAATAGAAATCCCTGAGTTAAAGTAACAAAAACTAATTGGATGGAACCACTGTCCATAATTTAATTGTGTTATTTGAAACAAATCTCTTTGTGTTGGTTGAATGAAACATATTTGGCCAGTTTTAAATAAACTAAAGCATGTTCACTAAACTTAACCAATTTAAGTTACAGGGAAGCAATTACATTGATTTGGTTGGACATTACTATTTTAAATAGATTCGTCCTCATTCAGTTGTGTTGTCACAACACAGGAAGTTTACATAGATTCAAAAAATTCCATTAATGTTAATGAAAAACAATTTGCTTGTGTGGAACCACTGTCCATAATAAAATTAAGTAGGTTTAAAGAGTCATTTTTTTGAGTGTGTGTATATGTATATATGTATGTATATGTGTGTGTGTGTATAAATGAATGAATACATGTAAATAAATACATTAAAAACCAAATTACATAAAATACATGTAAATGCAATAAAAAAACCTGTATATACTGTACAAACTGTATATTATCTCCCCCTAAACTAACCCTACCCCTAAACCTACCCATCACAGAAAACTTTATGCATTTTTACATTTTCAAAAAGCATCACTTAGTCTGATTTATCAGCTGTTCTCCTCATGAGAACCAAAAATGTCCCACAAGGACAAGGATTTCAGATATTGCCATCTTTATGGGGAAATTTTATCCCCATAATGTAGGGTTTACCAAGACCACACACACACACACACACACACACACACACACACACACACACACACACACACACACACACACACACACACACACACACACACACACACACACACACACACAGTCATCGATCATCAGTTGCATTATCTTTTCTTCCTTTTTAAAGCTGCTGTCTGTAACTTTTTTTTGGTTAAAATTGATCCAAAATCAATTTTTGAGCAAGTAGCCTACATAACCAACCAGTGTTCAAAAATATCTCCTTACCTCAGCCCGATTCACAAGCTTGTAATAATGTTTTATAATTCTGGTGTATATGATATAATATAATAATGACAGAACTGTGCCAATATTTATCTTATATACAGGCATTTTACTAAAAATACATTCAGCCGTCGCTCCCAAAATGAATTCAATGGGTCATCTTGTTAATGTTATAAATTATTTGTCATTACTGAATAAAGAGTATCTGGCGCCACCACACGGTTAAATAAACACATTTGCCGAGTACATTGGTATTAAAAACGGCTTTTAAAGGTCCCGTTCTTCGTGATCCCATGTTTCAAACTTTAGTTAGTGTGTAATGTTGTTGTTAGAGTATAAATAAAATCTGTAAAATTTTAAAGCTCAAAGTTCAATGCCAAGCGAGATATTTTATTTAACAGAAGTCGCCTACATCGAACGGCCAGTTTGGACTACATCCCTCTACTTCCTTCTTTAATGACGTCACTAAAACAGTTTTTTGACTAACCTCCGCCCACAGGAATACACAAGAGTTGCGTTTGTAGAGTGTGTTTGTCGCCATGTCGTCGAAACGCTGTTATTTTCATCCCGCAGTCCAATCACCGGGTCTGATTCCGGCTCAAATTGATAGGGTAAAATTAAAGACATGTTTACAATAACACTGAGCGCATGTATCTCCACGTTATGGTAAGAGGCGTGACTTTTCCGGGCAAGGTTCGCTAAGCTGCTGTCGAATCACAACACAGGAACCGCTGGCACAATCAGAACTCGTTACGTATTTCTGAAGGAGGGACTTCATAGAACAAGGAAGTCATCAGCCCGTTTTTATGACAGTGGAAACAGTGGTATACAGATAAGTAAATTATGTGAAAAATACTGTGTTTTTTTACACGCGAAACATGAACACATGTTATATTGCACACTATAAACACAATCAAAGCTTCAAAAAAACACGAAAAACAGGACCTTTAAAACAGCCTTCAATGTTTACAGTGCGTGGAATGGTGCACTGTGATTGGTTGAGCGGATATATCGCGTTCTGCAGAAAAAGGAGACTGGCGTTTGTCGCGTTTTGGAAAGAAAGGGAGAAAACATGACAGAATAACACGACGGATATCGCATTTTGCGCAAAATTAATAAATGACTTTTCAATACCGACCAGACACAATACTGATTTTGGCAGAAACTCATTTTTGGTGTTCATCGCGTTATTTAATATTATATTTACCATGATGTTATAATATTATATATGCAATATTATGCAAAATAAACTTAAATTGTATTACTTAATACATTGTCTTTATAAATTAGGACATTCACAAATGTCCTGTAATTGAGGTTTTCACAGATTTAGCTCACTTAATTGAGGGGGGAAAAAAACAAAAAGTTAGCTACGAATATTAGCCTAGAAAATGCTGCCCTACCAAAATTTGTGATTGCAGACATTACATATCAGAGACAAGACAAGAGACAGACCCTTTCAGTAGAATGAGTTTGCTTATTTCCTGAGACGCTTGAGCTGCTGTTGCAATGTGACAAAACACAATCATGTAGCGTTTTGTCTTGCTACGCTGCTACTCGTTGCACAAACTAGCTTGTTACCGGAAAAGCAATGTCGCTTTGAAAAGTTGAGCTTGCTATTGAAAAATATATTGCATGAATCCAGCCAATCACTGTGGGCTGTTTGTAGGCGTGCCGTCTAGCTTAGTTACTCAATTACATTGTCCTGTATGACATGCATTGACATTTTTTAGTATCCAGTGTGCACTTTCATGCAAGTAAGAACATCTGCCAGTGATAGAAATGTAAATGCAACCTCAGGAATTGTGAGTAACAGTATTGTTACAACCTAATGGATACAAGTGCCTGCTTTTGTATGCTCCTGTCCTCTTTGCCCATGATTCCAAATACATTACTGTATTACATAATCAGACATGAAAGCTTAAATAAGACATCCCGTCGGAAATCTTCCATGTGATGGAGCTTTGATACACTGTTTTGTAGCACTGGCAGGCTTGTGTATGTGTGTGTGTATGCGTGATTCTGTATGTCAGCCAACACTCAGCGGGTGTGTGGGAGTTGCACGTATCGATCTGTTACAGATAGCTGGTGGGAGTTCTCTGATAGCCGCTCCAGATGCTGGCCTTTGTTTCAGAGGAAGACATCCAAGAGAAGACACTGACGTCTAATGGGGTTGAGATTGATAAGACCAACCCTAATCCCTATCATTACTTGCTCTAAACTTTCCTAAGACTCCCACCTCAGCCCACCGTTACTTTGTCAACAATCCCCCTCACAAAAAGGTGACTTATGTGGGGAACTGCGCGCTTATTTGCTGGACTGATTTTGGTTTGGCGCTTGTGAGGTTTGCAGGTGATGGTTGCAGGGTGTGTATTAACACCAGAGCTTTTCCGTTTGAAATCCATCTGCAATAGCAAACAGCACCTGAATCTGCTTGTAATTCTTTGATTCATGTGACTTGTTTTTAACTGATTTCCACTTAATCTGACTCCTACTGATGATAGGGCTGCACAATGTCAAAATTAAATTCTTTCCATATAGTATATATAGTTCTGTCATGAAACTCTAGATGGCGCAGGCTGATGGTGCAATCTGATGATATTTACATCCTTAAAGGGTTAGTTCACCCAAAAATGAAAATTATGTCATTAATGACTCACCCTCATGTCGTTACAAAAACATAAGACATCCGTTCATCTTCGGAACACAGTTTAAGATATTTTAGATTTAGTCCGAGAGCTTTCTGTCCCTCCATTGAAAATGTATGTACGGTATACTGTCCATGTCCAGAAAGGTAATAAAAACATCATCAAAGTAGTCCATGTGACATCAGTGGGTTAGTTAGAAGTTTTTGAAGCATCGAATATACATTTTGGTCCAAAAATAACAAAAACTACGACTTGTTTAAACATGAGGTATAATTCGTTTTGGGTATATCAAGTGTGCAATCTTTGGTCTTATTAATCTATTACTTGTTCCAGAGCTAATAGATTTGGCTTAAGGTCTATATTAAGTTTCAGAACTTTACATTTACATTGAAATTAAATCCTGTACTAACTAGAGCGCTGCTTTTGTATGTTTGACTGAACTGTTTGCTTGTGTTTATTTAGTATTTTACTACTGTTATAATGGCTATCGTTGTTAATTTAAATATTATTGTTCAATAAATAATATTTTTATATAAATAACATGCTGCATTTTTTGGTATTGAGAAAGAGTCTGTTAGTGATTTTGACTTCAGTGAAAGTTACATTAATATGCTATTAGATGGCGGCAAAGACTGTCTTTATGAGTGAGTCAGTCAGTCGCAAAGACTTTTATTTTGAAATGGACTGAAACATGGAAACAAGGACATTGTTTTTACTTTAAACAACATCTTACGAGATGCAGCTGACAAATGCATGGACTAGTCATAGGAGTGATGACAGCCTGATGTTAAGGACAAAGACAAAGATATCGCTTTCCTCAGTGGACATTCAAACTGATTTTGTGATTATGAATATAAGATTGACCTGAAGAATATCAGCTAGATACAGGTAATACACTCGCTCAGGTGATCTCTTGCTCATAATACTCTACTCTACATATTACAGTGAGTTTCAATGAAGCGACTCAACGTTCTTTCGTTACTTGTTCTGAAGTGACGTTTTAGAATTAGTAACGGAGACTCAACTGTTAAACTGTCAACTTGAACTTGAGATTTGAATCCGTGGCGGAAGGAAGTAGTTCCTCACAAAAGAGGGTTTTTAAGACAATCCATTGTTGTTTCTTATTTATTTACACACTTGTGCCGTTGAAGTGTTGTATAAATGCAATATCACACTTGTAGCTGTGTGATATGGCTGTATATCAGCATGCTGTGATTACCTACGGCCGAATCACAGCTGTACTGATATACAGCCATATTTTTCCATGGACTTATTTAGTATAGGGCATTTCTCATAGTTGCTTTTTGTCTTCTGATTAATCATTTGTAGAGTAGTGAAAAGAGAGCTGCGGGGGCAGCGGATCAGACCAACCGAGAACAGTCAAAGTCATTGATAATATGATAAGAAGTAACAGAGAAAGGGGAGAAAGAAAGACTGAAGGGTAGAGCAGAAGTGAAGTATTTAAAGAATTCCAATGTATTCAGAGAAGTCCTTAAGAGTTTAAGAGTCTTTCCTTCACCTTGATAACAGAGCATTCATGGAATAAGAAATAATAATTGAAAGGTCTTCAAATTGCATACACAGTCCTTAAAATATAAACATAATCGAATCAATCACCTTTTGAGTTAGTACATCATTTTGATACCGTCTTTTTGTTTTGATATCAGGGTCACAATATTGCTAAAAGGACATATGAATGGAACAAAACATCATATGTACTGTATAACCCATAATTTATAAGAGCGCTTTGTGAAAAATGGGTCACATTAAGAGAAACTCAGTTTTCCGTGATCTTTTCAAATAAATAAGTTTATTGTACTATGAAAGCACTAACATTCAGAACAAGAAGCTTTTTTCTGATGGGAACATGAGCACTTATTAAAACTATTGAAACTTTTTTTTCAAATTGATGTAAAGCAGGTTTTGCAAAGAGGCTGACTGAAACTTCTCCACATGGCTTCGTGAAAAATAAAGCAAAGATGACGAACAAATGACAAGAAAGAAGAACAACAAATGAACATACACAAAAGTATATACAAGCAAGATCTTGTTAGTCACCAGCAACACTCCAGCTCCAGACAAACAATGACACTCAAAGCTGTCCTGTTACTATAGCTAACATTACAACATCAGCATACAGTATCTTGGTTCTGTGAAACATAGCAAAACTAATGTTACTCACATATGAAGCAGAAGCGACGCAACCTTGGTGTTCGTTATCAGGCCTACCCTCTTATGTCTCTCCAGAGCTAGAAAGCTTTTCTAATATTAACACGGGTCCTAAAGCTCTTCAGCCCTCTACAGACACACTGAAGATCGACTCACCATTGGCTACTAAATTTTTTATTTTACTTGCCAGATTTTTTACATGGAATGCAAGAACAATGCAAATGAAAAAAAAAAAAAAAAAAAAAAAAAAAATATATATATATATATATATATATATATATATATAGAGAGAGAGAGAGAGAGAGAGAGAGAGAGAGAGAGAGAGAGATAAAATATACATTTCAGACACTAATAAAGTCAAGTAAAAAAGTCTGTAATAAAATAATCAAACTACAAGCAATGGCACAAATAAACAATATAACAAAGATACAAATTAAATACTGCTTTACATGTTTTTCAGGTAGTAGTTAGATACAGATTAGGTAGATTAGGTACAGAAATTGAATAAAGTAATCAAATGTAAAATAATACTGCATAGTCTTCACTGTATAAATTAAATATAGATCAAGAGCAGTGAGTCAGTTGTTTGATTAACGTTAAAAACACAGGACTATTAGGCTGCTGTCACTTTAAGACATAATGCATTGATCCAATATACTGAGGTGAGGGTATCATGGCTGGGTTTAAAAGGAGCATCCACCAAATCTCAGTCTTTGCAAGCAAAGATGGGTCATCGCTCACCACTTTGTGCCAAATTCCATGAGAGAATTTTAAAAACAATTTTAAAAATCACATTTCTCAATGCAAGATTGCAAAGTATTTAAGTCTTTCACCATCTACCATACATAACATTTTGAAAAGATTCAGGGAATCCAGAGAAATCTTAGTCCATGTAGGGCAAGGCAGGAAACCTCTGTTGAATGTCATTCTATTCCGTCATTCTATTCTGTTAAATACAGCTACATGGGGTCGGGAGTACTATGGAAAACCGTTGTCACTTAAAGGATTAGTTCACTTTTAAATAAACTTTTGCTGATAATTTACTCACCCCCATGTCATCAAAGATGTCCATGTCCTTCTTTCTTCAGTCGAAAAGAAATTAAGGTTTTTGATGAAAACATTCCAGGATTTTTCTCCTTATAATGGGCTTGAATGGGCACCAGACGGTTCAAGGTCCAAATGACAGTTTCAATGCAGCTTCAAAGGGCTTTAAACGATACCAGACGATGAATAAGGGTCTTATCTAGCGAAACGATCGGTCATTTAAAAAAAATTATTATAAAAGTATATATAAAAGTTTTATAAGCACAAATGCTCGCCTTGCTCTGTTCTCGGATGCGCATTCGTGACGTCACGTAATACGCAATTACGTTGAAAAGGTCACGCTTGACATAGGCGGAAGTACAGAGTCTGTGTTTACAACTTGAACGTGCAAATACTAAGTCAAACGCCGTTTACAAAAAAAGGCAAAACAACAATGTTGGACGAGGAGAAGATGAGTTTTTCACCCTGCCCTACCTTTTTGAACCGGAATACACAGAGGAAGAAATTAGGCAGAGACTGCTGCGGCGACACACACCTCTCCAGCATCGGGCAGACGTGGTGGTGCACATGTGGCAAATGCCAACCATTGCCAACAGAGGAAGAATCTCAATGCTGCCACGACTGGACCATTTCAATCCCGCCATTAGAATCAGTCGGTGAGTCCCTGTTTCCATCTCGCTGCATTACTGGACAAAATGGATTTCCACCGTTACTAAGCAACAGCGTCGCACACCGGACGCGAAGCTCAGCACCGCGCCACGTCTTTAAAATTCGAACGCATTGTTTTCTATGAGTGTACACACACCGGCGGCGACATTCGGCGCCTGTCCGCGGTGCCCAGCTACGACTCAAAATCCTGCCGCGCCACAGAGCGCCATGTACATTGTTTTACATTAAATGTATATTATATTTCTCTCAAATCGTCGTTAATGTACATACTGACTTCACCCTGTGCTGCAAGATACATTAGTTTTACACTTTAACAGCTTGAATAAAGTCTAAAAATGTATAATAAACGTAGCCTTTTCTTTCATTTTGCTCTGTTGTGCCATTTTCCATGTACACTAACCTCAGTGCGAAATATTAAAGCATATGTAACGTTTCCCTGTTGATGTAAAACACTCCCATTGTGCAGCTCTTCTATCAGGAGTCGAGTCAAAATTGAGCTCGCGCGTATATAATGTGCGCGTCCGGTGTGCGACCCCCTTTAGAGGTGTTTTTGTTCTGATGGAGAAGGGTATGACAGTCTGATGGCACTGACAACACAGGATGGAAGAACCATTAGTTGTTTTACCTTTTTTTGTAAACGGCGTTTGACTTACCGTGTGTCTCAATCAGCTCCCTAGTTCAGTAGTCACGGCACTGATCAGGGAATCAGCCACATTCACTTTCATGATATACTGATTCACGACCTAGGGAACTAGGGAGCTGATTGAGACACAGGGTTAGTATTTGCACGTTCAAGTTGTAAACACCGACTCATACTTCCGCCTATGTCAATTAAGCGTGACCTTTTTAACGTAATTGCGTATTACGTGACGTCACGAACGCGCATCCCAGAACAGAGCAAGGCGAGCATTTGTGCTTATAAAACGTAAACTTTTTTTATTTTTTTTAAAATGACCGATCGTTTCGCTAGATAAGACCCTTATTCATCGTCTGGTATCGTTTAAAGCCCTTTGAAGCTGCATTGAAACTGTCATTTGGACCTTGAACTGTCTGGTGCCCATTCAAGCACATTATAAGGAGAAAAATCCTGGAATGTTTTCATCAAAAACCTTAATTTCTTTTCGACTGAAGAAAGAAGGACATGGACATCTTGGATGACATGGGGGTGAGTAAATTATCAGCAAAAGTTTATTTAAAAGTGAACTAATCCTTTAACACAATCTGCTACTGCATCAAGAAATGCAACTCGAATCTCTGCTACGCAAGGAGAAAGCGATACATCTGTTCAATGCAGAGATGTTGCTGTGTTCTCTGGGCTCAAGCTTATCTCAGATGCTCCAAAAGACAGTGGAAATGTGTGTTGTGGTCAGGTGAGTCAATGTTTCAGCTTGTTTTTGGGAAAAATGGATATTGAGTTCTCAATGCCAAAGATGTACCATTGACATGGAGGCGTGTACTGGGATTGTACAGAGACTTGTACTGCCATCAAGATGACATCTTTCCCAGGAAGCAAGACAATGCCAGGCCTCATTGTGCACATGCTACGTCAGAGTAGTTCGTAGGCACTCTGCAACATAGAAGGGATGTATTTGACTGGCCTGCCTGTAGTCCAGATCTGTCTCTTATTGAAAATGTATAGCCCATCATGAAAAGGAGAATCAGACAGCGATGACCATGGGCTGCTTAGCAGCTGTCTTGTATCAGGCGAGATTGGGCAAAAAAATCCACTTTCAAAACTGCAACAACTAGTATTCTCAGTTCCCAAACATTTCATTAAAAGTTAAACATGGTAAACATGCCTCTGTCCCAACTTTTTTGGAGTGTGTTGCAGCTATCAAAATTTGTTCATATTTACAAAATACAATTAATTTTTCTCTTGAAAACATTGGAATATTTTTCTTTGTACTTTTGCCAGTTACATACATCACAGATTCTTGGTTTTATTGCATTTTACAAAATGTCCCAAATTTTCTGGAATTGGGGTTGTAAATAAATATGCTCAAGTTTAATGTTGTCACCCTAATTGAGATCATCATTGTTGTGTATTGCAGATAAATACTGATATGATTTAACAATTTGAACAAAATTACTAATTTATACTTATATTTGGAGCAATAACAATTATACTATTGTACTATTATATTATATTTTACTTGTCAGAGAACACTGAATTAAGAATATCTTGAATTAAGTATGTTTTTCTTAACCCACTGGCATTTTTTTTCTTGCTTTAATTTGAGATTAAAGAAAAAAAAAAAAAAAAAAAGGTGGTCAGAAATAAATATCTGAAAACTAGTATTATCATTTATCATACAATATCATACACAGTTTAAAAATTAAAAAAATAAGTTTTTCACACTGTGCAAGATATGCAATACCTGTGCTGATGAAATCTGCAGGAAACATTAAATTTAAAGGGAAAAAAAAAAGATTATTGGACAAAATGAACATCCACACAGTGATAGTAGTAAAATATTAATATTAAATTAAATTATTATTAATATTAAAGTAAAATATAAATTATAAATAATAAATAAACCAACAAATTAACAAACAAATGATTAAAATAAATATTACATTATATTATGTTTTATAATAAAATAAAATAAATTACATAAAATATTTACAAATATACATGGAACCATATTACTATTCCTCCCTATGTAAACTTATTCTAGTCTGAACAGTGCTAAAGAGAGAGTAAAGTGAGGTCAGGCAGACTAAGAAAAAAAAAAAAAAAAAAAAAAACAGCCAGATGATGAAAGATGAGTAAAACTCCTAGACGCCAAGGATTTAGCTTAAATGTTGAATTACCAAAAACTGAACAAAATCCTGCACATTTTTCTCACCTCTATTTACTGCTTTCTTCTTCAGCAACAACATTGCACCCTCAACTGCCCAAACTCACATGGGCTTTGCATGAAAAATCTATCTCATTAGTTTCAAACCAACTTGTCAGAGTGCAGTAATCCAATGTTCTGGCTCCCTTGGGACGTATTCTAAATTCAGCCGTGTGTGTGTGTGTGTGTGTGTTTGTGCTCGTTTGTGGTGGGCCAGGTGTCTAAAGGGGATTTATCCACCGTTAAATGTGAAATGCTTTGAGAAAGATGATTTACATATCAATTAAGCATTAAAGGCAGGTCATTTGGCTTCTCGCATAATGTTGTACACACATTTCAGATCTCTGGAGGTTGATGGCAGCCCTTCCAATGCTGTACACACGCACACACTCTGTTTCTCAGTGTCCGGCTGCACGCATGCACACTCCTGCTCATTAATCATGGCGGTGGGTGAGTGTGACAGGTGAGCAGAAGGTGCGACACAGCCTCACCTCTCTCCACGCTCTGCAGGAATATAAACATCCTGCGGCGCAGCTATCCCGACTCATCCTGACCTCCCTCTCTTTTCTCTCCTGCCTTCTTCCAATTTGATCACAATTCTGTTTTGAGCTTCCATACAAAGCGTGTTGTATTCATGCCACCTTTCCCTCTCACTTCCTCCACACAGTTTATCCACGTCCTGCTCAATCATTATGACATGATGTCACTTGCGTGATTCACAGCTACCTACATTACTACGTATGAGCTGTAAAACCATGCTTGTGCTTTGTACTTGCTACACAAGTAATATAAAAATTAACTGGTCAAAAACTGGCATGTTTACATGCACACATTTTGCTTCAATCTGAATTAATTCATTCCGATTGATGAATCCGAACGTAGTGTTTACATGAGTGATCGGGTTGATGTGCGTGTTTATATATCACAAGCTTCTGATCAGAATTTATGTTTCCAGCTGTCTGTGCATAATAACCATTTCAAGTTTATTTGTTTTAAACAGAAGACTTAAAGGGATAGTTCACCCAAAAATGAAAATTTGATGTTTATCTGCTTACCCCCAGCGCATCCAAGATGTAGGTGACTTTTTTTTCAGTAGAACACAAATGATGATTTTTAACTCAACCGTTGCCGTCTGTCAGTCAAATAATGCGTGTCAATGGGAACTCTATCAATAAGAGTTGAAAAAACTTGCACAGACAAATCCAAATTAAACCCTGCGGCTCGTGATGACACACTGATGTCCTAAGACACAAAACGATCAGTTTGTGCGAGAAACCAAACAGTATTTATATCATTTTTTACCTCTAATACACAACTATGTCCAACTGTGTTCAGCACTCGCTTAGTGAGGTCTGATCGCGCTCTGACAACGGCAGTAATGTCTCGTGCGTATACTTCAATGAGTGCTAGACATCACTGCCGTTGTCAGAGCGCGATCAGATCTCACTAAGCGAGTGCTGAACACAGTTGGACATAGTGGTGTTTTAGAGGTAAAAAATGATATACTGTTCGGTTTCTTGCACAAACCGATCGTTTCGTGTCTTAGGACAGTGTGTCATCACGAGCCGTAGGGTTTAATTTGGATTTGTCTGTGCAAGTTTTTTCAACTTTTATTGATAGAGTTCCCATTGACACGCATTATTTGACTGACAGACGGCAACGGTTGCAGTTAAAAATCATAATTTTTGTTCTACTGAAGAAACAAAGTCACCTACCTCTTGGATGCGCTGGGGGTAAGCAGATTTTTGGGTGAACTATCCCTTTAATATTCATCCATTTCTGGATATTTTACTTTATACCTTGTTAAATATGGATTTTTTTTTTTTTTTTTACACAAATGCATCAATTCGCTTCAGAAGGTCTTTATTAAGCAATGAGTTGAATCAACTCCACAGCAACTACATAAATTTATCCACTAACCATTCAGAAACGTCCAGTTGCATTCTAAAAGTTGTAACTTCTTCCTGAGTCTCTCCATCAGTGTCCGACTCCAGTTTGAACAACGTAAGGCTGAACACCGTTACTGACAATCCTGATTTTGGCTGCGTGAGATTCTCCAGCTTTGTTGTTGTTGAGCAACCGAAGCGCGAGCTGTTAAAGCTCCGCCCTCTTCTGGAAAGCAGCCCAGGAGCAGCAGCTCATTTGCATTTAAAGGGACACACACAAAAAACGGTTTTTGCTCACACCCAAATAAGAGCAAATTTGACAAGCTATAATAAATGATTTGTGGGGTATTTTGAGCTGAAACTTCACAGACACATTCTGGGGGCACCAGAGACTTATATTACATCTTGTAAAATTATAGGTCCCCTTTAATGTATTTGTGCTTTTAAAGATGAACTTTACATGAGCGTTATATGATGGCAAAGGTAATCTAAAAATAGAAGGATTGAGTGTGTACAATTAAATATCAAATGCTGATTGATATAAATAAATTTTTAAAAAAAATTCTAATATTGAAAATATATAGAATACTGGTAGCCTATATTTTTCTTCCCTAAGATTACACCAACAAAATGTATAGTTCACCCAAAAATTTGGTCAACATTTACTCACTTATTACTTTCTTTTTCTTTTTTCTTTCTTTTGTGTAATGCAAAAACCCTTTTTTCCCCCCAAGATAATTTACGCAGCTCTTTTCCAAAAAAAACATTATAGTTCATAGTGACTGTCAGACTCCAAATAAGACAATAACAACAACAAGAACATCATAGAAACTGTCCATAAGAATTGTGCATGTAATCCAAGCCTTCTGAAGTCATGACAGCTTTGTCTAACTAGATAGATACACTCTAAAAAATGCTGGGTTAAAAACAACCCAAGTTGGGTTGAAAATGGACAAACCCAGCAATTGGGTTGTTTTAACCCAGCGGTTGGGTTAAACGTTTGCCCAACCTGCTGGGTTGTTTTATTTAAACCAACTATTGTTTAAAAATTGCTATATGGCTAGCTTAAAATTAACCCAAAATAGTTGGGAAATTAAAAACCAGATGCAATTAGAGGCAACAATAATAGACAAAAGGTGAATGTTTATTAATAAGCTTTAATACTTTATTAATATAAATTTAATAGTTTAATAGTTTATTAATATAAATTTATTAATAAGCAATTTAATAAATGTTTATTGTTTAATAATTATTCATTGAACATTAATAAATGTTCATTTCCAACATACTTTGGGTTCATTTTAATTAAGAAATACAGTAATTTTTAAACAATAGTTGGTTTAAATAAAACAACCCAGCAGGTTGGGCAAACATTTAACCCAACCGCTGGGTTAAAACAACCCAATTGCTGGGTTTGTCCATTTTCAACCCAACTTGGGTTGTTTTTAACCCAGCATTTTTTAGAGTGTAGATAGATAGATAGATTAGATAGATTAGATAGATAGATAGATAGATAGATATAGATAGATATGATAGATAGATAGATAGTAGTGTACAGTACATATCTTGAAAAACTTTGCTCACTCTTTCCACAAAATCTCTGTATTTCCACTTCAAATTGTGTTTGAGAGAGATATGCTGGTAGAAACAGAATCGAGAGATGAGAGATTGAGGGAGACACTGGCTAAAAGTGTTTCAAACCAGATCTGATGTTTATTAAAGACTCCGCTCCCTGCAGGCCCACACTCATAGCACCTTAATTATGGAAGTCCTTTATTCATCTCTTACTTACCAAACGCCCACCAGTCCTCATGCTCTCCCCCAGGCTCTCTCCTTTCTCTCTTTTATTCTGTTTTTCTTTGGTGATTTCCCTTCACTAGAGGTGGTATCAGAGTATTGGATCAGTTCTGGTAGCCTACAGAGAGCTGCGGTGTTATTTTACTACAGTCGAGCTCTTGATGTTTGTTTTCCACCTTCTTTAAAGCCTAATGTTCATTCAGTGATGCTAATTACTAGTGAGAAATCAAACATCCCACCAGAATAGAACTTTCTGCTGGAGTTTTCATAAAGAGTTTAAATCAAAGACAACATTTACTCCTTCAAAAAAGCACTGTAGATTATGTGTGGAAAGATGATCGAGTATCCACACTTAATATTTTAGTTTTTTTTCCCACAGTTCTTTCACTCAGTTTCCATAAAGCTCACAACAAAACATTGTAAAATGGGCTATACTGCTGCAAAATGCTTTGCATGGACTTTTCATGTCTTGACTTTGAAACAGCAAGAACTGACTGTCTCCTCCAACTTTATTGAGATCAGCGCAGGAAACGAAGGGTGCAATCGGTTGTTTTGTTTTTAAAACATTGACAATAATAGAGAAAGCATGCGGTTTACTTATCAAGGCACCGAAAGGTTGAAGCTCTTTACAAATCACAAATTCCCACAATACTTTGCTCTCAGAACTGGGCTGAAACTTCAAGCCAAAGTCAAGGATTCCACTGTCCGTCAATTATTTCCCTCATTTGTGGACTTCCCGCCTGCATCCCTGAGGTTACATCCATCATTATTTTGTTAACTGGTGATTTGGCCCTGTTGTGGAACAGTGAGTTCAGTCATAGAGGTTTGTTTACTCTGACAATTACCTTCAACCCCCTACTCACTGATTTCTCCAAAGCCTCCTACGCTTGCACATTCTGCCTCTTTTTAACAAACAGTTATTTGCATAATTTATATAAGTTTTGCAGGAACTTTCTGGCTCTCACAAACAAAACCTATGGGTGCATGACATAAACCTCTTAATTAAAAAAAAAAAAAATCTTTATTTTATTAATTATTTTCAATGTCATTTCATGTCCATTTAGTTTATTTATTTATAGATTATTAGTAAAACATATAAACAAATTTATTTTTAACTTAGGAGCAAAACTGATAAAGAAGACAAAACAGGTTTTCAGCTATAATACATTAAATTGACTTTCTTTTAATCCATCTTAACCAACTGGATTTCATTTCCTTGTTTCTAGAATAAATGGCACTAAATGTCACTATATTTAAAGTGGGCCCTTATTATCTTAAATGATTTTTTTTTTTTTTTTTTACCTGATTCAATCTGACACTTAAAGTGATAATTCAGTAATCATTTACTCACCGTTCAAAGCTGTATGACTTTCTTTCTTCTGTGGAAGAAGAAAAGAACATTAGGTAAGGTAACTGAATTTTCACTTTTGGACGAACTATTCTTTCATTGATGTAACCTAATTTAGTGAGACTGAATCACTTATTTAATTGAATAAAAAATCATTTGGATGTTACCACATTGAAATAAAAAGAAAAAAAAAATGACATTTTTAGTGAATGTGACATATGAAGGCCAAGTATGGTAACTCATACTCAGAATTTGTCCTCTGCATTTACCCATTCCAAGTTAGTGCACACACATTAGGAGTAGTGACACACATACTGCAATTTTATTTAGAATCAAACCCACAACCTTCGGGTTACCAGTCTGACTCTCTAACCATTCGGTTGTGATTGCCCCTGTTGCATGATAAAACATTCATTCAGTTCAGGGAGAGAGCAGTGGAATGAAGCCCCCTTCTCCCACATGTATCTGAATAAACACTTCTCTGAGATAACAGAATGAGTTGGTGTGAAATACAGAAAACGAGTGGAGCCGTTAGTACTGATTAAATGAACCTAATCCTCCCCCTTGTCCTGCCCTTGCAAACGTCCCCTAGTGCATGTTCATGTCCCCACCATGCACATTCATTTCATCTCACACTTTATCTGTTTGTAGTTAATTCTCATTCATCTATCTTTCGAATCTTCCCCCCTCCCAGATGTGGGGAAGATGCCTTCTGTTTTTATTGGAAGGCAATGGGATTGGTAATTGTGGTCGGCGTGGGAGAACCCTAAACGCCTTCCCCTTGGTGAACGTTTGAAGTTCTGCTTCCGTTCTCCATGATGGATTTTTAATGATCTTCCCTATAAACGCAAAGCCAGTTGTTCATGGCAGCAATTATAATAACTATCAACAAACTCTAAAACAGGCCAATTAAAAAGAAGGTAATATTATGAACTGCTCACCTGCAAAGGTTAAATTAAGCTGGTGTAATGAGACTGTCTTGCATAAATCCGTCTTCATCGTCTTCGGCACACGCAGAATTCGTTGTCAGCAGAACATGCTTTCCCTGTGATCTCAAAACAGATCTGAGAATTCAGCAGGACGCTTTGGAGAATAGTTTATATGATCGCACCATTATATCAAAGAAATTCAGACACCGCTGTAGAGACACATCATACATTTGCATAAAGCAATCATGTCCTCTGTGTAACAGTGAGAGGAGAAAAATTGAGTCAAGGTTAATTTTATTTTAAATCACATTTTCACTTTTGTTTCACTCTCTAAAATTAGCTACTTCTTGAAAACTTGGATATGTATATTGAGATGGATGGATGGATGGAAGTATGGATTATGAACAGACAGACAAAGTGATGGATAGATGGATTATGAACAGACAGACAAAGGGATGGATGTATGGAAGGATGGATTATGAAGAGACAGACAAAGTGATGGATGGATGGATGGATGGATGGATGGATGGATGGATGGATGGATGAACAGACAGACAAAGGGATGGATGGATGGAAGTATGGATTATGAACAGACAGACAAAGTGATGGATAAATGGATTATGATCAGACAGACAAAGTGATGGATAGATGGATTATGAACAGACAGACAAAGGGATGGATGGATGGATGGATGGATGGATGGAAGGATGGATTATAAACAGACAGACAAAGTGATGGATGGATGGATGGATGGATGGATGGTGAACAGATGGACAAATGGACAAAGGATGGATGGATGTGAACAGACAGACGAAGGGATGGATAGATGGATTATGAACAGACAGACAAAGGGATGGGTGGATGGAAAGATGGATGGATGGATGGTGAACAGATGGACAAATGGATGGATGATGGATGGAAGTATGGATTATGAACAGACAAAGGCATGGATGGATGGATGGATGGATGATGAACAGACAGACAAAGGGATGGATGGAAGTATGGATTATGAACAGACAGACAAAGTGATGGATAGATGGATTATGAACAGACAGACAAAGGGATGGATGGATGGATGGATGGATGGATGGTGAACAGACAGACAAATGGATGGATGGATGGATGGATGGAAGGATGGATGGATTATGAAGAGACAGACAAAGTGATGGATGAATGGATGGATGGATGGATGATGAACAGACAGAAAGGGATGGATGGAAGTATGGATTATGAACAGACAGACAAAGTGATGGATAGATGGATTATGAACAGACAGACAAAGTTGGATGGATGGATGGATGGATGGATGGATGGATGGATGGTGAACAGATGGACAAATGGACAAATGGATGGATGGATGAACAGACAGACGAAGGGATGGATGGATGGAAGTATGGATTATGAACAGACAGACAAAGGGATGGATAGATGGAAGGATGGATGGATGGATGGATGGATGGTGAACAGATGGACAAATGGATGGATGATGGATGGAAGTATGGATTATGAACAGACAGACAAAGGGATGGATGGATAGATGGAAGGATGGATGGATGGATGGATGATGGATGGAAGTATGGATTATGAACAGACAGACAAGTGATGGATAGATGGATTATGACAGACAGGGATGGATGGATGGTGATGGGATGGATGGTGAACAGACAGACAAATGGATGGATGGATGGATGGATGGAAGGATGGATGGATTATGAAGAGACAGACAAAGTGATGGATGAATGGATGGATGGATGGATGATGAACAGACAGAAAGGGATGGATGGAAGTATGGATTATGAACAGACAGACAAAGTGATGGATAGATGGATTATGAACAGACAGACAAAGTGATGGATGGATGGATGGATGGATGGATGGATGGATGGATGGATGGTGAACAGATGGACAAATGGACAAATGGATGGATGGATGAACAGACAGACGAAGGGATGGATGGATGGAAGTATGGATTATGAACAGACAGACAAAGGGATGGATAGATGGAAGGATGGATGGATGGATGGATGGATGGATGGTGAACAGATGGACAAATGGATGGATGATGGATGGAAGTATGGATTATGAACAGACAGACAAAGGGATGGATGGATAGATGGAAGGATGGATGGATGGATGGATGATGGATGGAAGTATGGATTATGAACAGACAGACAAAGTGATGGATAGATGGATTATGAACAGACAGACAAAGGGATGGATGGATGGATGGATGGATGGATGGATGATGGATGGAAGTATGGATTATGAACAGACAGACAAAGTGATGGATAGATGGATTATGAACAGACAGACAAAGGGATGGATGGATGGATGGATGGATGGATGGTGAACAGACAGACAAATGGATGGATGGATGGATGGATGGAAGGATGGATGGATTATGAAGAGACAGACAAAGTGATGGATGAATGGATGGATGGATGGATGATGAACAGACAGAAAGGGATGGATGGAAGTATGGATTATGAACAGACAGACAAAGTGATGGATAGATGGATTATGAACAGACAGACAAAGTGATGGATGGATGGATGGATGGATGGATGGATGGATGGATGGTGAACAGATGGACAAATGGACAAATGGATGGATGGATGAACAGACAGACGAAGGGATGGATGGATGGAAGTATGGATTATGAACAGACAGACAAAGGGATGGATAGATGGAAGGATGGATGGATGGATGGATGGATGGATGGTGAACAGATGGACAAATGGATGGATGATGGATGGAAGTATGGATTATGAACAGACAGACAAAGGGATGGATGGATAGATGGAAGGATGGATGGATGGATGGATGATGGATGGAAGTATGGATTATGAACAGACAGACAAAGTGATGGATAATGAACAGACAGAAAAAGGGATGGATGGATGGATGGGTGGATGGATGGATGGATGGATGGATGGATGGTGAACAGAGGGACAAATGGATGGATGATGGATGGAAGTATGGATTATGAACAGACAAAGGCATGGATGGATGGATGGATGGATTAGAAACAGACAAATGGATGGATGGATGGATGGATGGATGGATTAGAAACACAGACAAATGGATGGATGGATGGATAGATTGATACCTTGTATAATTAATTAATTACCATAAATCTCATGTTTACAGTATATGACTGATGATTAGTCCACTGACTAGATAACCTGCTTCCTTTGAATAAATCCACACACTTATTTACCACTTTAAGCGATGCATGTTAGTGTTAACAGCACACAGGCTTTGGAAATTTCCCAGCCTGCAGTCAAGCGTGTCCTTCAGCCTACAGGTGACCCCTCCCCTCACACATAATTGTTGCAATTACAGTGTAATTTGGGAGTGTTTGGGGCTGTTTCTCTTTTGGGAGATCATTAAACTGTGTGTTTAGTGAGACCTGTAGGCCAGCGTTGGCCACAGATGCACGCTCAAATTAGCAGTAGAGTCATTCTAAGGAAACCAAATGAAACGAGCCCTTGGGTTTGCGTGGTGGGTGTTTGCTGTGCACAGCTGGGCCTCATGTAAAGTGTAGCAGGCAGTCATGGGTAATTAGCGCCTACTCAAAAGGTGAAGAGGCATTTCAAAAGCTCATGAAGCCTTTCAAGGGTGATAACTCCACTGGAACACACTTAGGAATTTGGCAAAGGGTAATCCGTTTTGGAGTGGGTAACAGAAAGATTATGTACTTTTTAATGGGATGTTTAGAGCAGATGTGTTGACATTACGCAACGGGCCATGACAAGTTGAACTATCTCATTTTCCTGTAACATTATCATATAATCCATTTTTTATAGAACAAAAAAAGTAGGTCACAGCAAAGTTTTGGTGTGAAACAGTAGTCACATAAATCGCATCATAGCACAATGAACTGAACTCTACTGTATAGCATTACTTCTTTACACTCTGCTTAAACTGTGTAATATGGTGCTCATGACTGAAACAATTGGAACTCTGACCTTTCAAAGTGCAGACAGTTTATATTACATTTTGCAATGTCTGTCTATGCAATGAGAAGCCCAACTCTGCACCTAAAATTATGATTTTCATACATGATTTTGGTAAAAATGGCATTTAGAGGACAAAGCAAAGTAGTAAGAAAGCTTTACAAACTGTATAAAAAGATATTCAAAGAATTATGGCTTTCAATGCACCAAGAACATCCCAAGTCCAACACAGTAAAGTTTCATGAACCCACGTTCAATTGAATAATGCAAAGTTCATATCTCGCCTCATATCACACAATATATATATACATACAGTATAGTCCAAAAGTTTGGAACCACTAAGATTTTTAATGTTTTTAAAAGAAGTTTCGTCTGCTCACCAAGGCTACATTTATTTAATTAAAAATACAGTAAAAAAACAGTAATATTGTGAAATATTATTACAATTTAAAATAACTGTGTACTATTTAAATATATTTGACAAAGTAATTTATTGGATGGATGGATGGATGGATGGAAGGATGGATTATAAACAGACAGACAAAGTGATGGATGGATGGATGGATGGATGGATGGTGAACAGATGGACAAATGGACAAATGGATGGATGGATGGATGAACAGACAGACGAAGGGATGGATAGATGGATTATGAACAGACAGACAAAGGGATGGGTGGATGGAAAGATGGATGGATGGATGGTGAACAGATGGACAAATGGATGGATGATGGATGGAAGTATGGATACATTTATTTAATTAAAAATACAGTAAAAAAACAGTAATATTGTGAAATATTATTACAATTTAAAATAACTGTGTACTATTTAAATATATTTGACAAAGTAATTTATTCCTGTGATGGCAAAGCTGAATTTTCAGCATCGTTACTCCAGTCTTCAGTGTCACATGATCCTTCAGAAATCATTCTAATATGCTGATTTGCTGCTCAATAAACATTTATGATTATTTTCAATGTTGAAAACACTTTTTTTTTCAGGATTCCTTGATGAATAGAAAGTTCAAAAGAACAGCATTTATCTGAAATACAAAGCTTCTGTAGCATTATACACTACCGTTCAAAAGTTTGGGGTCAGTAAGAATTTTTATTTTTATTTTTTTGAAAAGAAATGAAAGAAATGAATACTTTTATTCAGCAAGGATGCATTAAATCAATCAAAAGTGGCAGTAAAGACATTTATAATGTTACAAAAGATTAGATTTCAGATAAACACTGTTCTTTTGAACTTTCTATTCATCAAATAATCCTGAAAAAAAATATTGTACACAAATATTTTGTACAATTGTACACATTAAATGTTTCTTGAGCAGCAGATCAGCATATTAGAATGATTTCTGAAGGATCATGTGACACTGAAGACTGGAGTAATGATGCTGAAAATTCAGCTTTGCCATCACAGGAATAAATTACTTTGTGAAATATATTCAAATAGAAAACAGTTATTTTAAATTGTAATAATATTTCACAATATTACTGTTTTTACAGTATTTTTAATTAAATAAATGTAGCCTTGGTGAGCAGACGAAACTTCTTTTAAAAACATTAAAAATCTTAGTGGTTCCAAACTTTTGGACTGTACTGTATATATATATATATATATATATATATATATATATATATATATATATATATATATATATATATATATATATATATTATTTAGAAATTATTTTATAAAATGGTTAGTTCCTGTCCTTGATTCTGATTAGTCAATAGCTGTGTTTTATTCACGATAAAACATGGCTATGACCGCTTCACCCAACGGTTCTGTGTATCACTACACAACAACCTTAGCAACCACTCTTAGCATGTAAACTGTAAGTTCTCAATTGATATTGTTCATTGAAGCTTACTGTATTATGTAGAAGAGTATTGTGAGAGTTTATTGCCTGCATTCAGATTTAGCATTTTCCTTCAGGTCAGTCCTATGTTCATAATAAAAAATCTGTTTAAATGTCCAATGTATTATCCTGTCCTTTTAACAGTTAAGGGGTTTTCCTGTGACTGACAGCACTAGTCAAAGCATTTGTCAGTTGTGTCTTGTTCCGTGTTCACAACACTTCAGTCTTTTCAATGTAAAAGTCTTCGTTATTGACTGACACACTGACACGACAGTCTTTGCCGCCATCTAATGGAGTAATAATGTAACTTCTGTTGCAGTTCATGGTCAGGGACTATTTGTTCCAGTGGAAGGAAGGCTTTTAATGAAAGTTTACTTCAAGAAAGTTGATTATAATATTGATTCCAAATTACTAACTCATTTATCACACTGAATTGAGTAGGGTAAAATGTGTATATAAAAATACAAAAAAAAAAAATATCTCCTATTATCAACAACATGAAGTGCATTAAACATTACATTACGTCAGGGTTTCCCAGACTGGGAACTGGTGCATTGATGATCATAGTTTGAAGTATTGATGCATGTGCCCTTTCCTACAAACACAGAAATGTGTAATTATCTCAATCAACAACTCAATCCAGTATACAAATCAAATCTGCACATGCGTTTGAAGAGGCAAATTAGCCAGAGAGCAAATTAACATGATTACAAGATTTAGTTTACTCTTGTTATCTGGGGCCTAGGACTTTATTCTGTTTCAAGCTTTTGGAGGTCAAAGCAGCACATGATGCTTGTGTTGAGAGGTGCACAGAATCCTTAACACGAGCATTGGTTTTATTGTCCACTCAAACAAAAAGCAAAACCGCAATCACTCCACAATTTGTTAATAAACTCTGATCTATGTGACAGAAAATTTCAAATCAAGGTATTACTTTAAATAAACCTGTAAAGAATATGCAGCTGTAACTTTGTCTCTGCCATTTTGTCTGCCCATGGCTTAGATCTCATACTGCCAAATCAAGACAGATCATAGCAAATGAGAAATGAGAGAAGAAGAGGACAAGGAGAGCTGATGGGAAGATGCAGCCATGAAAAAGAGTGAAATGGAGTCACTGATTGGGGCAAGGGAGGGGGCGAGACTGAGCACTTGAAATAGAAGGTCTATTTATTGGAGTCTGATTGCATATCCATTCAGAAAGGTCACAACAAGAGGCCCCTGTTTCATGTCTGTAATCTGGATGCTGGATGCTCTGTAATTAACACATTATTTACATAAGCATGCATGTGAAAACCTCTTTCAGACTTGTCATCTTTCTCATTTGCTCCGACAAACCCTTCAAAAGTCTTTCTTCTCCGTTTCTTGTTCTCGCAAACCAAACAATCTCAATCCGCTCGCCTCATTTCCCCACTCCCTTCATTAAATAGTGATTTTCTCAGCTTTCTTCTTCTAGGTTTGATCGCATTTGGCTGACGCACTGGAAGAGCTCATTGATATTAACGTTTTTTCTGCCACTTCTGAACTACATAATTGTAAATCACTTACAGAAAATTAAGGGCATTTTATTTTATTGGTTTCTGGGTTATGATTAACTGCTGATAATTAATATTCATCCACATTAATTCTTAATTTCGCTTTGGGTCAGCGTTTGTGGCTCACTGGCCATCCATATTTCAGTCCTAAGATCATGAGTTCTCCAACATGATTTGAAAAGCAAACAATAAAGAAAGGAAATTAAAAGTTAAAATTATGGATAGAGTGCCAGTCTCCTCCTCCCTTCTAAAACAAACCACAGAATGACATTAAGAAGAGCTCCTTGTCTTTAGGTCAATATTAATACATACAGTACTTCTTATTGTCTGTTTTTCCTGAGTGGATTCAAGAGACCTTTGAACATCAAAGCTCCTGCATCCTCTTTTCTCTTGTGCTCACGGTGTCTCTTTCACCCTGTTTCATGCACCTTCTTTTTTGACCCCTGATATGATATTTAAAGTTGCACTTTGATGTTGTTCAGCCTTTCTAAAATTTGTCCTCTCTGTCCTATTCTTCCTTTTTGTCCATATTGTGTTCTGTTGCATTAGCAGTAGCTGTCATCTGCAATACTCCCATGTCCTTTTCACAGAGAACCTTCTAAAAACTCAGCCCGGGGTTACCAGCTGCTGCTGAGGGGACGCACTTCCTGTTGAAACAGGAAGTCGAGGTAGGTGTTACAGTTTTGGTTCTTTGTGTTCAGAAACTCTTAGTTTGAAGATTATTTCCTTACATTTTTCCTGGTTTCCCTTTGCCTGTTTAGTTACTGTTTCCTTGGTTGTCATGGGCTCATTGGTCTGTGTCCGAAATTGCCCCCATACCCTGAAATAGGGCACTATTTGAGTGGACAGCCATTTGTAGTGGTGTCCGAAACTATAGTGGATGTTATCGAGTCACTCATTCAATCCCACAATGCATCGCAGCAACGAGTGTACAACTGATGTATTCTCAGCGGCTAGAGAATACCCATAATGCACTGTGAGAGTCGCATGTTGAATGAATTCCCACGTCTGAACAGAAGATGGCGCCCACAGCTGAATCATCCATCCATCCATTTTCCAAACTGCTGGTCCAATGTGGGTACAGCGCAATATCATAAAGGTATAAATTCCTTTTTAATTGATTATTAAATTGTTTAATTAAGGTTTATACATCTTTTCATCTTTCTACTGGACCTGCTAGTTTTCTAAGTTTCAAATAAATATTAAACAGCAAGCACAAACTGCAAAAGTGGCAGCCCTTCCGACTCACATAGGCCCTGTTTACAACTGGTATTAAGATGCATTTTGGTCGATCGGATCACAAGTGGACAATGCTAAATACAGATGTAAATGCGGTCTAAAACCTTTTTGAGCTTGTCCACTTTTGACCACTAGGTGAAAACGCTGGTCGAATGTGTAAACATTATGGGAAGCATGCTAGCCAGATCGGATTTAAATTCGGAACTTAAACCAAGTTTAGTCTGAAGATGAAAAATGTACCCAGTACAATGTTCTCTCACTATTTCAGCGTTCAGTGAAAGCTGATGCTCTCCGTATGTTTTTCCGTCGTCTCTGGGTGCGTTCATATGTAAATTGTGTGAGCTTATTTTGTCAATTAGATTGAAAGATCTGAAAAGATCCATACATTTGCCCACCCATAGACTCTCCCCTCGAAAAAAATTAGGACAGAAGTGGTTGAAAGTGGACAAAAGTGACAAACTAAAACACCAGGAGTAAACGGGAATGTGTCTCCTTCGTCTATTTGTATTTTAGTACAATTACTAAAATTACTAGTTAAAAAAACTAGTAAAATTTATTTAATTTTTTCTTTTGCAAGTTTTTGCATGCATATTTTTAAAGTAAATTTCACACAAATTAAGTAAAATTAACAAAGAAAATAAGTAATTTTAACTTGGCCAGTAGGCTAAAAGGTTGAGTAATTTCTACTTAGTTGAAGTTTCCTTTGCAATACATTTTACTCAAACAATATAACACTGAATTAAACTACACTTTTAAAGTGTATGATTCACTTAGAAACATCAACGTAAATAATACAATAGATATTGTGTAGACAGCACATATACATATTAGAAGTAACATGGCACCTGAACACAGAGACCTCAATACTTGGTACACAATACACAATGACGGTAACATTCAATGGGTCGTTTTTTGAGTGTGAATGTGCCATTGAGTAGAAAATGAACTCCAAATGTCACAAAATGGTAAGTTACTAAACCTAACCACAAAAGCAATGATAAAACAGTGTAAATACAGCTGGAAAACAGTGAAAAATCAACCTTATTAATTATTCAAGGCCCAGTGCATGATGGGAACACCAGTATCAGAAAAGCTGAGTAGTTTTACTTAAGGCCAGCCCGCCTTCCGTATTCTTCAAAAAGCTTACGCTGTACGTCCTACACCTTCCCTATTGAACTTTTGCTAGATAAGACCCTTATTTCTCATCTGGTATCGTTTAAAACCCTTTGACGCTGCACTGAAACTGTCATTTTAAAAACTGTAAAACTGTAACTGTAAAACCGTCAAATGAAGTCCACTATAAGGAGAATAATCCTGGAATGTTTTCATCAAAAACCTTAATTTCTTTTCAACTGAAGAAAGAAGGACATGGACATCTTTGATGACATGGGGGTGAGTAAATTATCAGGAAATTTTTATTTGAAAGTGAACTAATCCTTTAAACATAGCAGCAAACATCAATTACTGGGCCAATCATGGCACCAGAAGGTCTGCTACTAATATAAATAGACATAACATCCCTGAAAAATGTGTAATATCTTAAACATACTGCAGTTGCTTATTTTTAGCAGCAACTTCCACCAAACTTAGAGAGCATTGCAACTACTACACATACTAAATTTGACAAAAGTACTGCAAAGATATAGCCACACTTGTGGTCTTCGCACTTGATCACTTGCCTACTTGTATTTCCTGTATTTGGACGCAAGTATGTGCTGATATTTATCATTTAAAAACCAGTGGGTGACACTGTCCCCAAACTACTACCCTCAGGGCTAATAAAAACATTAGCTGCCATCACATCTTCAGTAGCTAGCCCCTAATAAAATACAGCCGTCTAGCTAAACTCCTCACTGACTGTGTTATATTAGTAATATCATGTTTAGTTTTAGTTGTATTTTTGCTCAGAGACACAGTTTTAGCTTCCTGCGCCTCTGCCAGAGACGATAAGCTAAAACCACCCTACTAATCCCTCAAAACTGTGACCAGTAATGTTACAAATAAGACACCGATGTTGGGGTGCCGGGGAACATGAAAGCTAAATCCTCAGACATTCATTTTAATAAAGGTCTCAAAGCGAGGTGTTGAAGCCAAGTCGTGTAATTCCTGACATTTCAAGTCAATGCAATATCTCATTGTTCCTTGCCTTCGCATAGTCAGACAAGAGTAGGATTAATTGTACAGTAGATGTATTTGGGGGTGTGTGTCAAAAATGAAATAAGAGCCAAACCGGTCTAAAAGTTCAAGAACAATTGGCCTCAAAGTCGCATGCTTTATTTTCAATAGTGAAATAAAGTCACCTTAAGCTGGATTTCTTTGGATTATTTATTTGAGCATTTTCAAGAATATGATTTCATTTTGTCCATCAACTAGTCTAGCTGTGTTGTAATAAAAGCTTAGATCAGAACAGACCCATATGTATATCCTTAGCTGAAGTTTTTTATTTTAAAAAGAGGTGCAATGTTAGATTAAAATAATATAAATTAACTAAATTAATTAATAGAAAACAATGATATTTATTTATTGGTTGATTTATTGTTTATTTATTTTTTTTAAATCACAATTTTATTTTTTTATTGAATTCATTAACAATAACATTAAATCTCCATTTATAAATGATAGTGTTTATTATATTTTTTTCAACAGTGTGTGTGTGTAGTGGAGTTATGGAAATCTTGATTTTACATAGAGGTGAAATATTACACAAAAAATAAAACTAAATTAATTTAAACAAATGTCAAATATAAATAAATACATTATTTATCATTTACACACACAATATTAAAAATCAGAATTGTATTTATTAATTTAACAATAATATTTTAGCTATATTTATGAATCTTTTTTTTTATTATTATTATTATTCAACTAAGGCTATTACAATTATCAAATTATCATTATCATTAGATTATCATTTAGATCAAATTAAACTGTTATTTCAACTTCTCTGTTGTCCAAGTCTGTCATATTAATTGCAGAAATGCACTTATGGCACAAAACCTATTATACTTGAAAAAGATGGCTCTGTCCCAAATGGCACATTTGATATGTACTTGCGGACTTGTGATAATCAACAGATGTTTATGATGTCCACAATGCCACAGGCACCACACTAGGCCTCTACAACACATTTCTACTCAACAGTCTGCAACTTTACATCACCACAGTGTGGCCACAAGGACTGTGAGGGCCGGTGAAAACTGCGAATAGCAAAAAAAAATGTTTGTGCTCCAATCTCAAGACCTTCTGACCTTTTACTTTCCAAACTATTCAGAGAGGTTGTCAAACTTTCTCAGGGACATCCTCTGAGTAGTTCTGGAATTCTCCAGTATTGTGTAGCCCAATAACCATTTCACATTCTTGATCTTAAAGAACAAATCCAGCTTTGATCAACAAACTGCTGGAATGCAGAGGCGCTGCATAGTATTTTCATACAAACAATTTTTAATAAATAAAATAATTCCAGTTCCATGAGTTGTTGCTCTTTAAATAATTAAATTATTATTACTGGAAACAGCTAGAATTTGAAACAAGTCTGACATCTTTAATTATGAGGTTTAAGTGGTTTAATGGAGAAAAAAAAAAATGTTCCATGCATATATGGGTTTGTGACATTTTCATAGAATTTAACCAAGAAAAAAAAAAAAAAAAAAAAAAGAAAAACTAGGTTTCGAATTTCACAAATAAAATGTCATGAATACCTGCTGAGTCATACTGTTTTATGTGGAAAGCTGGGAAGCACTACTTAATCACATTTCAGTTCAACAGACAAAGTAGAGGAGTGGGGTGGAGGGAGACAACAATAACAGACACTTGGATAGAGAGACGAGAGCCCATGGGAGTCTGCCTGCAACAGGGGTTGTTGAAAGCAGGGAAAAGTAAGATTAATGATGGTGGGAGAGGACTTCTCAGGACGGTGAGACTAACACTGATCTCTGGTCAGTCTGCGGTTCTTTTTACACGCCTGTGAAACACAGAACCTGTGATTTCCTGTCTATACTGTCCATTCTACTTTTGCCACAGAGTAAAAATGAAGATAAAAGAAAAACAAAAACAAAAAAAAACAGCATTTTTGACATTTTTCAGTTTACTTTTCAGCAGTATTATTTAGCCAGGAACTTACAGGAACTTCCGATTAACTTATACGGGTGCACTGATTTTCACTAACTATTTTTTTTAACTGATAAATGGTCAATATTCAAATTCTATACTATTTTGTCTAAGAAAATATATTAACCCTTAAATGCATGACTGTTTCGCCAATCATTCTTACATATTCGGGTCTTTATCGACCCGGATCTATATCTAACACGGATGGATTAGAATAAAATAAATCATATTTTGTTACCTTTTGAAACTTGAAATGGCTCAGTTTGAGCAGATGCCATCATCACTGTCCTCATCAGAGCTCATTTCCCAGTAAATTCAGCAAATAATGAGCTAGTTTTATGTTTGAGGTCGCGAATATGAGCCCATTCGCGATCTCAAACGTATTCTCAAAACTATATAATTTTCAGCATCTTCAAAATCAATATTTCGATCGCTAACAGCTTCACCAGATCCATCCAGTGACAGTTACAGTCATATTTGATTGCGTTCAGTACTTGCTCTGCAGTAAATCGCTGAGCCATTTCATGTTTTGCTTATTCTTTTGTTTTGTCTGAATTAAACATCACTTCATCATTGTGTATCAGACATTGCCACCTTGTGGAATAAAGGTGAATTGCACTTATTCCGTCATCTAGGATTCAATTATTGCTGTGCAGAAAAAATATACGTACACTTATACACACCTCGGGTCGATAGCGACCCTATACAATTTTTACAAAAAATGAATACAAAAACAGGCATTTTTTTTTATTTTTTATAATTTTATGATTTTTTTCTTGTTATATTCTTTATAATGAATTGATTGAGGAATACCAAGAAGGTTGATTTCTAACTTTAAAAAATGAACGAGGAGGAGGGTGGTGAATGACGTCCCAGGTCACTAAAGACCCGAGGTATGCATCTAAGGGTTAAAGGTGCTGTGTATTATTTATTTATTTATTACTGTACTAAAAAGCATAAAAGTTCCATAATATATATTTACGAAACATGCTAATTTCACATGCTTGTTTCTCTGAAACACAATGCTACAGCCAGTTATTCTACTTTGTAATGTGCATTCTGTGTTGGAATATCTGTTTTTGTTTTGGTCTCTATCTGATCCCACCCACTGCCAATTTACCCAATAGTATTTCGACACCCCAGGTTGCCAGTTGGCGGAAAAAACAGTGTATTGCAACCATAGAAGCCAGCAAATGAACTGGGTCAGAGATCGCAGATTCAACTAGACCTAGAAAGCCTCGGCATCCATCTAAAAAGCTCTATGACCAGACAGACTCATATTAAAATGCAGATAAATCAACTCATCAACTTATAGTGTAAGGCTCGTCACCTTCCATTGTCAATAGAGCTCCGGCAGTCACATGACCCACTATGTCTATGTTATTGTTTGACTACTATCGACACCAATGCTACAGACGCTCTAGTGCTCTCCTGATGGCCTGCCAAAATGTTTAGATTGCGTGACGTCAACCTCCGGAGCTCTACTGCGCTCGTTCCTGTTGCGTGTCGTCAATCTGGCAACCCACGTGAGCGTAGAGTCTGAGGAAGAGGGGGCGGGGGACACAACTCTCTCCAGTATTTTGAATTTGGACTGCAGTATCCATTTCAACCGCTAGCTGTCAATATTACACACTACACCTTTAAAAAAATAAAATAAATAAAACAGCAAAAACTGAGCATTAGATGACCGGTAATCCTAATGTAGAAACAGTAGAAAGGAGCATGCATAATTAAGTCCTATGTTAACTAAAACTGATAAATTGAAATGAATAAAAACTCTAATATATCAATCAATATTGTATGCTGCAATGAACTGTACATCCCTACATATTTGTTTATTAAAAAATTCAACTTATGTTGGTAGTAAAACACTGTTACAACTCTCACCAAAATATATACATAGATATTTTGTAAGATATTTTCAGAACACACACACACACACACACACACACACACACACACACACACACACACACACACACACACACACAAATAATAATTAAATTAAATTAACAGCTAGAATCTAAATCATAAACCTGTCCTGCATCTTTAATTGTGAATCAATTAAATAATTATACATTAATTATTTTAAAAAAATTCTGATCTCAAAAATGGTATCATGGTTACACAAACACTATTTTACTAATACATCACATTTGCCCACAGAAGTGTAAGAGATTATGATAATATATGTGGGAAGTGCTTCCATTTTGGTTCTCAGTTCAGGATGCAGTTACCTGAGCCTTAAATGTCATGTGACTACTGACTAAACTCTGGAGTCAGAGAACAATCATAAATGGAGAACTCCTGCCAAAGACGCACCAACCTCTAGGCATAACGAAATTACTTATGTCCAGTAATACTTTTTGAAAACCGTTTTTCATTGGCCTGTTGCTGATTTGTCCTATAATGCATTGGCAAGATAACTACATTTAGACAGAAGGAGCAGCTCTGTACTGCCAAATGCTCATCATGAATCAAAAAATTTGGCTTTGAAAAGCACAACGTAGGCCACTCAGTCCCTAGGAGGCAGAAACGGACGCAGATCTTCTTGCGTATTTGTTTCAGGACACATTCACCTCCAGCTGAGCAACAACAGCGGAGACCGCACTGCTGGAGGAAACTTCAGACTTTAATGGGATTACTCAGACACACGCTAATCGAGTGAGAGCAGGTGGAGAATTAAAAAGATCACAGCCTCCTGACGAACTGAGAGACATGCTTAAAATGGAGACGGCATTACGCAAGCGTCCTCAAAACTCTTCTTGACTTATGTTGGGTTTTGCCGTTGCTGCTTGTAAAACTGTACTTGCCGTGAACATCCGATCCACTTTTGACCTCTGGTTCGATTATATTTCATTATTATATTACCAATTACAATTCATAGTGATATTTACAATGTAAATTGAATATAGTTTAGATTTAGTGTTTTTTTTTTTTCCCCCCAAAATAAAGAATGGTGAAAATCATACTCTACTTTCTGTGATATGTATTTTGAACTAGCGAGAAAATAACTGTGAATTGCCTATTCGTTTATTTTTCATTCCTTAAAATCATATTGGGACATTTTATTTTTGCAAGCCATTTTGCAGAGAGAAGGGAAAAAGCAGATATAAATTTACAAAGTGATGGGCAATCAAGTCATCAGAATTTCTCAGCACAAAAAGATCTGTGGTTTTGTGCCACAATCGTGATATTCAGTATTGGATTACCTAAAACTCTCGGCAATTGCAGTCAAATTGTAAAGAAAAATAGAGGGTTGTTAAATTGATTACATTGTTAAGAATGATTACAAATGACTCTGTAGCAAATGGCTTTTTATAAAAGAATGAATCAGTTTTGCAATCACTTGTGCTTTGAGGACCAGAAATGAATCATTTTAGGGAGAGAAAAAAAAAAAGAAGAGTCATTTGAGACTGGCATAAGAAGCGTTTGATAAGTTTCTTAATTTTCTTCAGAGATTGCAGCTTCCTAATCTTTCGAGGCCACCTCTGAGTGAACTTTTCTGTCGCCAGCGAAATTGGTGTGCATATTTACCTCAGGCAAAACTAAACAGCAATATCCTGCATATGCAAATGAAACTCAAACCAGTCATATGCAACCTTATTAAGATGCACAAAAAATCATGTTGCCACTTTGAGTTCAATGAGTCATCAAGATGGTGTTGCTAACAGACAATTAAGACAAGTTGGGGGGGTATTTTACAGATACTTTCTTTATCCGTACAAATGAAATCCTGTTCAATCTGCAGAGATTTCTTCCAGTCCCTTGCTTGCCTTTGAGAGCGAGCTAAAATTACATAGTATTATGAATGTCTCAACCACTGGGAAATTAACAGATGTTCCTCAACACCCCCTTGCATGACACTATTTCCAACAAACAACCAAAATTAAGTTTCCCAGAGCATCACGAGTGTGGATAACACAATGACCCGATATTCTCCAAGGCCTGCGAATTATGGCCTTCTGTGCTGACTCCACAGCTACGGTATTAGCCTGTTTGCTGCCCTGAGACTTACAAATCCTGTGTCTGAAAGCCAATTCAATGACTTCACAGACAGCATTTTAGTATGAAGGATAGTGGGTTCAGACAGATTTTCAAGGCATCATATCTTCATGTGGAAGCACGCCCTGAGGTGGAACACAGCGGGACTCTGAAAATGGACACTATAAAGCTACTATGGCTGGGTACTGACACAGATTTCTCGATTTGATTCGATTCGATTCTGATCTTGATTAGATTAAATTCGAATTCATTTGGAAATAAATGTGCATTTTTCTTTAGGAAAAAAAAAAATCTCTCTCAACTAATGCTGTAAACTACGGAAGAGGATTAGGGCCAAGCAATAATAAAAAAATAAAACCATCTCGAGATTAAAGTTGTTAAATTTCGAGAAAAAACTCGTTAAATTTCGAGAAAAAGTTGAAATAAAATGTTGAGAATAAACTTGTTAAATTACGATAAAAAAACTTGTTAAATTTCGAGAAAAAGGTCGAGATAAAATGTTGAGAATAAACTCATTAAATTACGAGAAAAAACTCGTTAAATTTAAAGAAAAAAGTCGAGATAAAATGTTGAGAATAAAGACATTAAATTACGAGAAAAAAGTCGTTAAATTAGGAGAGTTTTTTCTCGAAATTTGACAACTTTAATATCGAGAAAAAGTCGTTAAATTAGGAGAGTTTTTTCTCGAAATTTAACAACTTTAATATCGAGATGGTTTTATTTTTTTATTATTGCTTGGCCCTAATCCTCTTCCGTAGTAAACTATAGGGAACCCTCTAACTTGCTACATTAAAGGGACAATATGTAAGATTTTTGGATTAAAATATCCAAAAACCACTAGAACAATGTTATATATTTTGCTGACTTGTGTACTTACATTATCCCAAATGTTTCCAAGACTGTTTAAATCCAGAGAAATAAGCAATTTTAACCAGGACATGGATCGTGTCCGTGTGTCGCCTATCAATGACATCATACCCACGTTACCCTTGATTTTGGTTTTATTTTGCAGAAACCATGGAAACACCAAAGACACTTTTAATACATTATGTTTTATTAGAAAGGTGAGTAACTGTTTGGATACATTCATCAACAGAAATCTAATCATTTTTATATACCTCAACACAGTATTGATTTACCACGAGTACCATGTTTTACCATGCATAATACCAATCTAGCTTACTGCAGTGTGCAACAAGTGTCTGATAGCAGCCGCCGAGCGAACGCACAGAGTAGCATTATAACAACATTCAACACACAAATGTATCTAATATGATAAAACAGCGCTGCGTTATCCCACATACGCATGACTGGAAGAAACAAAAGTGGTCGTCTGTGGCATAATAAAAGCTCCACTGCTCTCGAGCCATGTGTCGCGCTCGCGCTTGTCTCCTATTAGCAATCACTCTTACGTCTTTTAGCCATACCCTGCTTTTATACATTAACTCATCTATTAAAGGTGCTCTAAGTGATCCTTACTTCCTGTTGACGTTCGAAGTGTTGTCAAACAAAACAGAGGTTAGCTAGACCCTCCCTCCTCCTCCTCCTCCTCCCCCTCCCCCTCCGTGCTTCCTGAAACAGTCATGAACGCGCATTTAAAATCATTCTTGTCGGTTATTGGCTGGAGCATGTTTATTATGTTTTGTGGTCCAGGCTGCACCAGTTTGTTTTTATTGCCATTTTCGGAGCTTGTGGCGACTACAGAGACCGTGTTTTTTTACAGTGTGTTCAGGGGACGGGCAGCTAGCGGATAGTGAGGAGATGTTTGCTGTATGTGACAAAAAATGTTTTGGCCTAAAAACGTGTGACATCACTTAGAGCACCTTTAATATGATTTCTGCCAGAGCCCTGTCCGATTTTTTTCCTCCAGCTGTAGACATCAAGACAACACATCCCATGATTCTGCGAAATCAAAGCGTCATCAAGCTACGCCTTTGTTTTGAATAAGTGACCTCTAGCGGCAAAAAAAAAAACTACATATTGTGCCTTTAACTTGTAGTATACTGTACAAACATTTAAATTGCACATAAAGCTTTTTTATATCAACTTTCCAATGACATAATTATGTTTCTCATAATTGACATAATTATGTTCACTCCAATTAGTTGGAATGGTGGATGTCATAACTTGTTTTCATGACTGATGTATTGACACAAAGACATCATAATAATATACAATATAGTAATGGTAGGGACTACAAAAAGCTTCTTCCGGGGTTAGTGATATCTCTAACCCTACAATAATGTATACAATTAACATAAACCCTGCCCCTGAGAACACATAACAAAGGGGTTGAGGCTATGTTGGGCTGCTTTAGAGAAGAGTTAGAGTTGTTGTAATAGAGTGTTTTTGTCATGCCATCATTTTATGCCAGACTGCTTCACAAATAAGGGTCAATTCAATGCTGGATTTGCACAAAAGATTAACATGCTAGTCGTTGAGTTGAATCAACTCCACAGCAAATACATAAATTTATCCACTAACCATTCAGAAACATCCAGTTGCATTCTAAAAGTTGTAACTTCTTCCTGAGTCTCTCCATCAGTGTCCGACTCCAGTTTGAACAATGTAAAGCTGAACACCATTACATCATTGTAGCTATGTGTGAGATTCTTCAGCTTTGTTGTTGTTGAGCAACCGAAGCGCAAACTGTTAAAGCTCCGCCCTCTTCTGGAAAGTGGGCAGGGAGCAGCAGCTTATTTGCATTTAAAGGGACACACACAAAAACGGTGTGTTTTGCTCACACCCAATAGGGGCAAATTTGACAAGCTATAATAAATGATCTGTGGAGTATGTTGAGCTGAAACTTCACAGACACAGTCCGGGGACACCAGAGACTTACATTACATGTTGTAAAAGGGGCATTATAGGTTCCCTTTAAATTAAACAGCTTGATTATGGATTATTGTTATGATAAAATTGACTAAATTTAAATATCTGATTACAATATTAATTTACAAGCCTAATGTCTACATAGGCAGTAAGATAAATATTTAATGTTCTCTTTGACATTAACACTCTGAGGTCTAAAAACGCGCCGGCGCGTTTTGCAGGTTTTTTTTCACATTGCAGCAAAACAGACTTAAAATACTCCGTCATTTCTTGTCATAGAGACATAAGTAATATATCAATTGAAACTATAGAATATCTTCTTTTATTTATATACACCCAAAGTAAAAACAAAATGTTGTGCTTTTTGTAAAATAAAGAAAACTAACATGATGCGTGATCTCTCCTCTCCCTCTGAACGAAGTCCAATCTGATAATTCTCAGAAAATGAACTGTAACTTAGTGAATACTAATCACAGAAAAATTAAACTTATGTCTAAAAAAACGTTAAGATGTCAGGTTTTAAATCATGTAAGTCAAATCGAAAACAAACCTTCTGTTTATGTAATCTGTATGAAAAGAGAGCCATGTCAGAAATCCGTGTTTCAGCTCATTATCCGCTAATGCGGCCACGCCCACGGAGTCAGCGCTATTCAGACGCAAATTCAGAGGCAATACATGCATTCATCGTCTCAATTGTGTATTTATTGTCTTGAAAAGTGTTTATCTGGATGTAAAAGTCATGGTTAGCGATCTCTAGTAGACATGCAGTTAGTTCCTGTTTACTTTTCTTCTACAGATGAAGTTTAGATGAGTTTTTGTTTCTTTAGCGCCCTCCTGCTGCTGTATGAATTGGAAACTCCATTCATGGAATAGCCTCTTCTTCTTTTAGATGAATTTGTGGACTAAAAATGCACAGAGCGCCCTCCGACTTCAAGGATGAATTGAAAACACCAGCGCTTATAGTAATGACAATGAATATTAAATTAATATAACTCCTCTGTATAGAAAATTGACATAAGCATATGAGAATCCAATATTTCTCCAAATGTGCATGCTTTTAAACTAAAAGCCTATATTCAGACTCTTTGCATCACAGAAATACATTATATTTTAAAGTATAATATAAAACCATTACTTTATATTGTAATAATATTTTTCTGTATGTTTCATATATCATAATGAGCTTGAGACATCACAGAAGGTTTTTTTTCACAGCCTACCTGACTGAAATGCCTCATTAATATGCAAGTCATTTCAGCTCATTACTATCCAATTCTTTTGTCTTCTCAGGTGAGAATGGCCCATTTTCAGTGGTGATTCACGCCTCCTCGCATACTGTGTTTCTTGGCAAAAAGTGTCTTACAAAAACTAAATCAATATATTGTTTTATATGAAGGAGTAGGCAGCATAATTTTTACATAATTTCGAAGCAAAAACTCTAGCCTACAACCTCCAATACCCAAAAGTCTTGTGAACACAGATTTACTATACTTTTTTTGGCCTTATTTCAGTGACTTAAGTTTTTTGTTTTTTCAATAACCACGCATAAATGTTATTCCTTCAAAAACACAAACATGTACATACATGTTCCTCACATATTATTGTAGCCTAGTTTGTGCTGAATACAGTCTAATGACACTTTTGTCATTTATATGTTTATGAACAACTGAAAAAAGCACAAATGTCAGGGCATGTCAAAACTTCTCCAAGCCCCAAATCAGCCTCAGACTCCAGAGGGTTAAATTTACTCTTGTATGAAAAAACAAAACATGGCTAAGATATTAGTCTGTGAGCTTGATTTCCTGTTAAATTGTGTTTTTAAACATTATATTGATAATGAAACCAGACAGAGCAGTTCATGTGCTTCAATTTTTTAACAGACTAAATTGCTGACCTAGAACAAATTCAAGTGAGCTTTAACCATAACCAGTCAAATACTTCAACTTGAAATAGAACAATTTTTACATTTTTGAATTAATTTACTTTATCAAATGGTCCTTCAGCTTATTTGTATTCTATCTACCTACTGCAGAAATGAATTCTACGTTTTTGTGTTACAGATTTGAAACTAAAATTTATTCAGATGTGCCTTGATGCCTTCCTGCTTCCATATGCTGTCGGCAAAGGCAACTTTCGGACACAGCCGCAGAAGAAAAGGGAGAGTGTGTAGAATAGATTAATCCTACTCAGACAGTGTGGAAACTCTAGCTGGACAGTGGTTGATGATTCAGAGGCTTCAATCAGAGCACACAGGAGATGAGGTAATCTGAAGTCAATAAAGGCCAAGCAGACTGAAGGGTGAAAGCACAAGCACTAGTCGACTATAAAAATAATTGAGCTATCAAAAATGAACCAAAATAGGCACTAACTGGTAAGTTAAGTCCCCGATATACTTAAGGCGAAGTTCTTTTTTGTTCTTCGTTTAGGGGTAAAACGAAGTTCAAAATATGTGAACAGCGAAATACTGTTATCAAACATCTGATGCCGCCCACACTGCTGAGAGCGACGGTTTGATGAATATGTAAGTATATACTATGCATTTTTTATCGAAAGCATAAGAAAAGCATCTGACAATAACATCATGGGTATGTTAGCACGAGCTCACTCCAACTAATTGGAGCAAATTAGCACTCCAGTAAAGTCACGTCACGTTTATTTATATGACATTTTATTCAACATATTGCTTAAAAGCAAGCCGCTTTACAGTATCAAACATGAAAAACGGTGTCAGTGCATCATTTCTACTATAAAACGGCTATCCAGTGTGTTCATTTTGTTCACCCAAGGAGATCTTACCTCGACACACGAAATGAGTTCGTTTTGGCCTGATTTTGTTCAAAATGGCGCCACATCAGTTTGTTCTTTGATTTTGAGTATATCGGGGCCTTTAATTACAGTTAGGGGTGTTCAATTCCAGGTTTTCCCACTGTAGGAGTCGATATCATCGACTCCATTTACTTTACATCAAATCAGGGTCATAAATAAGGCAAGATGGCAGTCCTTACACACTTAATTCATTTATTTTTCCCTGACACAAATCCTTAAAATCCCCTCATTAAAACAACACACGTTTAGCGTGACTGTCCAAATTAGCCTAAATTAGAGATGACTTATGAATATCAATGTTGCTACCTAGTCAGTTGCCGATACCTAATTTTACAGAGAGAAAAATCACGAAAAACATTTGTGGTCGAGTATTATGTCAGTGTGAAATAAACGAGAAAGAAGGGATTCTTTACTGAATTCATCTCATTATAATGGTCAGGTGATTGTGCTAAACGCACATTATCAAAAGTGCTTGGACAGGAGAGTTAAAGATTCTAAAATGAATACATTACATACAAAAATGCATAGAATAATGTAATTGATGTGTTTATTGTTGATGTGAGTTTATTTTATTATAATTTATGGTTAGTTTAAATGATTATGAACCCAGTTAACCATGAAAAATCAAATCTATATTCATTGCATTAATAAGCTACCATCAATACTAAAGCTGACACGGAGGTATGTGTAATTACAAACTAAAGTCACTATGACTGTTATCTGTTTCTAAAGCAAGCTACATGTAAGATAAATATATTTGAGTTCCTGTGACAGCTCTCTGACGCGATTCGTCAGTGTTAGCTTCATTTTGTTCACTCCTTGCTTCTAGTGCACTCAACTGCAATGCACTATATAGGCTATATATATATATAATGGATTTGTGACTCAGTAAACAAGTGAGCGATTTCGGACACAGCAACAGAGTCAACACCAAGAGTCTATTCCTGTGCTGGAGTCGACCCCGACTCTGGGGCTATTCTGGGGCTCATCGACACTTTTGGAGTTGACTCCCCATCACTAATTACAGTCATGTGGCTGCAGAATGGACTAAGTATATATTCAGTCAGTGCCTTCGCAAAGCAGCACAATTGTGATTTTACAACCACAGGTACAATATGGTGCAGTTTGAAGAGGCCCCAGAGCCCAATTTGTCCTTTTTTGGAGGGGTCCAAAGTTGATTGTTTTTGAAATAGATACATATAAGATGCTGAAATATAGGTTGGGTTCAACACTGGGGAAAAAAATACACAATATGCATATGTATGAGGGTTAATTGGAAGAAAGATGCCTTGCGTGGGTCAGAGCTGGGCAGCTCAATGGCTGTCCAAAGTCCCGTTGTCCTTTCCACACCAACTTGCAGACAAAAGGGGAATCTGGGATTAGACCCTGCAGATGTTGAGGTGCCAAATTCCTGACAATTTCTACAGAGTTGAGAAATAACTAGTTTCATCAGGCACAGGTTGTGATCTTTCTGTATGTGTAGAATATCTGAATGACCTACAACATTTCCTAAATTTACATTTCCACTGTTTAGTTCATCTCATACCAACCTACAGGCAGAAACTGAAATCAGCTAAACCTGTAGCAAAGACTGTAAAGAGATGGACCACCGAAACAGAGCGAGCTTTACAAGCCTGTTTTGAATGGACTGATTGGAGTGTTTTTGAAGCTGCTGCCACCGATCTGGACGAGCTCACAGAGACTGTTACATCATATATCAGTTTCTGTGAGGATCTGTGCATTCCTACAAAGACTCATTTAACTTACAACAACGACAAACCCTGGTTCACTGCAAAACTCAGCCAGCTCCGTCAGGCCAAAGAAGATGCTCGCAGAAAAGGGGACAGAGTCTTGTACAAACAGGCCAAATACACACTGGAAAAGGAGATCAAAGTGGCAAAGAGGAATTATTCTGATAAACTTCGGAATCAGTTCTCTTCTAATGACACAGCTTCAGTGTGGAAAGGTCTGAAAGACATTACCAACTACAAGACACCATCCCCCAGCTCTGTGGAGAATCAACAACTGGCAGACGATCTGAATGGGTTTTATTGCAGGTTTGAAAAATCACCATTCACACCTCCAACAACCCCCCTCTCCCCCACACCTGCAATTCAGTTCAGTGAAGATGACGTGCGCCAGGTCTTCAGAAAGAACAAGAGAAGAAAGGCACCAGGCCCAGACAGCGTTTCACCAGCCTGTCTGAAAACCTGCGCTGACCAGCTGGCCCCCATCTTCACACAGATCTTCAACAGATCACTGGAGCTGTGCGAAGTCCCCTCATGCTTCAAACGCTCCACCATCATCCCCATCCCAAAGAAACCCAAAATCACTGGACTAAATGACTACAGACCTGTGGCTCTAACGTCTGTGGCCATGAAGTCATTTGAAAGACTGGTTCTGGCTTTTCTGAAGGACATCACTGGACCCTTACTGGACCCCCTGCAGTTTGCTTACAGAGCAAACAGGTCTGTGGATGATGCAGTCAATATGGGACTGCATTATGTTCTCCAGCATCTGGACAGACCAGGGACTTATGTGAGGATCCTGTTTGTGGACTTCAGCTCTGCTTTTAACACCATTGTCCCATCACTCCTCCAGCCTAAACTAACTCAGCTCTCCGTGCCCACCTCTGTCTGTCAGTGGATCACCAGCTTCCTGACAGACAGGCAGCAGCTAGTGAGGCTAGGAAAATTCTCATCCAGCACCTGCACCATCAGCACCGGAGCTCCTCAGGGCTGTGTCCTCTCCCCACTGCTCTTCTCCCTCTACACAAACGACTGCACCTCTAAAGACCCCTCTGTCAAGCTCCTGAAGTTTGCGGATGACACCACACTGATCGGCCTCATCCAGGACGGTGACGAGTCTGCTTACAGACTGGAGGTTGAACAGCTGGCTGTCTGGTGCAGTCTTAACAACCTGGAGCTCAACACGCTCAAGACAGTGGAGATGACCGTGGACTTCAGGAGAAACCCCCCTGCTCTTTCCCCACTCACCATCATGAACAGCACTGTGGCAGCAGTGGAGTCATTCAGGTTCCTGGGCACCACCATCTCCCAGGACCTGAAGTGGGACAACCACATCGAGTCCATTGTGAAAAAGGCCCAGCAGAGGTTGTACTTCCTTCGCCAGCTGAGGAAGTTCAACCTACCACAGGAGCTGCTGAAACAGTTCTACTCTGCCATCATTGAATCCATCCTCTGCACTTCAATTACCGTCTGGTTCAGCTCAGCTACCAAATCTGACCTCAGAAGACTACAGAGGGTAGTCCGGTCTGCTGAGCGAATCATTGGCACAACCCTCCCCACTCTCCAAGAACTGTACTTATCCAGAGTGAGAAAAAGGGCAAAGAAGATCACTCTGGACCCCTCACATCCAGCACACTCCCTCTTTGAACTGTTGCCATCCGGTCGACGCTACAGAGCCCTGAGCACCAGAACGACCAGACACAGGAACAGTTTCTTCCCTCAAGCAATCCATCTCATGAACACTTAACAAACACGGAACACATAACACTATTACACATTATTTACTTAAAACACTTATTTATATCTCAATTTGCACACATAATTGTACATACAATTGTCTATAATATATATTGTCTTTTGCTTTTTTCGCACTTTGTCTATCTTGTAAATTTGTATATTATTATTTTATTTTTATTATGTGTCTTGTCTTGTCGCTGTCACTCTGTTGCACTGTGGAGCTTCTGTCACTAAAACAAATTCCTAGTATGTGTAAACAACATACCTGGCAATAAAGCTCTTTCTGATTCTTCTGATTCTAAATGTGGAAAATACTGTGTCCCAATGCACTGGTCTTGACCTTCAATTTATAGAGTGATTAATGAACTAGGCATAATTTCAACATGATTTTGATTTATAATCATAAATCACACACATATAATATATATATATATATATATATATATATATATATATATATATATATATATATATATATATATATATATATATATATATAAGAAGGATTAGTGTACAACAGCTCTATGTCATATGACAACAAAATACAAAATATTTAATGTTGCAAAATGTTTATGGTTTAATTTCTTATTTTATAAACAGAATACTGTGCAGTATTCAGGCTAGAATGGAGCTTACTACTTACTGATCTCATTAGTATTCATACCGAACGTTTCCATGTCCAACATACACTGACACGCTCAATATGGATATACCAACAGCATCTAAAATGTATACGTATTTACATAATGCATGCACAGCTTTAGAAACATAAGCATGTTTATGAATCCTTGATATTATATTTACATCATAAATATATTTGTATTGTTAAATTTTACAAATACATAAACTGATTTGAGCCCATAACCCCACCCCTACCTTAAACACAACCTTCTCAAGAATATAAAAACTAATTTCTTACATTACATTGTCCAATCAAAACACAGCCAATGTGGAGTGCAAATAGGACTGAAAATTGTTTAAATACAACAAAAAGCATAATGGATATTATTCTGTTGTGGCTTCAAGAGATGGAAAAATATATATATTTGAATGAGGAACATCCAATCCTGAGCTCTGACATTGCTAAGCGCTCGCTATCATTTTGGAGCGCAGAGGAAGGAAGAAAGCATTAAGCAACTAAGGAATGCAGATAAAGCATTTTGGAGAGAAAGGAAATGAAAAGGTGAATGACATGGGTGTGAAAAGACAAAAAGGAATAAAACAGATTTGTAAAGGGCACCATTTACAAATCTATCGTACTCCCTACCAGGCTCGGATTCAGGGATTAGACCGTATTACTTAGGATGCTTTTGTGTAGGCAAATCCTGGGTGGAAAGAAACCCAGTGAGGCTTCTGCTGACAAGAAAGGGGAAAAAATAGATCCTCTGCAAAACCTTGTGCTTTCCATCTCCCTATCTGGCCTATCTTTTCACTTTCAACATTCTGTGCTCATTCTCTTTTTACTCACAGCTCTCCCTCTTTTTCTCTCACTGTCATGCTCTGCCTTTTTAACACTCTCACACATGCAGTCTATGGAATATGACCCGAGATCTTTTTTTTTCTTTCTCGGAGCACACTCATTGTGCAAACCTTATTAGCTTCACACTCGCCTTCATCTCTCCAGCAGGCTGCTGAAGTTTTATGAGAAATTTTAGGCCCCATTGTTTTTGCGTGCAAACAAGCAAAAGTGTGAAAAGAATACCGAATGAAATGCAGGAAAATGAGCCTCAAGAAATTGCTTTCTATATATATATATATATATATATATATATATATATATATATATATATATATATATATATATATATATAAAAGTTAATATGCCAGTTTCGTATTATTTCTGTAAACAGACAGAAATAGGATCTGGTCAATATAAGGAACTTAAACCTGGGTGATGGTTTCAAAAGCTTCAGTATTCAAACCCTCGTCAATTACAATCATTTTTATGAGTTCTGTACTCCAAACAAACAAACAAAAAATAACAAAGTGTTTGCTATACTGTAGCTGTTAGGTAAACAAGTGAACACAATAAATTCACACTAATTCACATTCAAACAAGAGTCAACTGGTTAATCTGGGTAGATTTTTACTGTAAGTTTGAACTGTACTCTCAGGACAAGAGTATTTTTTCATGTCAGACTGGGGCAAGTTGTTGTAAATGTTATAAATGTATTAATTAAAAAGTTTGTTGGCCAAAACAATAGTTTATAATTGGTTTCATAATATATTTTACTATTTACATTTTGGTGAAAAGGTGCCAGGTTCCATTGTAACAACTTGTTTTTTTATGTAATTTTTATCGGGCAATAACGGTGGAGTGTTATTGAAGTGTGACACCTAGCCCCACTCTCCCCTTATTACGAAGACATGAAAAAGTACTGCATAACAGGAATATCTGAGCTATGAGATCTCGCTCGGCCTCTCATTTCTCATTCATATGAAAGCTGCATGCAATATGATTCATGCAATTTGCAGTTTTTTTCAACTGCTTACACACAAAATCCTTACTTGTCACACAATTTCTGAAACCTGCCACTCAAACACACACCAAATCTGCAAAATCATAGACTAAATCTCGGCCTTCGACTCAGTTTTCAATTTTATAAAACACTTTTTGCAAAACATAACACACAATTCTCTATTCTTCATTTTGCAAGAGATGTGTGCAATTCTTGGATTTGTGCGTAAAGTTTTGAAAATGTGTGTAAGCAGTTGAAAAAAAAAAAACTGTAATTCATGCCACTACACATTACTGGAACATGCCTCTATGTGATTTCGGACCTTCAGTATAAAAAAAGGTTCTTCATGATAGTACCCTACAGTGACAAGTTCCTTTTTATTTGCTGGTTTAGAGGCTCCAGACATTTTCTGCTGCAAGAGCGACTTACAGCAAGGTTTTCAAACTGAGTGGGGTCCAGAGACCCCCGAGGGCCGCAAGAAAGTCCTGGGGGTCCCTCACGAGGATGATCATATCTGGGGGTCCGTGGCATCTAAAAGATTAAAACCCTTTGACTTATGGCACTAAATGCACCAATAGTCACCAGGGTCATAAAACAAACCCATTAGGTTACACCTAACATAGACTTCAAGTGCAAGAATTCCTGGTTATCGGTCTTCTCACTGCATTGAATTGAAAAACTCTGCAAAAGGGAACAATGTCTACAACTGTAAACCGTCTAGGCTAAGCCGGGCTACAGTAAGGGACACAAATGCAGCCAGATAAAGGACAATTGCTTCAACTGAAGATGCATTAGGCCTACATAGCACTGTCTGCAAATTATAACTGGTTGTCTATGACAGGTTTCTTGATATACTGTTACAGCCAAAGCACTGTCAAATCAACTGAACATAATGAATGTGTGAAAATAATCCCCTTAAGAAAAAATGCCATGTTTGGCTGCCACCAATGAATCGTAAAAAGAAAACCAAGCAACTGTGAAAACCTCTGATTTGTCAAGTGTCAAAATGATAATCATTTATTCCAGAAAGGGCACAACATCAGCCCTTAATGATATATCTGTGAGACAAGCGAGACAAGCTAACAGGCCTCTGCTATCAATGGCTATGCCAGTGTGCTGAAGCATACTGAATAGAATAACATAAACTCACTTTTAGAGTAAATAAGAGTTAAATTCTCCCCTTTTTGGACGCAACACTTTTAGTTTGACTTCATGAACGCTAAACGGCATTGTTTTGGACGTCACACGACCGACTGACTCGACACATTAAAAAAAAAACAGACTTTGAATATTGTTCATTAATCATATGGACTACTACCTAATGGTTTAATTTTATGTACTTGTATGGATTTTTATGCCAAAAACTTCTTGAGGAGGCTGTTGACAAGTGATTATACCGCCTTTGGAGTCGAGGTATGTTCCTTTAAGTTTATTTATTTGCTGCTCTTATACTGTCAAAATAATAGAAAAGCAAACCGCAATTTTTCTAATGTGTAAGCACATACCTGTTCATTCACGCGAGCTCTGGATTTGTCTTGTCAGTTATTCCATTGGGGTTTATAAACGTGTGCACATTTGGGTAGATATGGCATTCTCTTATGATTACTTATCATAATATCGTCATCAGTCATGTCTTTTCTTTTCTTTCTTTCTTTTTTTAAATACATTGTGCTGATGTGATGATGAACATTCAGAAAACTGTTTATTATTATGTTGGTTGAAGGCACAGAGGCCGCTCATGTGCTTTTAAGACCAGCGAAGTACATACGGATATCCGTCCTCACATTCCATATATGGGTTGCAGAATGTTTATCATAAAGATGATCAGGGAAGATGTTTGATAGATAAAACATAAAGCATTGCATCAGGCGTGAGTGAGTGAGTGCTTGGTTTATGTAAGTGGATTCATTTTGTCCTTTGAGAGTTTCCCCATGGCATGATATGTTTCATAACTAAAGTATGCGCTTGTGTCAACTCAACACGCATGCGCCGTGGTGTTCTCGTGAACGCACATTGGAGATTAATATTTTGTAAATAAAGTTGTGAATTATGTTTTTTGCGCAAACAAAGCACTCATGTCACTTCATAAATTTGAGGTTAAACCACTGGAGTCACATGGATTACTTTAATGATGTCTTTACTGCCTTTCTGGGGCTTAAAAGTGGTAGTTGCGTAGGCTGTCAATGGAGGGACAGGAAGCTCTCAGATTTCATTAAGGGTTAGTTCACCCAAAAATGAAAATTTTAAAAGCCTTAAATCTGTTCATCATATAAAGCAGTTGAGTCTCTTTAGATAATTTGGACTAAACCATTCAATTCATAGGCTATGGATTAGTTTTATGATCTCTTTATGAACTTATTGAAGGGTCAAAGTGGATGTTAAATAGCTGTCTATGGAGGGACAGAAAGCTCTCAGATTTAATCAAAAATGTCTTTATTTGTGTTCCGAAGATGAACAAAAGTCTAACGGGTTTGGAATGACATGAGGGTGATTGGTTTTTGGTTGAACTATCCTACAATGGATCCATTTTTTTTTTTTTATTCCCAACCCTAGATTTTACTTTGATGGTAACTGTAAATAATCATTTATCACATTATGCTGAATCATACACCCGTTTACAAAAGTCTGTGAGTTAGATCTATTTATCAGACCAGGTTTATACCAACTCTGATATGTTGCACTAGAAGCAAAGCAAAATAAATGTCTGCAATATGCATTTTTTAAGTAATGCACAACACCGACTTCAGCAAAACTTATATGCAAAACCTGGTCATTTCACCGCCTCCTTGTAACAGTCATGCATAATTCATCAATGTTTATTACCATGCTAGCCAAATTACCAAACCCAAAGCGTAAATATCATAAGTCTTCTGGCATCTTAAAAGTGCAGATGCTCCGCTTCACCGTGCCTGATTTTTCCATCTTACTGTTTGTTCCCTTAATGACGCCTGTCTACGAGTGTGGCGCTTCTGCCGTGAGTCCCTCGCACATCTTTCATCCTGCAAATTAACTTTCAAATATGTATGGTGAAATTACAGTGCTAGTAAGCGCTTGAAACGGCACTGTCAAATTTGAGCCACTTTAGTCATTGCTCGCTTCACTCTCAGGTTTTCATTCACTACCTTTGCTTAGACTCCATGAAGCAATGACTGTGTGACTAATCTATTTAAATGCTCTCCCACTAGTTCTCATGTCGGGTTGGATTCATCTTTGCTACTTTAGTAAACGTGATATGAGGTGGAGTCCTATTGTACTGCTTCTTATCTTCTTATCTTTTTCTACACCTTTATCTTCCTCATCTCTTCCTCATCATTCTCTTCCTCGGCTAATCAGTTCATCTGACTATTTTCTTCAAGGTCATTGGCAGCGACAGGTTTTTTTCTGTATGAGCTGTAATGCAATCTTTCTGTCATCTTCTAAAGGTGTTCTCTCTCTCTCTCTCTCTCTCTCTCTCTCTCGATCAACAAATCACATTCCTCACAGGCTAGTTTGAGATGCAAATCCTATTTAAATCTGTCACTTGCTGACAAGCGCACCACAGGCCTGAGAAATCAAGAGCGACCTGTGTCAAGTGATCATGGCAATTCGCAAAACAAGAACAAAAATATGTTATGTTATGTTATGCGCTAAGATGCTTTCTGTGGCTTACAGTACAATACAGGGATAAAACTCGATAATGCTACTGATCCCTGATAATCACATGATTAATGCTTCTATCCTATACACTTTTACAGCGAGACAATAGCATTGAGTTCCTTCAAGCACACTTGAAATGCATTATTACAGAATATGTATGGATTTATTAATATGGAATTATGCAGTGGTATAAATGATCATCAGGGTTTGACTTTGAATATGATCCCTTGTTATTAGTAGTGCTACTGACAGAAATGATTCACTACTATTCAAAAGTTGTTAGATTTTATAATGTTTTTGAAAGAAATCTCTTATGCTTACCAAGACTGCATTTTAGGGCTGCTTGATGTTGGAAAAAAACTGACTTTGAGATATTTTGTTTTTCTGGGATATATATTGTGATATGAAATAAATTCACCAGATTACTTGAAAAGCTCTTTTTAGAAATAATAATTCTAGAATGATTGGGGTGATTTAAATGAAATAAACAGTGCTTTTTATTTTTTCAGGTAAGTATTCAGGTACAGAAAATGAATAATCAAATGTAAAATAACACTGTACAGTCTTCACTATATAAATTGAATATAGTTAATCTGTGTTAAAACTGCAAAAGTGATTTTCTCTTTGTATTTTGTTTGATAACATTCATGACAGAAAGCAGCAAGAATATTAGCCTGCTGTCACTTTAAGACTGGATGCGTGGATCCAATATAATTTGCGTTACTTAAGCCATAAGTAGGGCTGGGCGATATATCGCATGCAATTGTCACGCGCATTTCGTCAGTAAAGCCGGTTCCCTGATTACCGCTAAATCGCCATCACCTGCTTTCAAATGGAGCGGCATTTAATAGACAGAGCCGTAGTTCACTGATAAGCTGCGCAATATCGTGTTCATTATCGCAGATGAATCGCCTTCGATAACGAACGCGATATTGCGTAGCTTATCAGTGAACTACGGCTCTGTCTATTAAATGCCGCTCCATTTGAAAGCAGGTGATGGCGATTTAGCGGTAATCAGCCCTAGCCATAAGCAACTGTGTTTACAAAGATACTCGTGGAGACAGACATGTTGACATAATTTTGCTTGTATGTGTCCATTCAAGCACAAATAGACACGGTAGTTTATTTGATCAAAAATACAGTAAAAATTGTAATATTGTGAAAAATATTATTACAACTTAAACTAACTGTTTTCTATGTTAATATATTTTAAAATGTAATTTATTCGTGCATGGAACTGCTGAATTTTCAACAGCTATTACTCCAGTCTTCACTGTCACATGATCCTTCAGAAATCATTTTAATGTTTTTGCTAAATAAACATTGAAAACAGTTGTGTTGCTTAATACAATACAATACAATACAATGTTTATTTATAAAGCACAATTTAAAAACAACTGATGTTGACCTAAGTGTTAATATTTTGATGGAAACAGTTATCCCCCCCGATACCAGACGTGGAATAAGGGTCTTATCTAGCGAAACGATCGGTCATTTTCGAAAAAAAAAATACAACTGTATATGCTTTATATAAAGATTATCGCCTTGCGTGTGCTTCCGCTTTCTGCATTCTTCAAAACGCTTATGCTGTATGTCCTACACCTTTATCTATTCAACTTACGGAACGAACACAGCGGCAGACCTCAGATCCAGGAGGAACCACTGGACCAGCTCTACACCCTCTTCAGGGTGTTGGAGGGTTCATGGGAGTTTGCCCAACCAGTCCACATGTGCTTAGTGGATTTGGAGAAGGCATTCGACTGTGTCCCTCGTGGCGCCCTGTGGGGGGTGCTTAGGGAGTATGGGGTCCGGGGCCCTCTGCTAATGGCTGTCCGGTCCCTGTACGACCAGAGCAGGAGCTTGGTTCGCATTGCTGGCAGTAAGTCAGACCTGTTCCCAGTGGGTGTTGGACTCCGGCAGGGCTGCCCTCTGTCACCAGTCCTGTTCATTATTTTTATGGACAGGATTTCTAGGTGCAGCCAGGGGCCGGAGGGAGTCCGGTTTGGGGACCATAGGATCTCGCCTCTGCTTTTTGCAGATGATGTTGTCCTATTGGCTCCATCAAACCAGGACCTTCAGCGTGCACTGGGACGGTTTGCAGCTGAGTGTGAAGCGGCTGGGATGAGAATCAGCACCTCCAAGTCCAAGGTCATGGTTCTCAGCCGGAAAAGGGTGGCTTGCCCCCTTCAGGTTGGTGGAGTAGTCCTGCCTCAAGTGGAGGAGTTTAAGTATCTTGGGGTCTTGTTCACGAGTGAGGGAAGGATGGAGCGGGAGATTGACAGGCGGATCGGTGCAGCTTCTGCAGTAATGCAGTCGTTGTACCGGTCTGTCATGGTGAAGAAGGAGCTGAGCTGCGAGGCGAAGCTCTCGATTTACCGGTCAATCTACGTTCCTACTCTCACCTATGGTCATGAGCTTTGGGTCATGACCGAAAGAACGAGATCCCGGATACAGGCGGTCGAAATGAGTTTCCTCCGCAGGGTGGCTGGGCGCTCCCTTAGAGATAGGGGGAGGAGCTCGGTCACTCGGGAGGAGCTCAGAGTAAAGCCGCTGCTCCTCCACATCGAGAGGAGCCAGCTGAGGTGGCTCAGGCATCTGTTTTGGATGCCTCCTGGACGACTCCCTGGGGAGGTGTTCCGGGCATGTCCCACTGGGAGGAGGCCCCGGGGAAGACCTAGGACACGCTGGAGGAACTATGTCTCTCGGCTGGCCTGGGAACGCCTCGGAATTCACCCGGAAGAGCTGGAGGAAGTGTTGGAGGAGAGGGAAGTCTGGGCGTCTCTGCTTAGGCTGTTGCCCCCGCGACCCAGCCCTGGATAAGCGGAAGAAAATGGATGGATGGCACAGCGGCAGTTCCGTTTTATCTGTAAGTAGAATAGGGAAGGCGTAGGACATACAGCGTAAGATTTTTGAAGAATACGGAAAACGGAGGCACGTGCAAGACGATAATCTGTTTATATAAAGCATATACAGTTGTATTTTTTTTTTTTAAATGACCAATCGTTTCGCTAGATAAGACCCTTATTCCATGTCTGGTATCTTTTAAAGTCCTTTGAAGCTGTACTGAAACTGTAATTTTGACCTCCAACCGTTTGGAGGCCATTGAAGTCCACTATAAGGAGAATAATCCTGGATTGTTTTCGTCAAAAACCTTAATTTATTTTCAACTGAAGAAAGAAGGACATGAACATCTTGGATGACATGGGGGTGAGTAAATTATCAGGAAATTTTATTTAAAAGTGAACTAATCCTTTAGATAAGAACACTTGTATGCAATTATTTGTGAATGAGGCCCACTTTGATCAGTAATGATACTACACACAAGCAGTAAGTCAAAGTGCTGTCTTTTCATGTATTTTAGATTCCAGTTAATGTTACAGTATAGATTTATTTAGCCTGGATAATCCTGTAAAACTTCCATTTACTTCAGGGACACTGCAATTCACATCCAAAGAGATCTTTAGGAGAACAATGCTTACTACTGCATTTTCTGTCAAAACAATGATATTTCTCTGACCTCCATTTAAGAAGTTAATCTTTTGAGGTATTTCTGTGCCTGTCCAATGCCGCTCTCACTTTTCATCTTCTGTTCTTGTGTTCTTCTGCTGTCACCTCCTGCCCTCTTTTTAGCTATACCCTCTTCGCCTTCTCTAAAGCAATTCCTCCTGAGAGCTGCACTCTTGTCATTTATATGTCCAACACCAAGTCCCTGTGCGGTCCTCGTGACCTCTTCTGTGTACAACAACAAACCTGAGCTGCGCTGTTGCATGTAATAGCATGTAATCACTCTGACCCCATGACCTGTGCAGGTCTGCCAGGATGAGATTGGAAGTGAGACTCGTATTCTTGTCCTTACTAACTGCCCCCAGCCATCACACTGAGTCAGGCATCATATTCTCAGTCTTGCCCTCTATGCTGACCCTCAGTTTTTGTCTGTATGATTTGGCCCTCCTGATTACAGGGATATAAGGCTGAGATGTCAGAACATGTCTGTGTCATTTTCAACCTGATGTCAGTCTCAAGTGAGTGGGGATAAAAAGGTTTGGCAGGGCCCAACAGTACGGCCTGATGACCCAGAGCTTGTGTAAGAGAGTCTGTATCGATACTCAAATAAAAAAATACTGATACTAAGATGTTTTTTTTAACCAGTGATTTTGTTTATTTAACAAGATGGGCGAATAACGTTAGGGAATAACTGTGTAGGATAGAACTATTTTCCTGCTCATCTGAACACACTCAAATGCTTCAAGACAGAACCAATCAATCACAGAGAGCGTTCGCTTACTGCTGACACTGCATTCAAATAGGGATGCATTTCCTAAAAGTATCATAAGAAAGCATTGATGATTTTTGGAAATTCGCAGCCCAGAACAATGCTAATCAGAGGACAGGAAAACATTATACATTTGAGTTATACATTGATCGTTAAAAGTTGATCATGTTCTATTCTGTAACTATTGTTAATATAAATCATACACTGTCAGAATAAAAAGTTGCATTTTATGGGTGAAACAGCCTGTCAATCACAGTCCCTTATGAAAATGAACAATGTTTTTTTTTTTTTTTTTTTTACCATGCTAGCCATTTCCATGGTTACCACTACAGTAAACATAATTTAACCATGCGTAAACAAAAATATAATCTAATAAGTTGCAATGAAGGCATATTAAATGTTAAAATGCCTTTCAAATATAATGTTAAAGGTGCAATATGTAAGATTTTTGCAGTAAAATACCCAAAAACCACTAGAGCGGTGTTATATATTTTGTGCACTTGAGTACTTACAATATCCCAAAGGTTTCCAACTATTTGTAAATCGTGAGAAAATTGCAATTTTAACCAAAGCTCCAGGACGTATGAGGAGTCGCCTGTCAATTGCATCATACGTTAACCCTCGACACAAGCCATCCAGTATTTAATATTCTAAAATCAATCTATCTTACTGCAGTGTGCAACAAGGGTCTCACAGCAGCCACAGAGCGAACGCACAGAGTAACGTTAGTACATCATTTTCAACACTCTCAAATGTATCTAATATGATAAACAGAGCTGTGTTACCTCATACTCTTGACCGGAAGAGCGGAAGCGGCGTCGGCGACTGTGGCATAATAAAAGTTCCGCTGCTCGTGAGGTGTGTGTTGCGCAATCGCTCCAGCGGCCTCGTTCAGCTCCCACAACACTCGGTCCTGCTCTGCTTCATACTACAGTAACGTTAATCGTATCCATGAACATGATTTCTTCCCGAGTCCTATCCCTATTCTTTTGCACCGTCCGCTGAGGTGGAGACCACATGTCCCAAGATTCCACGCTCAAACTTGGTGTCATCAAACTACGCCTTTGTTTTGAATAGGCCTCTAGTGACCTCTAGCGGACAGAAATCCTACATACTGCACCTTTAAGTGGGTATCTTTAGCCATTTTACTCTTAGTAATTTATTAAATTTAATCTATTTAAATTTAATCATTTAAAAGTTCAGTTTAGGGGTATTGGTATTGGTATTGATATTGGCGATACTGGACTTTGAAAGTATCCGTATCGTATCGAAAACAAAATAAGTGGTATCACCTTGATATTTCAGTGAATCTGTCTTTCTACCTATCTCTAATATCTAAAATAGGCCAATTTTTTGTGTTCTGTTCATTGTTGATTGTTCCTTTTTTTTCTCTCTCTCTTGCCTGTCAAACCATTTTCGTTCATTGCAAATAAAGTCAAATAAAAAGCAGAAAGGATCAGAAAAATTGAGCAAACAGACTTGGCTAAATTCTTTCCACGTTTTTAGAGACAGCTAAATAGGTGATAGCGGTCTTAAAGCACAATCAAATACATCAATCACTTTCTTCTGATACGATCCAGTAAATTATTCATCCTTTCCAAATAAAGGTCTCATCATGACTGCCAAGATATCAGCTTGACATATGCATTAGACCGAGAGACGGTGATGAAATCCACTTGCAAAGCTGTGAAACCTCAAACCTTATAACCTAGGGACTCGCACTTTTAACAAAATGAAAGACAGCTAGAAGAAGAAAAAAAGAGCGTAGTCAGATCAATAACCCTATCCAACCGATTCTCTGTTCTCACCGTGTTCTGCTCCCTGGTCCCTTCAGAAACGTTTTGAGTGATGACAGCATGTGAGATCGTATGGGAGCGGTAAGGCAGTCATATGGGACGAGGTCTGCTCTACGGTGTTGATTGAGGGCTCACAACGGAGTCTGAAGGGAAAAGTGCACATGCTCTCTACCCACACTGGAGCGTGCAATCCCACCCAGAGCAGCTGCGGAGGAAGTCTGTCGAGAGTCTGCTCCAGTGTCCGGATGGAGTCGCGGGTTAATGTGGCGTCTCGTGGCAAGAGGGGGCAGGGGATGTAATTATGCTCTGGCTGAATGCTTACATTAATGAAGTTTTAGAGCTCCACGTTTCCTCAGGCCTCACTAATGAGCCTTGCGCATAATTAGCAGCTCGCCTGATGAAGTTGTTAGGCTGAAGACTGCTTGTGATGACGTGCTCTACAGCGCCACTGATCGGCTCAAAGAAACTCACGCTGATCAAAAGCAGGCTTCCCAGATGGCTTTTATTGCACGGGGTGCGAGTGATCAGCTATATCAAGTTCTGCCCTCAGGCATCAGAGTGTCTAGTTTGTCTTACAGATCTTACAGATCAGGTCTTTTGTAGTTCAGTTCTGTTATTCTTTTCCTGGATGTGCTTTCAGCTCTTGAAAATACAGTATGAATGACATTCTGCTAATTGCTGCAATGTTCAGGCCACCCTGATGAAAACTCCAGCACATGGTGTGTTTTGGTTGCTGGTATATGCTGGTGTCTCTACCAGGCTAACTAGCTTAACATATGCCCACCAGAAAGTCCATGTAGGTGGATGCTAGCATTTTCATTTGGCAGATGCCTTTATCCAAAGTGACTTGTGCAGGCTATACATTTTATCAGTTCATGCATTCCCTGGGAAACAAACCTATGACCTTGGTGTTGCTAGCAGCGGGCATTGGCCTAAACTACAATTGGACTGAATCTTTTCAAGAAGAAGTGTGTTAAGGCCTGTTCACACCAAGAACATTAACAATAAAGATATAGTTCTAAAAATCGTTCTAAATTTAACAGAATAGCACTGTCCATAACGATATAGGGAAATTATATCACTGGGATCTCTTTCAGAACGATTTTTTGTTTTCCAGCTGTTGAACGATAAAACACTGACAGCCAATAAGAATCCATTCTAATTTAAGGGTTCGCACATTTAAAATGGCAGAAGACATTGCAGAGAAGTTAATCGTCGACGTCCAGAAAAATCCACCATTGTTTGACAAGTCAAACCCCCCTTTCAAGGATACTTTAAAGAAAATGGATATATGGAAAACAATCGGTCATACCCTCGCAATAAATGCTGAGAAGTATTAAAGATTAGGTCATTATGCCAAGCTAGCAAACAAAGCAACATAAAAATTACCTCAGGTATCCAGCGCTAGTTTCGACAAACATTGTCTTGCTTTCTTTTGAAGTTGCAGTGAAAAAGACTAGGCATTGTTGTTTTTTTTATTCCACTATATTGACTTCGTCAGCTAAATTCGCGGTTAGATTAGAACGATTACACTAGCTGTTCTCTCAAAACATAGCATGCTGAGGACATCTGCTGGTTAAAAATGTGTAAATGCAACAAGAACAGCAAAAACAGCAAAACACCCATAATGCACTGGACATATTGCCATCCAAGGCCACTCTCGCCAGTCTGAGATGGATACGCTTCACCAGAGTCAAATACCACCTTGCTTTAGTAGGAAATACTTCTTTAAACTTTTAGTTTAAGAGTAAACGTGCAGTGGGAGTGAGTTACTTTCGGTTTCCAGGAAAGGATCCAGCATGTTGAAGGCAGACTGGCAGCGGCTAACGGCCACAAAGAATCGCAAACGTGGAGAGAGCGTTGTAACAAAAAATCTGAAAAACCTTTATGTTTGCAGTCATTTCAAACTGAAACTGCCGTTCTGTCAGTTCCACCCAAGCAAAACGTTGTCGCTTACAGGTAAGTTGTTCCATTTTTACCATAATCAGGGGTGATTCTATGGGCCCTATTTTAACGATCTAAGCATATGGTCTAAAGCACACAGCGCAAGTGTACTTAGGGCATGTCTAAATCCACTTTTGCTAGTTTAACGATGGAAAAAATGGTCTAAATTGGTTGTCCTTATTCTCTTAATTAGTAATGGGTGTGTTTTGGGTGTAACATGAAATAAACCAATCAGAGTCTCATCTCCCATTCTCTTTAAAAGCCAGTTGCACTCGCGCCATGGCGGATTCGCCATTTACATGGCGGAATTTGCAAGCAGAAAAACTGAACGCTTCTCTAGTAAGGAAACAGATCTGCTTGTGCGCAAAATTAAAGAATGTGAGCAGACCATCTACAGGAAAAGCCGGATTCCACCAAAGCATTTTTATCGTTATGCACACAATAATAATCTTTTACATTGTAATCCTTTTATTTTTAATATTTGGCATGTTTGTGTGCTGCTGTGTGTGTGTAATAAGCAAAGTGTATTACTAATGCGCTCTTTAAATATCAAAAAAGATATTGAGCCATTGACTTTAGACCAGGTTTCAGTTGGTCAATGGCGTAGTCTATTTCAGTTGCCTCAAAATAGCAACGCGCCGTCAATGCACCTGAACACACCTCATTTTCAGACCAGCACGCCCATGGGTGCACAAATGGGTGCAAATGCATTTGCTGTTTAAACAACGTGGCGCAAGACGTGAAAATGATAACTGCGTCAGGCTGAAACTAGCAAAAAACACTGTTGTTGCACCAGGTGTATGATAGGGCCCTATGATTTCAATATTTGGGGGGCTCAGCCCCCAATAAGGGTATGATTAAAAAATATGTAATATATTATTTGTATACTATGGTAGGCAGAAACAATACAAACAATTGTTTCTGCTACTCTTTAATGAACTCAAATTTTTAAGTATTTCAAGTCTGTAAGTCAGGCAACCAGGTTACTGAAAGTAGCCTAACCTGGTTGTCTGACATACAGACTTGAAATACTTGTGAATACTAAGTGTAAATAGGATAGTCACCAATGCTATAGGCAGCCAGTCAAAATACAATATCCACGACACTATGTTCTACTTTTGTCAAACCACAGCCCCTGTGGTTCACTGGTAGCATGTATGCATCCACACACACAATCATTTCTCAATATCACGCTCTGTCAGTCGTGACATGGATTAACACTTTTCTTTCACACCTCTCCCACTTCACTTCCTCTGTTTTTTTTGTTTTTGTTTTTTTTGACAGTTAAAAGCTCATATCTCAGGCCTGGTTCAGGTGAGACAAGCAAACCCTCTCACATCACAAAACCTCTGTGCTTCGTCACTTATTGTCAAAGCTACATCTCAGCACATAGCAGCAGGCCTCTTTAGTACATCTCAATGCAACAAAAGAGCCGGGCGAGACTCTAGAGACCGCTAGATTAGTCGGAAAGGGTGTTTGTTTTCATCTTAGGGATCTGGAAAGCGGCACAGAAAGTGTAGACAGAGCGGCAGCCGACTCGATGACCTTTCCTGCAGCACTCACGTCACTCATAGCTTGCTTTGAGAGTAGAGACTGAGTAAAGAAAGATGAAGGGTTGATGGTAAATTGACCTTGTGTCATTTCTACAGGTTTAGCGAGACCACCAGGGTGAAACCCCAGTGGACATTTTAAGTAGTGAGTGTGTCAAGCTGAATGTGCTAGTGGAAGTCCACCTGACAGCACATGCACATACATACATTTCAGCCCACGGGAGTTTGAGATCGATAGAGTATAATTGCCCTCCGCACACCGCCCTAGCCATGAATCACAGAGTGTGTGAAGAGGACGAGGGTTGCGTGCATAAATGTGTGTGTATGTAAGGATGGGAATCTTAAGGAATTTAGAGATTCTGGTTGTAATTATGGTCCATTAATGATTCTTTTTAGTACTTTTGAGGAAAAAAAAAAACACTTGTTTATTCTTTCTGCAGTCTGTCGTCATGTAACATATTTAAGTCATTTATTCATTTTTATTAAATACCATATTTTAATTATTCATTTGCTTTTGGTAAATAGAAAGATTGTTTTCTTTTAAACAACCAGTCAATGGCTGCACTGTACACACCATATGGTTTTGATATATATATATAATTTTTTAATTCACTAAAAAAAGCTCATAAGAGTCATTCGCTCTGCATTCAGACTACTCTGGTCATGTTGTATATGATTTACTTAAAAGAACTGGCTCATAAGAGTCATTCGCTCTGGATTCGGACTTCACTGGTCATGCTGTATGTTTATGATTCATTTAAAAGACCTGACTCATAAGAGTCATTTGCAATGGATTCGGACTTCACTGGTCATGCTATATGTTTATGATTTACTTCAAAGAACCGCCTCATAAGAGACAGTTGATCTAGATTTGGACTTAATTGGTCAAGCTGTATGTTTATGATTCACTTAAAAGAACCTGGCTTATAAAAGTCAATCGCTCTGGATTCGGACTTCACTGGTCATGCTGTATGTTTATGATTCACTGCAAAGAACCGGCTCATAAGAGACATTCGCTCTAGATTCGGGCTTCACTGGTCGTGCTGTATGTTTATGATTCACTCAAAAGAAACTGGCTCATAAGTGTCAATTGCTCTGGATTTGGACTTCACTGGTCATGCTGTATGTTTATGATTCACTCAAAAGAACCAGCTCATAAGAGTCATCTGCTCTAGATTCAGACTACAATTGTCACACTGTATGTTTTTGAATCACTAAAAGGGTTCGGCTCAGGAGTCATTTGTTTGGGAATCAGACTACACTGGTTGCACTGCGGGTTTTGGATTCACTAAAAAGAACCAAATCATAAGAGTCATTCGATTGAGAAATGGAATACTCTAGTTGTGATGTATGTTTTTGACTCACTAAAAAGAATCAGCTCATAAGAGTCATGCGTTTTAGAATTGGAATACTAGTCACACTGTGTGTTTATGACTCACTGAAAAGAACCAGCTCAAGGAAAAGATTCACTAAAAGAGTCATTCATTCTGAAATTTTACTTCAACAATTACGCTGTATGTTTTATGCTGTAGATTCAGTTAAAATAGTTTGTTAATATGGTGTTCACTGATGGAAGAATACACGTTCAAGAATGTCATGAAAAAATGTCAGAATGTCATGAAAAACATTTGGTTGTGGTATTTAGATAAAATACATTTTTATATTATCTGTTCCCAACCCTGTGTGGATATCACACATTAGAGCTTCTTGCCATAATCCTTCCCTCTTGCTACAGCTGCATACCTATAGTCATTACACTGAAACACTCCACTGATGCACTAAATTGGTGTTTTGGCAACAAAAATATTTCTCATCAGAGGGTTAGACCTTTTCAGACAGTAATTGGTACGGTACAATATTGTCTTTTAGCTGGCCTGCGTTCATCCCATCAGCCTCTGAGCTCCAGGACGCCACTGCTGTACTCATTAAATTCATTGCGATATATAGTGTCAGCCTCTTTAACACGTTGTAGAGTGGAGCATGAGGGCAGTCTGTTGTTTCACACAAGAGAACGGTATGTGTGGAAAGATTCGAAGAGCTTTACAACAGTCAGGAAATTCATATGAATAGCTAGTTACATTTTGGGCATCTTTGGCTGCAGAATAATAATGTTTAACCTTGTTGTGTTTTGTGTTTTTTCTCGCTTCTTGTTTTCACACTTTGGATCCAAATTATGCTCATTAGATGAAAATAGATATCACACATGAGTAATTATAAAGTTTTGGCTTCCTGTAGGGTTCTAAAATGTTTCAGACATGTCAACAATGAAACGTCTGTTTTCATAACCCTCATATGTGTCTTGGCAGTTTATAGCAATTCATTAAAGGGGGGGTATCACACACAGTTTCTGCCAATCTCATGTTAATCTTGAGTACCTATAGAGTAGTATAGCATCCTTCATATCGCCCAAAAGTCTTTCGTTTTATCATATTTCATATTATCATATATCATATTATGACAACATTCGGGGCTTAGCCCAAATCTATATTTGTCCAAAGACAATTTAAGACAATTTCTATTAACAGCTGTACTGACATGAAAGGAGCTTTTGTTGTCGTATTCTTGTTCAGAAAATGTACATTATTTGACACTGTAATTTGTAAAACTATGTTGGATGTACCCCCCGGAAGAAAATTTTGTACATTTTAAGGTTAAATGCTAGTCTGGGTAAACCCAGCCTGATCTGCCGGCGATTTGATTTCGCTCGGCAACTCAGTCTGGAAACCCGTGCATTCATTTCTGCTGCGCTGTTACACTTTTGCGGGAACCAATCACAGACTAGCTTATCCACCTTGCTCGCTATTGGCGGGTATAACACGATGACGATAGAGAGGCGACGGCAAGCAGCTTTCAAATTCTATCTGATCTAACCCGTCTCTCGCACGACCGTCACTCCAAAATAACACTACACAATCACAGTGATGGCGATTGTGTTAAGCATTTACCTTATCTGAGAGAAATGTAGCAGAGCGTTGATCCGACAGTCTCTTCATAGGAAGATTACAAACAGCGATTAATGACACACAATGATTCTCTGCTGTTATTTTGGTGGTTTCCTTCACGATGTGAGTACAGGACTCTTTTACTTCAATGCCCCTTGATGGTAGACAATATTTTTATTATTTGCTCTATATGTTTCATCTCCCTGCTTCTTGAATCTCGCGCCGCCTGAGCTGACTGGAATTCTTTTTGGTTGTAGTTTAGGGCGGCTATATTCCGCGTTCATTTACACTGAACCAGAACAGTATTAGAGTCGCCTTTTAACCTCTCGACGATGCTGAATGACTTCTTTAGTTAGCAAACAAATTGCTCGAGTGGGTGTAAATACCGGTCACTTTCATGTTTTTTTTGCACAACCTGCAAAAATCGCTCAATGTCATTGCTGCTTCTGCAAACCGCGGATCAATGCTACAAACCAATACAAACTAACCCTGCGTCTCAATCAGCTCCCTAGTTCCCTAGGTCGTGAATCAGTATATCATGCAAGTGAATGTGGTTGATTCCCTGATCAGTGCTCTGACTACTGAACTAGGGAGCTGATTGAGACACATGATGGTAAACCTGTCTGGAGTTTTCGCATCGCTCTGCAAAGTACGTCACCCGGATCGTTGATCTGATTGGTTGAAGGACTATCCAATTGCGTGACTAATGCTCGTTGATCACGCCTCTTGTGCAGTAGGAAATACATAGCAAACTCCCCAGACCAATGTTCAATTTTAAATTGAGCTTGGTCTGGTGATAGCCAGACTAGTTAAATGCATCAATCTGGTGCACTCTGGAAACTCAAAATTAAGAGCTTCAACCCATGTACAGTGTGCAAATTGACCAAAGAAACAGCATTGACTTGTACCTGGACATTAAAAAGGGTTCAAACATCTTTTTTACAATACTTTTGTACTCATTTGTTTTTAAAAGATAAATCCTTGAGCTTTTATTTTGATCACCAGATCACCAGCTGATCGCGTGCGCAAATGTGCTCACTTCTCTTTAAAACACGCAGCACGGACAGACTGTATACTTAATCACTGTCTTTTGCTGTTTTATAAAGGCACAAAGCCATATCACGGTTTCGATTTTAGCTCGTTGGCAAATGTAGTATGTTTTAAATTTTCAGTTCATTATGAAACGGTGGCGGCAGTAGAGGGTCATTAATGGGAAACACTGAATGAATGTATAGCTGATAAATGTGCTAAAGTTGTCATATCGGTTGTTATATAACGAAAACCCTTCCACCGGACCGAGAGAAAGTCTCGAGGCCTGCTGCTGCTCTGAGTGAGTGACAGGAGGCGTGGCTCTGTACAACTGCGGTGTGCGTGAACTCGCTGTCGGAGAGGAAAGAGAGAGAAAGCGCTGCAGGTGTATGGTCGGATAGCCCATAGGCTACCGACAGCAAAGAAATGTATTCTATAGGCTAGATTATTTTTAAGGTCTATTTTTACAAGCTGTATGCAGTATATGCAAAGCCAAAGCGCAATGAAATAAAGCAACTTATGATTCGGGGGTTTACATAGGCTATTGTCCAGTTTCATATTTGCTCAGTGACAGTCATTACATTCGGGGCTTGACTCAAAACATTCGGGGCTGAAGCCCCGGCAAAATCGGCTGAAGCCGCCCCTGGTGCCGAGTGCCGACGACTTCCGTAAAGCCGAACGCGTGTTGATGGGCGTGCTCTTGCTCTCTCTCTGGTCGACGTGTGCGCGCGCGCCCTTCCGGGAGAAGTGCCCGTACAAGGAATTCCGACCCCGTTTACGTCACTCAGGCCCATACTCGTAAAAACAAACAAAAAAAAAACAAAAAAAACAAACGAAGTTTGTGAGGATTTGGAAGAGTATTTTTGGCACAGAAATACTCTGTCATACGTCCAACTCGTGTTTTGAAACTTTGGCCATGTTTAGCATGAAAATCCAACTCTTTAACAGTGTAAATAAGTCAGAATGCATGAAATAGCATTATACCCCCCCCCCTTTAAAGTAGTGGTCATGGTCATGAGATGATAATGACAAGGTCACAGTCACTCTGTCACTTCGAAACCCTCTGAAAACTTTCACACAGTAGTTTTGTTTTATCTCAAAATCAATGTCAAAACTCCATCATGTTGCTCATTAGCTTGTGAAAGTCATTAGCTCTTCTTGAGAAGCTGTTGTTTTGTTTAATAACTCGAAGACAAGCGTGGTGATGGTTTCGAGAGGCAGTCATTGTTTCTTTTGCGTGTGATCAAGGTGATGAGCCACCGCTCTACTCTAAGGAATTACGGAAAGTTGAAATAGAACTGAAAATATATTGAGTTATATATTGAGTCGTGCTGACAAGGTGACAACAGCAGATGTGGACCAAAACACACCGAGTGTTGCTAAATAGAATCGATTCTTGAATCGCCATCAGTCAAGATGATTTCAAAAAAAGAGCCGTCCTGTCTCCTTTGCTCACTGCTTTCCTCTTCCTTAGACCCCCCCTCTCTATTTATTTGCCCAGGTCTCATCCAATTGAGCGAGAGATCCCTCCATGAAAAGGGCAGGCTGCCAAGCCACGGCGACTGTGACAGAGCAATGCATTAGGACATTAAGACACCCACTCCCTTGCTGAAAATCAATCACACACTTCTGCATGCATTACGGGCAGAGAAGGGCACCCGGCAGATTGCTTACTACCTCTACGCCTGCAAACGAGCTAGCCCTACCTCGATGTCCTTTCTGTTCTTATCATTCCTGTTGAAGAGGAGGGTTGGGACCTGAAGACGCCGAAATGTCTCTTTCGTGGCTTTCTGGGCACTTTGGCTGGAAGGTTGTTATCTTGAGTTTAGCAGGGCAGCCATGGGTGTTTTTGTGAGATTAAACCAAAGCATGTGCAGACTGTAACACTGGGAATTATAAGTGCAGTCTTCAAAAAAAAAGGGGGACCCTGTTGAAATGACTGTCTTAGAGCAGCAAGAATTTCTAAGCTGGTTTGGTACTTGACTTAGCAAAACTTAGCTTGTTAAAGGGTTAGTTCACCCAAAAATGAAAATTCTGTCATTAATTACTCAGCCTCATGTCATTCCAAACCTGTAAGACCTTCGTTCATCTTTGGAACACAAATTAAGATCATTTTGATAAAATCCGATGGCTCAGTGAGGCCTCCATTGACAGCAAGATCATTTTTTTAAATGCCCAGAAAGCTACTAAAGACATATTTAAAACAGTTCATGTGACAACAGTGGTTCAACCTTAAAGTTATGTAGCAACGAGAATACTTTTTGTGCACCAAAAAAAAACCCAAATAACGGAATCTGAATTAGTTGCACACGTGTAAACACAAAAATCTGCACGAGATCCGATTTTTTTCACATCCTTATGAGCCACTTCCAAATGTGGTTTTAAATCAGATACATATCCGATCTCTGGACATGCGACCTACATCTAAACATGCTTATCAGATTCCCATTGGAATTCCAAGCCACCCCAATGTGAGGGCGACACGTTTGCTCACTTAAAGGTAGCTTTAAAGGGATAGTTCACCCAAAAATGAAAATTTGATGTTTATCTGCTTACCCCCAGCGCATCCAAGGTGTAGGTGACTTTGTTTCTTCAGTAGAACACAAATGATGATTTTTAGGCCATCCTTAAAAATATTCTTGTTTGCCGTAACCAGTGCCCAAGGAAGTAGACCGGAAGTTGAAGTCGGCCGCGTGCTGCCATCTTGTAGCAGAACTTCACTTGTGTTAGTATCCCCATTGACTCCCATTCATTTTGGCGTCACTTTGACAGTGAATAACTTTACATCTGAGGCGTTTAAAGACTCCATTTGTTCATTATTTATTTCCAAAGATACACGACAATGTATAAAGGGCTCCATTACCTTCTATGTTACATTATGGCCCCGTAGAAACAGTTTTTGTAAAAATAAGCTAACGATTGCGTCATAACCACTCGACTCTCTGTCGCACAGTACAGAAATTACCGTACAGACAGGAGGAGAAGCTCGCAGACAATCGGGGAGATTATCTTAATATGGCGTACTGGCGTTACATTTTAAAATACTATACAAAATAATTAATCAGAATACTTACTCCTGCTCACTCAACTCCCCGCTCAAGCTCGCCGTCTCTGCAAGATTAACGATGGCAGTTTGCACGCACAGCTACTAGAAGATTTACATCTGTCAGACAGGTTGCGGACGTCATCAAGCTTAGTGTGAGTCTGCGCGTCAGAAACGGAAGTACTAAAAATCGCTAAAAATGGGCTTCACTTGACTCAATTGAGTTCCAATGGGGTCGCTGTGTCCATTTCTTTTACTGTCTATGGCCGTAACCCGACCGACCCTGTCAATTTAGGACCGACTCAAATTTTTATTTTTTTTTGCTTTAAGTCCGACCGACTTGCCGGTTGTAAATTTGCGTTAAGACCGAACAATTTTTTTTTTTACTCTTTAAACAACTAATACAAAAGCAATAAAATAATATTAATTATATTTTAGTAAGTATTGTAAATATATAGACCTTATTTTCCAGAGAAACATGCGCGCCGCCATCTTTAGAATATTGTCTTTGAACTTCCGTTTTTGCGGTAGCCCTGTATATTTCTATGGCATCGCTGTTGAAGAATAATTAGCTGGTGAAGTGGATTTACGTGTTGTAGAGTTAACAAAAGTTATCATGAGCATTGTAATGTTTAAAGCAGGTGTCTTAACAAATGTCAGTAGACCGGGAATATTTTAAAATGAGCAGTTCATTCATAAATACATAAGATCGCTGTGGAAATACAAGCCGGAAGTCAAAAGACAACGAGCGCAGCGCTGAAAAGGGGCGGGGCTACATAAGGTCTATAAATAGCCTAGGCCTACATACAAACGAAGTCTACGTTCTTTCTTTTAAATAAAAACCGTCATCTATGTTTACACTATTGGTTAACGGATGTCACACTATGGCCGGTGCGTTCGCTTAGTCTCAACCCGTTGAGAGACGAGACGTGCTGACAGGTAAAATAATTACATGATTGTGATAGCCTACGTATATTTCTCTGATTTCTTCAAGCCGTCGTATTTACCATGTTTACTATGGTAATAGCGCGCACAGTCTTGGTGATCAGAATTCACATCGGATCACAAACATAAGTTATTTAAAACACTTGCTGCTGTCTGAAAGTGAGTTTTGAGCTAAAATGAGTTTAAAAGTCTTTAATGCTGGTGTTAGCTGGTAACCTACATGTAATCATCGGCGCCTCCGTCTCCACACACAGATAAACTCCGCCTTTGCTCATAACCACTCCCTCCTCAAGCCCGAGCTGGCCCGCTTTGGACCAAGTTATTCGGCGGGCCGAAACACCCGGGCCGTTGGTCCCGAGGAAGCCCCGATGAGGCACGATCAAGCCCCGGAAGTGACAGTGGAAACGCGACTGGCCCTGGCACGCACTAGCACGCCCGCTTTAGGCCCGACAGTGGAAACACGGCTGCGCCCGAAGGCACGGGTTGAAAGACCCAGTCAGTGACGTCACGATATGCTAATTTGTTTAAATTCATACCTACGTAATCACCATCACCAAAATTGTACTTTTTTTTTACATTGAAACTTGAAAAAAAATATATAGACCGACCTACCGACCCTTTTTTTTTTTTTTTTTTTTTTTTTACTGTTACTGCAAACCAAAATATTTTTAAGGATGGCCTTAACTCCAACCGTTGCCGTCTGTCAGTCAAGTAATGCTAGTGGATGGGAACTTCTATTATAAGAGTAAATAAAACTTGCATAGACAAGTCCAAATTAAACCCTGCGGCTCGTGACGACACATTGATGTCCTAAGACACGAGACGATCGGTTTGTGCGAGAAACCGAACAGTATTTATATCATTTTTTACCTCTAATACACCACTATGTCCAACTGCATTCAGCACTCGATTCGTTTGGACTGATCTCGCTCTGACAACGGCAGTGATGTCTCGCGCATATACTTCAATGAGAGCAGATCACTGCTGCTGTCAGAGCGCGATCAGAATAAATTTTTATTCTTTTTTTTTATATTTTTATTTTTATGTGAAAATATAATTTAATAGAATAGAATAGAATAGAATAATTTAACGTTTATGAGATTCCACACATTCAAGTAATTCATGTTACATTATTATTATTATTATTGTAGTAATTTCTCATAGGAACAACCATAACGTATCAATATGATTCTTAAATGTTAAGATTTATTTCAGGGTATTAAAAAAAAAAAAAAAAGTTATTTTAGTATTATTTATACGGTAACACTTTAGTATAGGGAACACATATTCACTATTAACTACGACTTTTCCCTCAATAAACTCCTAATTACTGCTTATTAATAGTTAGTAAGTTAGTTGTCAAGTTTAGGTATTGAGTAGGATTAAGAATGTAGAATATGGTCATGCAGAATAAGGCATTAATATGTGCTTTATAAGTACTAATAAATAGCCAATATTCTAGTAATATGCATGCTAATAAGGAACTAGTCAAAAGACCCTAAAATGTTACCATTTATACTATTATTTATCAATATGTGTATATACCAAACTTTCTCAATAACTAAGCACTATAGAGAACTGTCTAATGGGCCTATGAACAAATTTAGCTCAACAAATAATATTCAGTCCACCTATTCTGTTTCATTTGTTCTCATATCATTTTTTTTCATGGTACAATTCAAGGTGAACAGCGGAGAGAGCAGATGAGTTGACGAATGAATGAATGTACCAGCAAGTGCAAAATGAAGAGAAAGTGCATAAAATAGACCCTGAAACAGCAAAATTATGATCTGTGGCAACACCTGATGTTGAAGCTGCTTATTTACATGTAGATTGGATCTGGGCCACCTTGCCATACATCATTATACTTCTGCATGGTGAGATTTTTTTTCTTTCTTTCTCACTCCTTTCACTCATAGGGATTTGTTAGACACCAACTCTTTTAGTTGGCTGCGGTGCATCCTTTGCGTTTGTTGTTTATGGATACAATTATGATCCTTTATTATTAATTTTCCTAATGTTACCTTCTAGTAATTCATGTTCTTAGTTTTGAATGGAGATCTATTACTACTTCAGTACTTTATACTTTTATGTTTTTTAAAACTGTATTCAGCTACTCAAAACTATGCAAAACATCGTTATTCACAAATAGCATTAATAGTTAGTGAAGGTGTCTGCAATCTGCTTTAGAAAATAATATCTGTGCAATAATTAAACTTTTATAAAAATATAATAACTTTTAATTAACTTGCAAGTTGTTTTACAGAGGTATAATTAACACATCTTGCAAAGATATTTAACTACAATCAAATTGAAAGATTCAATCATATTTCTGACTTCATATTTTGACGCAGTAATCAAACCTTGGTGTCTGACAGCTGTTCTTGTGGCGTTGTAGGAGTTTGATGTTTTATGGTGTAAAGTGATTTCTCTGTGGAGCTTCAGACCTTTGGATTATTTTTAGCAGAGGTAATTAGACATTCTGTGTCTGAGTTTATTCTGTGCTTCATTGTTTGCTTCATTAATCAAATTTTCAAAAAGCGATGTTATGTGGAATATTTCTAAGCATGGTCATTTGTTGGTGATTTAAAGAAGCGAAGAAAGGTCATATCCTTCGTATATAGCATTTAGCTTCATTAACTCTAGTTACATAAAGGAAACAAGAAAATAGTCATTTAGCAGATGCTCCATTCATATGAATTCTAATCATATGTTATCACGTTACACAGGGACTTCTGTGAATGTCCAAAGTGACAATTACAATATTTATTCTATTTCTAATTTAATACAATTCCAAGTCATTCATCCTGGAGCTAAAGATGCCATGAAATAAGACTTCTTTGATTTAATTTATATGCTATACCCCTGAAAAGTGATAGCAATCAGTCGGGTTCATATCAAAGACCGGTGTGTAAAACTCAGACCATTAAATCTCATGACACACAGGTCTCCTGGAAATTGTGTATAATTCAGTCAATCAAATGCTGATTGATAACTTTGAAATGTCTGAAGTGTTTCCAATTTTGTGTGCCATATGCGTCAGACGTTTAGCTATATTCCGTGGCCATAACGTCTGAGGAGATGCATATCAGTGATATAGCTCTTTAGGACACTTATGTTTGCTTTAAAATTTATACAATAAAGTGGTGTCTAAATTCATGTATTTGATATGAAATCCTGCAGAAGAAATAAGGGCATGTGTTGAAAGCAGTCGGAGAAAATACACATCATTGAAACGAATATTGCTTCCTGATTCCTTTTGCTTTGCTTCCTCTGATAATGCATGAAACAAATAAACAGCTCGAAGTAGTAGACTGTAACTTAAGTCGTTCCTCTATTACTTTGGTCACTGAACTGAGACAGTTGCTTTGATTCCTGCTGCGAGAGGCAGAAGCCTATTTCGAAAAAAGCCTATGAAGGAAGGAGCAGGTGAGAGAGTCAGACACTATTGAAGGGAGTGACATGTTTTACCTGTCTTGGCACGTTTGCTACCACTTGGTTTCTGTGGCGTCTGGATGAGGAAAGCTGAGTTAGTGATAGAAGTTTTTGTGTGTGTGTGTGTGTGTAGGTGTGTTTGTGTATGTGTGTGGAATGAGACACATTTTCTCTTGGATCACAGACCACTTACTGGCAAAGAGACGGGTTCAATCCTGGGTATATGTGACCCAATTGAGTGAATCAACCTCTAGTTGCTCCAAAGCACTACTCTTGTAATAATGTGAAAGTGTGATGGTTTGGATGCTTTGTTGTGGTTGGTAAATGGTAAATTAGATGGGTTGTTACACTCTAAAGATAATTCACTGGCTTTGTAAATATTAATATAATAACTATACTACATTAATAATATAGTGACTGTGAGTTAATTGGACATACCAAAATAAATGCATAAATAATAAAAACATTAATTTTGTCTAAAATGTACATCTTTTTTTTTTAAATTTTTTTTTTTTCTACATTCTAAGTTTTTTTTTCATGATAATACATTTGTATTTTACTATAAAATACTTTTAATTTTTCTATTTAAATATTTGAGAATGGAGAAATGAAGAATTTTGTGCGTCAAAAAAACAAAATAACAACTTTATTAAACAATATCTAGTGATGGGTGATTTCAAAACACTGCTTCATGAAGCTTCGAAGCTTTACGAATCTTTTGTTTTGAATCAGTGGTTCAGAGCGTGTATCAAACTGCCATAGTCACGCCCCCTAGTGGTGAACCATTGAAATTTCGAAACACTTATGAGGTAATGAAGACTCGTTTACTGAAACCACGTGACTTTGGCAGTTTGATACGTGCTCAATGATGGAACGAGTACTTAATTAATGACAGAATTTTAATTTTTGGGTGAACTAACCCTTTAAGTACAAAAATATATAAAATCATATATATTTGTAATATATATTTATATTTTTAGAAGTTTTTAGACTGTATAAAGGTTAGAAGCAGGGATATAGCAAATATTGTAACTGTCTCACATTTAAAAAGAAATTCATCCCATAACAGTCATCACAATTTAGACATCTGTAGATGTTGTATATGGTTTACTGCAGTGCAAAGGAAAGATATTGTTTGAATGTTGCATAACAATTCAAAATGAATTAACTAGCTTTATATATATATTTTTTTTTTGTATTCAGTTTGCAACCCATGGTGACTTTATGTGAATGAACACACAGAAAGTCAAAAGTTCTTTACTGACAGAAGTCCTTACCATTTATTTTACAGGAACGAACAACTGTGAGCTCAGATGCGCAGTACAGAAGTTAGTGAGTCTTGGTCTAACTATTATTACAGTGAATCAAGTGCAGCAAAGCTTTCAATCTAGTCACATTTAAAAACATGAAAATGATCTGAATTTGGGGATGATGGACCGGCAACTAAAAACACAGAGTATGAGATTGTGCATGTGTTGTATTATTATTTGAGTGTCTGATAATGCCTCCATTTCCACAATAAAAGCCAGTCATCACTTTAGATGATTGGTTTGTTGCTCTTCCACCAGGGGTTAGAGCCGCCGTGCTAGGGATGATGTAGAGTGTGTGTGGCCCAAACAGGGGGAGCCAGGTGCATTCTGGACTTTAATAGATGGATAACAGCTTCCCTCCATGATGAGATTCAACTGGCACTAAAAAGGCAGCCGCCATTGGCTTATATGCCCACCCGTATAGCCGTGTATTTGAATAATGGTCCTGTGATGTAACAGGCGACCAACGCTAAGTAGGTTTTGTGAGGAAAGCCTGCCTCATTTGAACGCTCTCGCCCACAGTCAGCCAATCAATTCTTTCCACTTAGCCTTGCAAAACTGGGAAATGATGGGCCATCCCATCACCTGTCTGTGCAGTGGCAAACTCGTAAAAAGAGCTGCTCCCCACCGCATGGGGTCTATGAATCATTTACTGCACTGAGGCACGAAAGTTTAGTGATGAAAAGACTATGTATCACATGTCTCATCTGCTGGAAATTGATGTTATAGATTGATAGAAGGGCTTTCTTGGAGAGAAGGATGTTTTTATCAAATTTCTTGGAAACACAGACACCTGAATAAGGCTGTTGCTGCTATAAAACTTAATAAAGTCATTCTTAACTGGTGGGTCGCAGGTCTATCCTGGTAGAATCATGGACAGAGAGAGGGGATTTGCTATTGCAAAAACGTGTATATAGAATATAGAAAAAAAAAAATAAGTAGAACAAAATATTTCCTATTTGTTGCTGTTGTCAAAGGCTGTTTGTTGAATCAAACTTTAACGCTGAGTGGAAGATCCAAAAAAGACGAAGATAAAGGTAATATAATACGAGGTTTGTTAGATAAACCCAAAGATAATAGCTAACATGCGAGACAGCGTGTAAACGTGACACGCACAATACCGGACAAACACAGGAAGAACTTAAATATACAATGGTGATTAACAAAAAGACGTACAGTGATAGTGTCCATGGTAACGGATGAGTGGCGGAAAACTCAAACAAAAGAACACGAGATGAATGAAAACAAACTGAAAGTCCATAACTAAAGCCACGCACACACTTAAGCCGCGCACACACTTAACGATTGTAAGGCCGATTATGAATGTAAATTGATACTTATGACTGATCGTGCTCAAACGCGTCCAGTCAGGGCCAGTTGCGTTCAGTCTGCGATTACAGTCGGTGTTCAAATTCCATGTGTAAGTATTTAAATCTGCTTCAGTCGCAGTAAACAATCACTGTATGTTGAGCACAGTCTTAGAATGTTTTAGCTAGTCGTTAAATGTGTGCCCGGCTTAAGACAAACTGAACGTGACTGTGACCCTAATTGTACAGCATTTATTTTATTGAATAATACTATAAATAGCCCAGTTATTATTCCATGTTTTAGCCTAAATCATACTTTTGTTGGGTATATGCAGTTAATGCAAAATTACTACATTTTTAATTTATTTTACAACATTTTTAAAAGTAAAAATATTAAAGGTGCCATTGAACGTTTTTTTTTTTTTTTTTACAAGATGTAATATAACTCTAACATGTCCCCTGAATGTGTCTGTGAAGTTTCAGCTCAAAATACCCCATAGATTTTTTTTAATTCATTTTTTTAACTGCCTATTTTGGGGCATAATTAGAAATGTGCCGATTCATGTTGTGGCCCCTTTAAATGCTCACGCTCCCCGCCCACGGAGCTCGTGCTTGCCTTAAACAGTGCATAAACAAAGTTCACACAGCTAATATAACCCTCAAAATGGATCTTTACAAAGTGTTCGTCATTGCATACTGCATGCATACGTCTGATTATGTGAGTATTGTATTTATTTGGATGTTTACATTTGATTCTGAATGAATTTGAGGCTGTGGTCCGTGGCTAACGGCTAATGCTACACTGTTGGAGAGATTTATAAAGAATGAAGTTGTGTTTATGAATTATGAATACAGACTGCAAGTGTTTAATAATGAAAATAACGACGGCTCTTGTCTCCGTGAATACAATAAGAAACAATGGTAACTTTAACCACATTTAACAGTACATTAGCAAACATGCTAACGAAACATTTAGAAAGACAGTTTACAAATATCACTAAAAATATCATGTTATCATGAATCATGTCAGTTATTATTGCTCCATCTGCCATTTTCCACTATTGTTCTTGCTTGCTTACCTAGTCTGTTGATTCAGCTGTGCACATCTAGACGTCCTGCCCTTGTCTAATGCTTTGAACATGGGCTGGCATATGCAAATATTAGGGGCGTACACCCTGACTGTTACGTAACAGTCGGTGTTATGTTGAGATTCGCCTGTTCTTCAGAGGTCTTTTAAACAAATGAGATTTATATAAGAAGGAGGAAACAATGGAGTTTGAGACTCACTGTATGTCATTTCCATGTACTGCACTTTTGTTATTTAACTATGCCAATATAAATTCAATTTTTTTTATTCTAGGGCACCTTTAATATCAATTATTTATTTTGTTGACCTTTATAATGACCCTTTGCTAAGTTCCATCCCCCTTGGTTATTTTTGCTAACACAGACAAGCTTTGCAGGACATAAGGAATGACATCCATTAAGGAATGAATGAGATTTCTGTCAACAGCATGATTTTGTTCTCATAATTGATAAAAGTTGATTGAACAACACTGGTTATTTAACTGAGATGTTGCAAAGCATTTTGTCCGCCATTTTTCTTAAAATAAATGGTTAAATGTGCACAGTGGTGTTTACTTTTAAATACTGCAGTGACTGTGAGCTGAAACGAAAATGAAACCTCATTTGAAGTGAGCAAAACTGTTCTTAATGTTTCTATAATAGCACGCATAGTCCTGTCACTGAGTTTTTCTAGTTACTAATGAACACAATGAAATTTTGTACTTTTGTCTAGATGATTTGCCTAAAATTGTGTCTGCCAGAAAGAGTAAGCTTACATAAGAAAATGGTGGACTGCAAGTTTGTAATGTAGGATCAGTCAGTAATATTTAAGAAGGGGAAAAAAACCAGTTGAGAACCACTGCTTTGTCACTGTATGTGTGCTTATATATATTATATGTGACCCTGAAACAATTACCAATTGTAAAAGCGCTATATAAATAAATTTGACTTGACTTGACCCTGGACCACAAAACCAGTCATAAGAGTCTTTTTTTTTTTTTTTTTTTTCGAAAATGAGATTTATACCATCTGCAAGCTGCATAAATAGCCTAAGCTTTCCATTGGTGTATGGTTTGTTAGGATAGGACAATATTTGAAAATTTTGAGAAAATCACCTTTAAAGTTGTCCAAATAAAGTCCTTAGCAATGCATATCCACTCACAAAAATAAGTTTTTGATACAGTAGGAAATTTACAAAATATCTTCATGCATTATCTTTACTTAATATCCTAATGATTTTTGGCATAAAAGAAAAATCGATAATTTTGACCCATGCAATGTATTGTTGGCTATTGCTACAAATATACACGTGTGACTTATGACTGGTTTTGTGGTCCAGGGTCACATATATGAACATTGAGTAAAGAAAAAAAAAAGGAAATTATATTACATAAGTGAAGATATGTCAAGGCCTTTGAATGAAAAAGCAACGCAACTTTTATCATTGACCAATTATTTCAGTATTCTAGCATCGCTCTACTGTTTAGGTTTTAGAATTGACAGAGCTACGGTGCTTTATGCAAATCATAATCACTTCTGCACCATGTTTGATACATTATAGTTATGTGCTTCTTGATATACAATACATTTTTGTATAAGCATGTTCCTAGTGAAGAGTATTTGAGAGACACAGCAGCACTGTCTGTTGTTTCCATTCACAGTCCGCAGGTAAATCCTGTCCTGCACGCTTAATTCTGCGGCCAGAGCCAATGACAGCTATTAGGAGGAGTGTTGGGAAGAGATCAGCTGAGCATGACTTTAATCTAATTCTTTGTCAGTTCCTGTGAATGTCAGAAAGCAAAGATGATTCTCTCAGAGGACAGGGAAGAAAAGGCCATCCTGGCGGTACTGAGGGTGGACAGGGCTGAGCTACTCAAGATGGTCGCCCACCAGATCAATGTATTGTCTTTTACAGACAAAATGTTACTTATTTCCAAAGGTTATATATACATTGTACTTGTATAATACACCTCTCACTATCTGCTCTCTCAGCTAGAGAAGGCCAGGTTCTTGTATACTTGTATGAATTGGCCTTTCGGTGAAGCATTTGCATGACCGATTTTGTAAGATGCACTAGGTTGAGTCTACTTGCGTTTCCCAAGTCAAACATATGTAAGGTTAATGGGGTTCACAAGTCTGAGGCCACTAGTGGAAAGCTATTTAAATCATTTATAATATATATTTAACTTTTTATATTCCGAGTTTTCTCTCACAATTGCAAGTTTTCCGTTATAAAGTGAGAATTTTAGGATATAAATTCGCATTTGCAAGTTATAAAGTCAGAATTGCAAGATATTAACTCACAATTGTGAGAAAAAGAGTATATCTCGCAATTCAGATTTTTTTCTCTCAATTCTGACTTTTTTCTCACAATTGCGAGTTCATATCTACGGAAGAGGATTAGGGCCAAGCAATAATAAAAAAATAAAACCATCTCGAGATTAAAGTTGTTAAATTTCGAGAAAAAACTCGTTAAATTTAGAGAAAAAAGTCGAGATAAAATGTTGAGAATAAACTCGTTAAATTACGAGAAAAAAATTGTTAAATTACGAGAAAAAAGTTGAGATAAAATGTTGAGAATAAAGTCATTAAATTACGAGAAAAAAGTCGTTAAATTACGAGAACAAATTCGTTAAATTATGAGAAAAATTTCGTTAAATTTTGACAAAAAAGTCGAGATAAAATGTTGAGAATAAACTCATTAAATTATGAGAAAAAAGTCATTAAATTTTGAGAAAAAAAAGTCGAGAAAAAATGTTGAGAATAAACTCATTAAATTATGAGAAAAAAGTCGTTATTAACGACTTTTTTCTCGTAATTTAATTACTTTATTCTCATAATTTAATGACTTTATTCTCAACATTTTATCTTGACTTTTTTCTCGAAATTTAACGACATTTTTCTCATAATTTAACGAATTTGTTCTCGTAATTTAACGACTTTTTTCTCGTAATTTAATGACTTTATTCTCAACATTCGACATTTTCTCGAAATTTAACGAGTTTTTTCTCGTAATTTAGCAAGTTTATTCTCAACATTTTATTTAGACTTTTTTCTTGAAATTTAACGAGTTTTTTCTCGAAATTTAACAACTTTAATCTTGAGATGGTTTTATTTTTTTATTATTGCTTGGCCCTAATCCTCTTCCGTACATATCTCACAATTCTGAGAAAAGATATAATAATTATAAATATTATAAATAAATAATTCTCAGAATTCTGTGATATAAACACAATTGGGTGTTATAAAGTCCAATTTTGACTTGGGGAAAAAGGACTGACTTCATATCTCACAATTCTGACTATAACTCGCAATTGTATATCACGCAATTCTGAGAAAAAGTCAGAATTGTGAGGTTATATCTTGCAATTCTGACTTTATAACTTGCAATTGTGAGTTTATCACACAATTCTGAGAGAAAAAATCTGAATTACGAGATCTAAACTCGCAATTGCGAGAAAAATAATCTGAATTGTGAGATAAAAAGTTGCAATTACCTTTTTATTTTTTTTATTCAGTGGAGGAAACAAGCTTCCACACCTTTGCACCCAACTGTACATATGGTGAAAAATACCCACTTTGTGATAAGGACAACATAAAAAAGAAATCATCACACAATACTTCAAAGATAATGCATTCTCCATCTCTCGTCCCTTTCCAGTACAAGAGTTCATAACTGGGAATTTAGCCAAGGTTGTCTAATACAAAATGCTTGAGGCAACTCAATGGAGACCTCTGAGCGGCTGAGCAGCTCTAAAATCCTTAAAGGTCACCTGCACTTGAAAAGAATTTATTTGAATATCTTTTAGAGACGCTGGTGAGGAAGGAGGTCTGCAAGGGCTGAGTATAATCTCTTCTTTCATCCCTCTGCTCTTCAACTGTCTGTAATAGGGAGCTGTGTGACTCATAGTAAAAGAGGAAGTGAAGTGGAGAAATTCATACTTTCTTTCCTTTAGGTACAGTATCTTCTCACAAAACTGGCCTTGTGTGTTCAGAGGTTATTTTGGTTATTATTATTAACTAATGGAAATTGGTCAAATATGCAGTACTCAAGAAAGTATAACTCTAATCTATAAAACTGAAGGAAATGTTGTTGTTGTTATAATAATAATAATAATAATAATAAAATATTCCTTTTTCTAGACGTTTACAGTATTCCAAACCAGAAGATTGTAGTTTGTTTGCTAGATTATTATTTTTTTATTATTTGCATTTTTATTGTGTTTTATAGAAGTCATGCTGTTCAGTAAAACTGATTGACAAGTGAAGTGAGGGAATAACAATAAGAATTCTGGTGCATAAAGTTGCTTTAAAGGTGGGAAATCCTCCTGAAATGTCATACGAAATTTTGTTTACATATATTATTAGCTTCTCAAATCTTCACTGCAAATATCAGTGAGCGTTAGTAATGGAACACCGGCGTTACACATTATACATTATATCCCATTAACCCTGTGAAGGCTTTTTAATAAAGGCTGAGGCTGCTGGGTACACTTCTCACTGCGCTGGGGGTCATTCCGGATCGCTCTGCCAAGCAATATTTCACCGGGAAGGCTCTATGAAGGTGTGCTTTGTAGGCAATTATTTGCCTATTAATTTTTAACTTTGTCCCCGCTGCTCAATAAACAAACAAAGGTGCCTAATGAAACAAATTGGTTCCAACAAAAAATGATTGTTAATAAATCATTCAGGGCAAGCGTATGGATTATCCACGCCGTGTTTTCACAGCCTCCCGAGAGCCCGCTGAAACTCGCGCAACGGCACTTGTCCCCAAAAGGCATCTCGCAATCAATATGCAAGAGCATGCAGTTTGGAGGGCCCGGAGGAACATGAAGCATATGTAAAAAATCAGCTCAGAAGATCAATCCACGGCTCTCCACCCTGAAGATGAATATACAAGTAAATTAAATAAATAAACAGCCTCTGAAACCCAAATACTGCCGCTCAGAAAGTTTGAATCTGTGATAAACGTCTTATCTGTGCCTTTTAAAGTTCTTAATTTGAATGCTAATACTCTGACACATTTCTCTCTCCCCACAGAGACACTGGATTGCAGCAGATGGCTCTTATGATTTGGACTCCTTTATTAAAAAAGTGAATCGCAATTTACTCTCTTGTACTGTGTCATCAGCACTGTTTGCTTTTAATCATGCACCATAAATCGCAAGTGTGGCAAATAAAATTAACAGGGGCGCTGTGAAATGTCACGCCGGCCCAGTCGTCAGGGTTAATGAGCGTCTTTTAGTGGAACCGTGCAAACGTCACACCGATCTGCGGGACATCGGGACCCTTCTCCCCTGTGTCCCCTGACATTTCCATTCCTTCAAACGCAAAAGCGGGGAAAACCTTGCCCGGTCTGACCGGGGAGGCTGTTAACCTTTCCCGGCGCCTTATTCGGACTACCAAGGCCAGTTCTGTTCATTATCTTTTCCTTTTAAATTGTCAGATGATGTCCTTTCCGACTGAGGCCTCTGGCCATAATGTCACCACACGGTCAGTCACTAATCACCGCGTGCCTCGGGTTGACAGCCGCGTGCCTTACACCCTGGTGGATGGTTATGGATGGGCCAGAGCGTTACTCTGTCATGTGAGAGACAGCGGTATGAGAGTTTGATGATGGAGAGGGGTTTCAAAACTTTACAATGTCTGCTGACCCTGAGGTTAGTAACATCCATGGAGGTCCACGGCTAGGTGGCTAGCATGAGTGACAGAACTCATAAATATAACTGATTATGGCCTGGGTCTGATTAACACCTTCCTCCTTCTTCCTCTTCCTCCTGCTGTAAATTAATTCTATTCTGTTCTTTCAGTTTTTTCAAAGAATCCTGAACGAAAGCATCACAGTTTCCATAAAAATGTAACGCAGCACAACTGTGTAAGATTTCAACATTGTTCAATAAATTCAACAATAAATCGGCATATTAGAACTGATTTCTGAAGGATCATGTGACACTAAAGATTGGAGTAATGCCTGATGATATTTTGCTTGGTGGCCTTTTCTCCATGATTTTTTGTTAAACAAGTGTTTCTTTATGGATGTGTGTGAGGTGGGGTGGGGGACCCTATGTTATGGGGACAAAATGGCAGTATCCCCACAAAGATGGCAATATCTGAAATCCTTGTCCTTGTGGGGACATTTTTTGGTCCCTATGATGAAACCAGCATATATATCATATAAGTGATGTTTTTTGAAAATGTAAATTGCAAAAAAATGTTCTGTGATGATGGGTAGGTTATGGGTTAGGGGATAGAATATACAGTTTGTACTGTATGAAAATCATTATGCCTATGGAATGTCCCCATAAAACACAAAAACCCAATGTGTGTGTGTGACAGAGAGTACACAAGACATTTGCTTTGGTCACTTTAGAAAGAAACAGTTATAATGTCAAACTGAATACAGTAAATTAAAATTAACAGCACTAAACATATAATCACCCTTGTTGATATCCCTATTGATTTGTCCCTGTTCAAGGCAAAAATGTGAACTAAAATCTGCTTTTTGTCCAGTGTGTGTGTGTATATATATTTATGGTTCAATGAATGTGTCTTTTTTTTGTGCAAAGGCCTTAATAATAATAAAACACCAAGATTTGACATACAAAGTATGTAAGGTAGTTACAACAAGATCTCTTATATTGAATTCAAAAGGTTTTAATTATATTTTGCTACATATAAATGTATTTTATAGATTTTGAAATGTCAAAACGTCATTCGGTTTAACCGTCCAAAGTCCAATACAGCCATTTCATTTGTGGTTAAAATATTAAATTATTAAAATATATGTACATTTTTTTTTTAATTCTGGCATGATTTTATAACATCATATATCAACATGCAACATGGTATTAAAATTATTTGTAGAAGTCGTTGCTTTGTTATGAGAAAGAATTTCCAAAAAAAATTATTTCATTGATGTCATTCGGAGTAACCAATATAAAGGGACCATATTGGTTCAAGTCATGCAGTCAGTATCATGTGACAGGATGTGCCATCATTCAGACACCTGCAAAGGACCACATGGTCATGAAGCAAAGTAACTAACTCTCTAAACCAGAGGTGTCCAAACTCAGTCCTGGAGGGCCACAGTCCTGCAGAGTTTAGCTCCAACTTACCACAACACACCTGCCTGGAAGTTTCCTGTATGCCTAAAAACCTTGATTAGCTGGTTCAGGTGTGTCTAATTGGGGTTGGAGCTAAACTCTCCAGGACAGTGGCCCTCCAGGAGCAGGATTGGACACCCCTGCTCTAAACTATTTGAAAAATTCATGTTTCACTTGCCCATACGCATGTCCCGAAAAATCAGGTCATTCGGTACAACCGCTATAAAACATGGAAAATGTTGTAATATTTTAAAAACTTGTACTAAATATAAAATGTTTGATTGTTCTTTTGCTAGCTGCTGGATATCAGCCTGTTATCATTGTTTGAAAATATCGGCATTAGGTATAACCAAAAGTGTCATTCAGTAAAACCGAAATTTTGGTTTAACCGAAAGACCTTTTTGGTAACAAATTTTTAAGGAAATACCACTGCATCATGAACAGCAGCCTATATCAGTTCACCACTACTGTGAATATTTCCCTGTAATGTTATCACTTAAAAATGTGTTTGATTCTATGTCATTGTTCCATACTAAAAGCATTCCATCAGCACTCATGCAGGGTGTCTCATTAGGTCATTAAAGCCTTGACAGTGTGACAGTGCTGCAGGCCACCTGCTAAGATGTCCATTTATATACACCCCTTAAACTAAATTATACCACAATAACACACAAAAGAAATAACACTGTTCAGTCATTCAATATGTAGAGTGAAAATGAATATGCATACACTGCTATATTGGCTGGAGTCGTTTAATTCTTTGTGTACACAAATTCTAGTTCAATGAAATTGCTGTCATTATTTACTTACCCTCATGTTTTTTTCTAAACCTGATATTTTTTTGAAACCTGACAGTTCATTGTGACCACTGCTTTTAAGCTCCTAAAAAGCTCGCCACATAAGTATCATAAAAAGGTTTGGAACTGCACAAGGGTGAGTCATTTTTTTCTTTTGTCTTTTTATTTCTTTTTTTCTGAGGTGATCACAGCAGAATCCAACAGCCCCCTGTTCCATGCTAGGAGTAATGACAATAACCTCTTAAGGACAAAAACATCAGTTCTGCATAATGAAGTCGTTGACTTAAAAAACTTTGGCTGTATGAGTTAAATTAACATTAAGAGTGCTTAAAATGATTACTTTCAAGTTCAGTAATTAATAGTCTTGTTTAGTTATTAGGAAAAATGTTATTATTAGAATGAATGTATTCAGTGTGGAAGGACTTACTGTGGTTCATTTATATATATATATATATATATATATATATATATATATATATATATATATATATATATTTAATTATTAAATATGTATAAATATTTTATTATTTATTTAATGAAATTATGTACCTTTTTTCACATTATATAATTAATATAGAAACCATTTATTTGTTGAATTTCCAGAGAGAAATAACCATGTTGTGATATATTAATGTTAGCATGATATAAATTTTCTCATAATGTGATACATGATTTTGATCATATCCTCCATCCCTTGAATCATTTGAATTTGTTGCAATGCATCCTTCATGAGCCATGTAAATAGATAAGTGTACCATCAATCCAGATGTCTTTGTGTTGAGTGAATGCACCATTTCTTTGAGATGTGTGCAATATGCGTAAACAAGCTGACTCTACCGAATGCATTAAACCTTAAAAGAATTGAATTCGAACAGAACAGGTTAATCAACTGCTTTTTTTTTTCTTTTTTGTCTTGAGAGGGCTGTGTCACTTATGTGTGCCCGTCTGTCATTGTGAGTTATAGACAGCAGTGCATCACAGCGGCATGACAAAACCCAGGCATGGGCAACTCCCCGCTTTTATTTAATGCACTTTTTATAACCTGCATAAATAAGGGACCTGTTTAAGAGTGCACTGTGGGCAGAGCATGTGGCTAAGTGCTTTCCCTTCTGCTCTCACCCTCTCTTGATGCTCATCACACAAGGGCAAAGGAGCACCGCTATTTAGCAATGCAAAGAGACGAGCCTGAACCGCATTGAAATTTAGGGCATTGTCTTGAGTGAGTTTGCAGTAGCAGCATCTACAAGGTGCATTGCAGTGGTTCTCAACAGTTTTGAACCCAGGTTTACATTATTTGATATTAAGTATTTTTTTTATACTATAACTACAAGTGGGTAGTTACTTCTTTAAGTTTTGGCTGAATTACAATCTATCCATCCAATTAAATTCAGTTGAGATGAGTTTAACATGTAATTCCATTTTGTTAAATTATTTTTTTTCACCTTCATATTCAATTGTTATTGTTATTATTATTATTATTATTATTATTAGTAGTAGTAGTAGTAGTAGTAGTAGTAGTAGTAGTAGTAGTAGTAGTATTTCATTTTATGGACCAGGTTGGAAGAACACATAATTTCCCAGAATATTGAATGTTGAATTAAATAGTACAGTAAATGTTAAAGGCAGGGTAGGAGATTTGTTACACTCTAAAAAAATAATTATACACTCTTAATAATAATTTACTTGATAGTTTGAGTTGAACATACCAAAATAATTGCCTAAAAATCCAACAGTTTTTTCTAACAAATTACTAATTTATAAAAATATACTTAATATTTTTGTTAAATTTCCATCAAAATATTTGAGAATGGCAAATTAAACTGATCTGCTTCAAGAATCACAATTATTACTTAATTTAATTCACATCAATATTATTAATCTTTAACACACACTTAAGAAATTATAAGTTTACTCAAATAAGTAAGGTTACTCAATTAAAACAATGCACTCCTCCCCACCCTCCGACGTGGCAACTCAGCGGTTGAGTGAGTGCGGCCTGTTTGAATTCTCTCCACTCTCCAGAGCAGTTCTCTCTTCTCAGTGTTGCAGATTTGATACATTTCCTTTGTGAAATTCAGGTTTGTGTATGTTTTATTTAGCTTTATTGTGCTTTAAATCATTTTATTTAATGCAAAACAACATACAGGGATACAATGTGAGTCATCTAAATGAATGTCGCGTCTGTTTTTTCGCGTGATTGAAATGCCTGATGCCTTACATAAAACACATGCCTTTATTCCTAAAGATAATGAATACAATTAAATTGGATGATAAAATGTTCTCAAAACTGGGCACTGTTTGCTTATAGGCAGATTATGGAGTCAGTCCTGTCGCAGCATCTTTCTTTTGACGTACTCGGAGCAGTTTGTGGCTCGAATTTATGCGTTTCAAAAGCAACACTGTCAACGCTGAAATGAATCTGCAGCAGTCAGAGATCTTTAAGTTGTTTATGTTTATTGTAATGTTATGTGTTCTTTGAGACATGAGGTAGTTTAATGCGTCTCTCATGACGCATTTGCTGTACGCCTTCATATGTTTTGGAGGAGGCGTGGTTTTGGAAAGCTCTCTGAAGGGAGGGTGGGACAGGGTTGCCAGGTTTTCATAACAAAACCCACCCAATTGCTACTCAAAACTAGCCCAATCATGTTTCGGGGGTAAAATCCGCTTTTTGGCGGGGTTCCCCTAGTAAAATTTGCATTCCAGGGTCTAAATATAATGTTATTTGGGGTCGCTTCAACCCACGGACATGAAAAACAACCCGCGGCAGCAATGTTAAAGTGGGAAAACTGTGGACTTGGCGACACTGAGGTGGAATCTTATGATTTCAAAACTAGCTCACTATTGCTAGCCTCTCTGAAAATAGTGTACCCTACCTTTAAATTATACTGAATTGTGGTCCAGTAAATTCCACTTATAAATTCCACCTGTCATTTCAATTCAGCTCTGTGGTCATGAATTGAAAGTAAGTTCATCCTGAATGTTGCTATCTAAACCTTGGTTGGAACCACTTTTATATTTTCAGGGAAATCTGAGGGTGCTATTTGGGCATTTGAACTAATTAATATCAGTGAAATCACCTTCAGTGTTCAGTGGGACATTGTCTTACACTGGGCGGCTGTGCGAAGTGTTATTATAGCCCTGTAGGTGCTTTCCTGGCCAAAACAAGGGCTAAATCAGGAGAGGACGACAGCTCAGGAGTATCAGATCTCTAAAGTGACTCATCCGACCTACGCATAGAGTCTCAGAAGGTAGGAAAAGAAGTCAATGAGCTTTGGCACCATGCCCTTCACCCTTTCTCTTCTATAACTCTTCTATGTCTCTCTTTCACACTCTCTGTCTATCCTATATTTCTTTCTCTCAGCCTTTTCCTTGCTTTGGTTGCTGAGGTCCATGTCATCCATTAATCTCACTTGGGCGGTAATGGCGTCTCCTTGTTTTACTAGCCACAGTATGAAAAAGTAATGACTCTTCCCATCCCTTGTTTGGCTTTGTTGTTCAGGTTTTGTGGGCGTGTGTCTACAGAGCAAGAAAGACAGAGAGGTCTATAATGTAAAACTCACTTGCTTGTTTCCTCCTGGGATCTCTAATAAAACATCTTCACTTAACAAATGTGCCTGAGTGCTAAACATCCACCACATGCTGCATCTATAAAACCTCTTGCTCTTGATACTATTTTTACACTTCAATTATTACTAATAATTACCCTCCCCATCTTTCACAGATGCAGAAGCATTACTGTACTGTTTCTATGATTGCATGTGCATGAGACATTTAATGGCTACAACATACTTAAATATCCATTTAAGGTCTTGTTTAATGTAATTGGGGCCTGGACGACACCCTGAACAGTAAATCTCGAGTGGTGGAGATGCTTAACAGACATTCTCCTGCTGATGTAAAGGAAAAGGAACAAGTATGGGGCTTAAAAAAAAGTATTGATTTATACCTAGAGCTGAAAAAGGGATCTGAGGTGCTCAGATGCTGTCAACAAACCATATTGAACACGCATATAGGCTTTGTTCCAAAACCTAGTGAGCCGACTTGCTGTCTACTGCCTTCTAAGGCAGCAACCTAACTGAAATGGAACCTGTGATAAATAGATTTGGAAGCAACTCTGTGCACCACACAAATAGTGTGAGACACTTGATGTGCAATTAGAATTTGTTGCAAAGAAATTAATCAGATTGCAATATATTTACTCAGTATTTTTGATATTGAATTAATTATATATTTGTTAACCATACATGTGATGCTGGCTTATTTTTATTCATTTATTAATAAGCAGCATAATCAATTTGTAAAAGCCTTCTGGTCATGATGCCTTAAAATGCCACAGTTGGAGGTCTCTGGGAAAAACAAGTTGGACTCAGTGGTCTACTTTCTAATTTCTGGAGCTGATGTTGCATATTCACATAGCGGTAGAATAGCTCAGGAGGTGTGGAGGAAGAAAAATGGAATAAAATACTAGTTTATTGAAGAAATTGGAGCAAATCTGTGTCAATGCTTAAAGGATTAGTTCACTTTCAAATAAAAATTAGCCCAAGCTTTACTCACACTCAAGCCATACTAGGTGTATATGACTTTCTTCTTTCTGATGAACATAATCAGAGTTATATTAATAAATATCCTGACGCATCTGAGCTTTATAATGACATTGAACAGGGGTTACGAGTATGAGCTGAAGAAAGTGTCTCCATCCACATCCATCCATCATAAACGTGACTCCACGCGGCTCCGGGGGGGGGGGGGGGGGGGGGGGTGCCTTCTGAAGTGAAGCGATGCATTTGTGTAAAAAAATATCCATATTTAACAATAGCTTCCGCCAGACCGTCTTCCGTATTCAACGTGCGAAGAAAGTGTAACGCCTTTCACAGTTCAAAACGCTTATGTTACGTCCTGCGCCTTCCCTTTTCAGCTTATGGAAAAAGTGTAACTGACGAAACGCCAGTTTACACTTTCTTCGTAACTTGAATATGGAAGGCGGAATACAATTTTTACAGTATAAAAAACATTATGTCCATCATGGAATGTCCCCATAAAACATGAAAACCCAACGTGTGTGCGTGTTGTGTTCTTCTAGTTAGTGTTCAGCTACAAATTTTGTCAGGCCTCACTGTTATGAACACAATGACAATGATTTAACTTTTCTTTAGTTTGTGTCCTTCATATACAGAATTTCTGTTGAAGGTTTGCAAGCGTCTTCAAGACTTACATAATTTTTACATTTTAAAGTTGAATCATTCTGGGATTGGTAAAATCGGATGGAATAAATAAATATTTTACATTGTTAAAAAAGGGACATATGATACTTTTCATTTTTACTTCTTTTTTTCTTCAAAGTATTGTTATTCAAGGTTTCTTGTACCCAAAAGTCATACATTTGTCATAAATTCCTTGGAATGTAAAGAATGAAGTAAATATATATATTTTTCTGCTATGCAAGATTTCTACATATTTTTATTTGCAAGTTAAAAGTGAGGAATATTTTGTCAAACTTCCCTTGTATCCATACTGTTTCTTATCTTTAGTTGGGGGTTGGCATGTTTTTTGAAAGAAGTCTCTTATGCTCACCAAGGTTGCATTTATTTGATCAAAATTTAATTCTCATCTTCACTGTCACATGTCAAATCATTCTAATATGCTGATTTGGTGCTCAATAAACATTTCTTATCACAGTTGAAAATAAAACAGAATAGCATTAGTATTTAGTAATGATAGTATCTGTCCTACTTTCTCTGTATTGGAAAAGTTGCTGAACAATTATGTGTAAATGTGGGCGTTCATGTAAATGACCAGTAATGATGACATTAGAATGTTTTCTTTCTGAGACTCAGCAGTTCAGCAGCCCTTCTGTCTCCCATCATGCATTGCTGTCCAGGGAGGCGGCCCATCTTCCCTCTCACTGTTATTCAATAAAACCTCCCTGACAGGTATGATCGAGAGCCACTCAGTGCTGGAGCAGGACCCTCAAATATGAGGGGGAGGTATAAAATACGAGCACCCTGACAGCTCGCTTGCCAATCCAAATTAAAAAAAGTTGGAGTGCCTGGCTTTACGCTGCCCGTAACGGTGTGGTTGTATTTCATGCTTGCTGTGAAGCTGCTCTGCACATCCTCTATCCGCCACTGACAGGGCTGGTAAATCTAGCCTCGTTTGGCCCGGTGTGTAAACAGTTATTCATCTTGTGGCAGAAGCAAGGGACAGACCTCAGCTCATCTTGTGGACTGCAGGCATCTCATAGAAGCAGAGATTTGTGGGAAACCAAACCCATTTATTTGTTCACATTTCACCAAATATTGAAAAAGCAGTCAGGATATCAGAAGTGCAATTGTGAGCTTTTGCAGTGAAAATGAGCTCAGAAGTTTTTCCATCATATCAGTGAGGTTGTATAAATAATTGCATCCAAAAGGCCACTGATGAGATTCTTAGTTCGCTTTCAAACAAACTCTAGTGTCATTCTGAATGCTAAGCGAACCAGGACTAAATGTTATTTATTTACTTATTTTTGGTCTGGATCAAAATAATCAACACTCTAAAAAATAAATAATAAATAAAGGTTATTTATTGGTGGCATTGATGGTTCAATGAAGAACCTTCAACATCCATGGAAACTTTCTATTGCACAAAAGGTTCTTTATAGTGGGGGGGTGTTCTTTAGATTTTTAAAATGTTCTTTAAAAAAAATGGTTATTTTAAAGAACCTTTCATTGATTGGTTCTTAAGGAACCAATAATGGTTCTTCTATGGCATTGCTGTAAAACACCCCTTTTGGAACCTTTATTTTTAAAGGGGACCTATTATGCCCTTTTTCACAAGATGTAATATAAGTCTCAGAATGTGAATCCACAGAATGTGTCTGTGAAGTTTCAGCTCAAAATACCCCACAGATCATTTATTAAAGCTTGTCAAATTTGCCTCTATTTGGGTTTGAGCAAAAACACACCATTTTTGTGTGTGTGCCTTTAAATACAAATGAGCTGCTGCTTACAGCCGCTTTCCAAAAGGGGGCAGAGTTTTAACAGCTCATGTTTCACTTACTAAACAACAACAAAGTTGGAGAATTTCACGCAACCAAAATGACGATTGTCAGTAACGGCGTTCAGCCTTACATTGTTCAGACTGGAGTCGGACACTGATGGAGAGACTCAGGAAGAAGTTACAACTTTTAGAATGCATCTGGATGTTTCTGAATTGGTAGTGGTTACATTTATGTAGTTGCTGTGGAGTTGATTCAACTCATCGTCTAGCATGTGCCGTCATGTTAATCTTTTGTGCAAATCCAGCATTGAAGTGACCCTCGTTTGTGAAGTAGTCCGGTGGCAACAACACTCTACTACTACGACTCTTCCTCTTCTCTAAAGCAGCCCAACATGGCCTCGCCCCCTTTGTTATGTGTTTTCTCGGGGGCAGGGTTTATGTAAATTTTGGGGTTTGTGATGTCACCAACCCGGGAAAGAGCTCTTGTTGTCCCTACTAGCCGTTTGTTGTAGTCCTTAAAAAGTGATTTCTGTAAAAGAAAATATCTCCCTTTGCATTGAACTTTGAGCGTCGTAACTTTGCAGATGTTATTTATGCTCAAACAGCAGCATTACACACTAACTAATTTTAAAAAATTGAAATCATAATTAAGGACCCCTTTAAGAGTGAAGAGAACCGAACTACAAGTGTGAACACACAATTCTGTTGTGCTGGTGTCTGTCAGATTGCTAATAAGTGCAATTGTGAGCTATTGCAGTGAAAATGGATTGAGAGTTTTGGCATTGTATCAGTGAGGATTTATAAAGAATGGCACTCAAAAAGTCTCCAACTTATGTTGTTTTTAGATTCTGCTGTGCTGGTGTCTCAACACGTTTATTAACTAGAATAACTAGCATATCTTCAATGGTCAACCGGTTATGTGGCTAAACCAGCAGTAAACTAAATTCATGTTGGTCTTTTCAGGAGGTTTCCATTAAAGCCCCAAATGTCCAAACCAGCTTGATAGTCCACTACTGAACTTTCAGAAGAGGTGACTGAACTCTGACATCCCAAACCGCAATTAAACAGCATACCGATTAGCACTAATGATCACTTACTGTGCACATTGACTGCAGTGAGCTTGTAGCAAATGAGCTAACTGTGGTAAAGACAGTGAATGAAGACTTTTTCTCCAATTTACAACTTTAGGTAGCTGCAACTAACGTGCTAACAACTGTTAGACATTTTTGTGTAAATTAATGCAAACTCAATGCAGCATGAACTACAATCCACACCCACATGTTGTCCGTAAACAACGTTCAGCGTTCAGGAATTTGTGCAGGATTTGTTAAGTAGAGCAAAGCTAAGCTCTCATTTTTAGCTACATATAAATGAGGCTCCCTTCTGTATCTCTCATTAAAAATATTTACATTTATTTATTTGATTAACACTTTTATACAAACTCTTCAAGGTGTGTTTATGTGTTATAAGTAGCGAAATACGGAGCAGGTAGAGCAAAAACAGCAGAAATTGAATGTACATGCAAAACAGCTGGTTCAGAAGGACAGGTGGAAATGAAATGAAAATCAATAGAAGTTCAGATGAGAATGAACACAGAATGAACTAAAAACACTTGTATCTAATTCAAGAGGAATAAAGATTAGTACAATGCTTATTTGGATAAAAAAGGAATCAAAATGACTCATTACACACAATTGCATAATGACCACCCAACACAGGATTCGAACCCACAACCTCCAGGTCCAGTGTCCATTGCGCATCTCATTGCACCACTGTGCAGGTGATTGTTGGCACAACTGCCGAAGTTCATTAGTTCATGTGAAAATGAACTCAAAATGAAGAATTTTAATAAAACTGCACTGAATGTTATATTTAATAACTTTACTTTAGATCATTCTGCAGCTTATCATGCTGTGGCGCAATACGGAGCAGGAAGAGGAAAAACAGCAGAAAATGAACAAACATGAAACAGCTGGTTCAGAATTATGGGTGAGAATGATCTCAGAATGTACAGAAGCTTAGATGAAAATGAACACAGCATGAAACAAAAAGCATTTATTTCTAATCCAAGAGGCAATAAAGGAAACAAAACATACTCTTTCATAAAACCACTCCACCCGGGATTCAAACCCACTATCTTCGGGTACCTGGCTTTACACATTGAGCTACATCATGACACATGTGCAACATGCTGTGGAAGAGAACTTTTAGTGTAAGAAAGAATTTACAAAAAAAGCATTACTTAGCATGCTAACCATATTAGCATGCTAAGCTAACTTAATGCTAATGAAGCTCATGGTTAACTTGATAGCTGAAGAGCCACATTAAAAAGAATGACAACTGGTTAGCATACTAAGCAATTAGCATGCTAAGCTAACTAGCATAAGACAACAAACACAAGCAAGGTCACATTCAGAGACAAATATCTCGGGAACGGTAGCGAATATCAAAATTCCGTTCAGTCATTTCTATGCGGCTCGGTCCAAAGATCATCTGAGCTGATTGTGGACAAAATTGGACAAAATTTGTGGGAGGAGTAGCGAAAAAACTGTTTTTCATTTATTTCAATATGGCAGACAGGGACATTTAAGGAAAATGACACATCGTTGGAATTGGCATTAGCCAGGGAATACAATGACATAAAGCATACACATTTTGGAAAATGTTTTCAAAAGTTATAAGCAATTTTGCAAAAATCATTATATCTGTGGAACACTAGGTGGCGCTGTGCTGAAACTTCTCATGTACCTTCAGGATACTCTGATGGTCATATGTAGCAAATTTTGTGATGATATGTCAAATTGTTTAAAAGTTATTGCAATTTATGACAAAATTCAAAATGGCGGACATGCTTTTCATCCGATGTTGACAAATTCAATATCCCCGGATTCGGCATGGCCCAAGGAATCCATAGACACCAAGATCTTGATTTTCTAATAAAGTGTTCAAAAGTTATTGGCCAAAATAGCCATTTTTCAGATCTCATGACCTGTAGGTGGCGCTGTTCCCAAATTCGGCATGGAACCTTAGATCATGGTCTTGATCAAGGGTACCAATTTTTGTTTTGATTGCTCAAAGTTTGGCTGAGATACAGCCTCTATAGCAATTTTGGGTCAACCTTGTTAACTTCGTGACATCATAACTTTTGAACAAAGATGAATAAAAAAAATCTGTTCAGTCATTTCTGTGCGGCTCAGACCAAAGATCACCTGATCAAAGTCTGGACAAAATTGGACAAATTTTGAAGGAGGAGTAGCGAAAAAATGGAATACTGTACTTTTCAAAATGGCCGCTATTGTAATGGGCGGAGACTTAATGTAAGAATTTGAATAGAATCAGCATGAAGAGACGAATCAGATGTACTAAATTGTATTTTTCTAGAGCAAATGGTTCAAAAGTTATAACCTTTAGAATGTTGAATTTTTGAACTGGTGGTGGCGCTATAGAGTTGGTCCTAGAGACTCCAAAATTGGTCAGATTTCTAGACATGACCATCACTACAAGTGTGCCAAATTTCATCATTTTCTCATGTTCCGTTGATAGGGCTGCCATAGACTCCCATTCGGAAGAATAATAATAAAAGGGAAAACGTACAATTACAATAGGGGCTACAGCCCCTTCGGGGCTTGGCCCCTAATAAAAGTGTTTGACCACAAGCATATTTCTGAAAATGGATGGATGGATGGATGGATGGATGGATGGATGGATGAAAATGTTGCTATTGTCATAATGATTTCTGTCATTTTATCAAATATGATGGAATGTTTTAGAGTGGGAAAAAAAAAATTTGCCACAAAACTTAATCAAATCAGTGGCTAATACATATTAATACTATTAATTCATTTTTGTTTTCGGACAAAAGATAATGTCACGACTCCCTTGACGATGATATCAAAAGCAACTGGCTCTTGTTAGCTGAAGATATTAGAAAGAATAACAGTATGGAACATTTCAGCTATACTCTGATAAAATATGATGTATTTACTTTACTAATTTAACAAACAATTACAAAGAAAATGCAAGTAACTCTTTATAAGTTGAGAGTTAAATATTTTGTTAACATATTATTTTATATGACTATAACTATAACTAGGTACTGCACAGTAGGAGTGACTTAACAGCATAGCTAAAATGGTGGGATCTTTATTCCAGTGTTTTCAATGCAGAAGTGAGATGCTTGGTGTGACACTGCAGATCTGGCACAGAAATCTTACATCTATGAGAAGAATTAAGTAGAACCCAAGGCATGATGATAACACTCGTTAACAAGGTAACATCTGCATGATTGACAGTCATTAAAATGTCACCTCCACTCAAATGATTCATATGAAATCATTTTTTGTGTATGAGAGAGACAGATAGAGCGAGACGGAAAGAGAATTTAGGTACAATATGGAGGGATGGAGTGGGTGGAAAATGAGGAATGAGTTTCTCTCTGGGAGAGGAAAAAGAGATTAGATAATAGGGTAAGAAGGCAAGAGAAAGTATGAGGAAGATGGAGAGAAGTGAAGAATGAGGAAAACGAGCTTGTGTAAGAAAAATGAAGAATGGATGAGAAGGAGAGAAACTAAGGCTCACTCAAGGACAAACGCAGAGCCTGAAAACTGAGCAGCTTATACAAATGATTTGTCCTCCTATTAGCTTTCACGAGTGTCACTTAAAACGTAGCGGCAGGACGGCACATTCAGACAAAAGACATGTCATTTTCAGACACAGTAACCTGGCAGAAAAAAAAAAAGGAAATTTCAATTATGCTGCTCTTCAAAGTGCTATTTCAGCTGTGGCTCTCTCTGTTGAAAACCTTTTTCAGTGTGGCATGAAAATGAATTAACACTTTCCAATTTACTCAACTATAACAGATTACATTTAATTATTTCTAGTTGCTTGTGTACAGGCATGCATGTGCATCTGTGCGGTCAATTAGACATCAGTTTGTTGAATATTTTATGTCACTGATTCTGGGAACTTTCTGTACGTTTCATTCCATCTCGACAGTCCTAATGTTGTTGCCATGGCACTAAGCCTCCAATTGCAGCGTTAACTTGAAAGAGCATTTTTTGATGGCTGTTTTCCAAACAGGGAGGGTGGATGACTCCCTCTCCTTGAGTCCAGTTCAGATTCAGCACTGTGACTAATTAAGGCTGACGCCCGTTTCTCACCTCGGAACAGACGTGGTTTACTAGATTTATTTCTGCATTTATTTAAGATTAAAAGCCAATAGAGAAGATGAGGTTTGTTTTGTTCCCAGTGCAGATTTAAGGAAAGTCTGGAGCAGTTTTGGTTGTTCCCTGAAGCTGTAATATATCTTGATGAGAAACAAATAAATGAATGAATCAAATACTAATCACCTTCTGTGCTGTGAGTATTAAACTATATACACAGATCAGGCATAACATTATGACCACTGACAGGTGAAGTGAATAACACTCATTATCTCTTCATCACGGCACCTGTTAGTGGGTGGGATATATTAGGCAGCAAGTGAACATTTTGTCCTTTCAAGGATTTGAGCGAGTTTAACAAGGGCCAAATTGTGATGGCTAGACGACTGGGTCAGAGCATCTCTAAAACTGCAGCTCTTGTGGGGTGTTCCCGGTCTGCAGTGGTCAGTATCTATCAAAAGTGGTCCAAGGAAGGAACAGTGTTGAACCGGCGACAGGGTCATGGGCGGCCAAGGCTCATTGATGCACGTGGGGAGCGAAGGCTGGGCTATAGCTCAAATTGCTCAAGAAGTTAATGCTGGTTCTGATAGAAAGGTGTCAAAATACACAGTGCATCGCAGTATGTTGCGTATGGTGCTGCATAGCCATGGACCAGTCTGGGTGCCCATGCTGACACCCGTCCACCGCCAAAAAGTGGCATCAGTGGGCACATGAGCATCACCACGGAGCAATGGAAGAAGGTGGCCTGGTCTGATGAATCACATTCTCTTTTACATCACGTGCACGACCAGGTGCGTGTGCGTCTCTTACCTGGGGAACACATGGCACCAGGATGCACTATGGGAAGAAGGCAAGCCGGCTGAGGCACACATGCACAGATTATATATATATATATATATATATATATATATAATATATATATATATATATATATATATATATAGAGAGAGAGAGAGAGAGAGAGAGAGAGAGAGAGAGAGAGAGAGAGAGAGAGAGAGTGCATAGCATAAATGAGTACACCCCCTCTGAAACTTCTGAAAGTCAGCAATTACTCTTTACTTAGAAGACATGTTAGGGTTCTTTAGAGATATAATGTTCCAGCAAGTCTGCTTAATCAATTACCAAAGAAGCATGTCAAAATTATTCAGGAAAATAAGATTTTCTTATTAAGGTAATAAAATGTTGTGTAGCAAAAATGAGTACACCCTCCTAAAAGTTACTAAATAAAACAAAATAATTTTTTTTCTGGTGTAAGTTTAAGGCAATGTTTGATCAACAGGTAAATATGTTGAACCAAAACATTTCTCTCAAATCATTCTCAGACTTAATGCTGACAACAATGGAACCACTTGGGAGAGAACTGTCAGGAGACAGTTATTGTTATTTCTTAGCACAAAAGAGGACAGTGGTACAAGAGGATTACCAAATCATTGTTTTAAGTGTAAAAATATAACAAAAGTAACACAGAAATTCAAAAACAATGGACTTGTGACAAGACCCCTGAATTAATCGGGCCTTCATTTTATGCTTTCATTTAGTGATGAGGGATTTTTTTTTTTTTTTTTTTTTTTGCTAGACAAAGAGCAGGAGAAATACCAAGCAAGTGTCTCAGAGTCAGCAAAAGTTATGAAAATAGTGACTGTTTATCTCACATAGTAAGATGCAGCCTGCAGAAATGACATGCATGGTTGTTGTTCTCACTGCAACTACCTACTCTAGCCAAAGCACACAGTTAGCCATTTACAAAGCCCATATTTTCAAAATATAGATTCTGGGAATCAATACTCTGGTCTCATTAGACCAAATCAATCATTTTGGATCTAACAGCATCCAAATGTTATGGTGTTGCTAGAGGAGGAGTACAGTGAGAAGTGCCTGGTTCCCACAGTAAAGTTCAGTGGAGTAAATCTCTTATATAGGGATGTATGAGTGCTGAAGGTATGAGGGAGTTGTGCTTTATCAATGCTGTCATGAATTCCCACACCACTGTGTAATTTAATGCACAAACTTGAAACTGAAGATGTTACCCTTTCCTCATGTACACCTTTCCCTGCATTGCTGAGCATTTTTTCAACATGACAATGAGGATATGCATTCTCCCAAGGTGAAAAACCTTCTGTGGACATGCATTTCACTCAATCTTAACACTCTTGAGCGCCTGTGGGGGATTCTGTAGAGACGAGTTGAGCAGCACTCCCCATTAAAGATCAGGGCATTTAAGGAGCTCATCATCCAGGAGTTAAACAGGACAGATGTGACATTTGGCATGAACTTGTACACTCCGTGCCAAGAAGGGTCAGAGCAGTATATTCAAAATTATAGAGGGCATACTAAGTGCTAGAATAGTATACATTTGTTGAATTAAATCTAGAGTGTACTCATTTCTGCAATCCTTAATTTAAACAATATTGGCTAATTTACTTATTTTATGGCTATTAATGACATATATTTCTCAGTTTTTATTATGTATATGTTTAATACATTTTAGTTTTGCTTCATCCGGCGGACTTTTCCTAACAAATGTAAATGAGTCCAGGTAACATGGGGAAGGTGTAAACATTGTTCATTTACATCTATTACCAACATTGTAACAGTACAAAGCGGGTTGAAAATTGGCAAACTTACACTTTAAGTTGCCACATCAAGAGGGTCTTTCCAACTGGTTAGCTCAGTTTTTTGAGGGGCACACCAATCACTTCTCTCTTTAGTTTCACTGTTTCTGACATATTGTGAGGGAATAGGTTTCCTCCCTTAATGGTTCCTATATGAAATAAAAAGGGAAAAACCTTTTTTGGTAATGGTGATTTATAACAGTTCAGCACAACTATATAGCACTCTGACAAGCAGGTCTAGTGTGTGTGTGTGTGTGTGTTTGGCTGGGGCTGGTCTGGGACTGGATGATGGAGGGGTGGGGGTGGAGAGGGACATGCACCACTGCCGCTGATTGAGCAGGTACAGAAGCACCCGGTCACCTTCAGTATAGACATTAGAATAAGAGTCTTACTTTAAACAGCAGGAGACACTGATGAGTGAATTGGCAAATTAAGATAGTCTGGGGTTAAAAGACATAGGCTGAAGACTGTAAGGGCTGAAGGTGACATTTAGCATAGGACTATGAATTTTTTTCCCATTAAGAATCAAGAATCAATCAGTATGGGCTTAAGTGTCCAAATACGTTTTGGAGCCACTGTATAATTATGTTAATGGTAATCCATCCATTAATAAATTATGTTGTTTAACTTGCTACTTCATGTACATTATCTGCGCACATTATTAGCCAACAAGCTAAATCTGGCTGTTGTGTATGTTGTGTAGGGGTAATGCAGGGCGATAGAAAATACAGTTTGTACAGTATAAAACCCATAACTATGGAATGTCCCCACAATTCACAAAAACAAACGTGTAGTGTGTAGTGTTGAATGTACCTGAAGGAGGCCTGTGCTGAATCACTGAGCAGAGTGTCAAACTCCTGCTGCTCTCATCACATACTCCCAAAAATCTGACAAATTTCAGCTTATTGAAATTATAACTAAAAGATATTTATTACATTGGGAAAAACCTGTAAAATGATTACCAAGAGAAATAGGGAAAGTGAATTATTACTTAATAATTTCCCCATTTTTCATGTTCCTATAGTGACAAACTGCAAGATAACATTCACTCAATCCAAAGTAGTAAAATTATATAAAATTCTTCCTAATGGACCCCATGTTTGGTCTTTGCAAACGTAGTCATTACAGCACTCAAGATCATGTAAAATAGTGTTTTCAGGTTATATGCATCACTCAGGAATTCTCTTGCAAAAGAAAAGTATGTCAAATTACTGCATTTCATCTGATGTGACCTTTTTCATATACTTAAGATTACTGTGTCTACCTGCTATTTAAAGCCATTACATGATGTACTGTAGCTCTGAGCACCTGAAGTGTTTCTCAGCCCAGAAACTGATCCTTTATTTCAAAGAGTTGACGATTTAAAGATTTGCATTTCTTCAGGTATCATGAATCATTCTGTTTCTCTTGCTGAAGTCAAGTGAATAAATAAAATGTATATTGGAAATTAACAGCACTGCAGTATTTCAGTTTGTCTTACGAATGTGAAAAAGGATAGCACAGTTAAAAAAAAACAAAAAAACAATTACAGTCTACAGTATAGTTCACCACCTACAGTATGAAGAAAATCATGGTATCTCACATGCAACGCATATCTTAAAGGCACAGCAGGAAAATTGTAAAAGGGATGAGAAATGGTCAAACTTTTTGGTGCAACAAAAGTCTTCAATAAGATTATAAGTGGACTTTAAAGAGAAGAACTCAATTATACATGTTTGTAAAGGTTTTCATGAAATGGAATTTTTTGGCATGTGATGATTCATTTTTAGTGTCTGAGGAACTCTCAGAATCAAGAATTCCAAAGATGCATAGGACGTCATCTTATAGTTTGTTTTTCATTGCCCAGTTGTATATCTTTTTTTGTTAAAAAAAGACTTTTTTTCTGCTTTTGAATGAAGCAATGGCTAGAAAGCCATTGGGCATATTGGCTTTGCCCAGGGCATATTTTACCTGCAAATCAAGACAAAATTAGTCATTATACATTTGAACTGAAAATAATGCCAGTTTTTAGATTTGATTATTGTTACAAATTTTCATGACAAATTAAGCAAACACCACCTCAAAAAACCCACCTCAGTATGTGTGTGTGTGTGTGTGTGTGTGTGTGTGTGTGTGTGTGTGTGTGTGTGTGTGTGTGTTTATAATCACAGATATTATTAAAAGTGTTGCTTTAATACTTTTGTTTAGATTTTATTAGATATTTTTATTCATTATGTTCTTATATGTTCTTACTTGTAATGTTTTAAGTATTACTTTTGTGTACTTTTGTGGATTTTGATGGTTCTTCCAAATTTGACCCTAAATTTAACTTATTGTTAAATCGTGAAAATGTGTGATTGATTGATTGATTGGTTGATTGATGTAAAAATGTTTCTATTGACACAAAAATGTAACACATGTATTCAGTGTCCAGGTATAGAAGTGCATGCAGACATTAGATTTGAGTTACATCTCTACATTCTGAGCACGTGGGCTTCTTTTTGAAAACGTACTTTGCTTTTAGGTTTCTTTCATAAGTGGAGTAGCCATCACAAATAAAGGCTTTTTTATTTATTGCCTGAACTTTGAAGACTGCCTTGGATGTTTTCTTTTGTTATAGTCTGTGACTCTCCAAAGAAACATGACCTTCCTTGCTAAAAAAATGAAGAAAAACATAAGTGCCTACACGCGAGTGTAACAGAAGTTCTGTTTCAAAACCTGAGCTGCCTATCTAGACAGCATTTCAGAATTTCAAGGCATCATAGACGTGCTCACGATGTGAAGACTGTTCCAAAAGGTAGGCAGTAACCTTATATTGCCGTCTATGATACCTTATTTAGGCAAAAATCTAAGGCACAATCGCATACAACTTTTTTTTCTTTTCACTTTAGGCTATATTCACACTGTGTTTTGGGGACTGACAACTACATTTACTTACAGGTGTGAGTCTCGAAATGTCCCATTCACACAGCAACTTACAGTAGTGTCTTGAATACTGTCTGTATGAATGTGCAATGGGAGTCAAACCCATATTCTCTTTCCAGTAACCATATTAGTGACAGTGACCAAAGTAATATCAAAGATGGCGATGTCCATAAAACTGAAAAGTCTCATCACTTTTGATGCAACAAGAGTCTCTGCGCTGCACGAACGCATGTCTATCGTGTGTTGCGGGTTTTTGCGTGTGGTTTAGGTAACAGTGATGAGCTTTGTGTCATCTGAAGGTTTTAGATCCAGTCACTGTTCTCCCCTGAACCTGCTCTGCTTTTCAGGACTCTTGTCGTGTCAAGAGTGATGAGAATTTTCAGTTTTATGGACGTCAACATCTTTGATATTACTTTGATCACTGGCGCTATGGTTACTGGTAAGAGAATACGGGTTTGACTCCTGTTGCACATTCATACAGACAGTATTCAAAACACTAATGCGGTTGTAAATCCCAAAACCTGACAGTGTGAACATAGCCTAGTTGTCCAGTTCAGTTCACTGCAGGTGTTTTTTTTCTGAAAATGCAGTTGTGAGTCCTGAAAATTTACAGGTGTGAGTTTGTTTATGGAATGCGTAAATAAACGTACTGTGTGTGAACGTAACCATATTAAGGACTCAAATAAAGGACTGACAACTATATTCTGTTGCTGTTTAGACATGGCCTTATTCACTTATGACATTCCACTCCAATTCCCTCAGAAGACAGCTGCTTATCTAGACTGTAGACAGCAAGGCAGCTCACTGGGCTTTGGAACAGAACCAGAGTATATACTTGACACTCCTGTAGTTCCATGCCAAGTCCACATTATCTGCACAATGTTGTACCAACTGTTAAAGAGAGAAATTCCTCATTAAATTGCCACAAAATGCTGCAGGAAAGCTGGCGGTTCTGCTGATTCCATCAGGTTCAGCTATTCACTCTTGTGAACGAAGCCTGAGGTTTGTCTTTGATTTGACGCTCTTGTGACAGTAGCGTCACCTGGGAGCCGTCCCCGGGGTGATGCCTGCAGGATGTAATGTGTTTTTTGCCAGGGTGAAAAATGGCATTGTCTCTTTTCAATTTGGGAGCCCGGTCCCTGGCGAGGGGGCTCGTGCCGGCTGTGAGAAATGAGTACCTCCGGGTGCTGTGTTTGGCCTTTGGAGGAACATCAGAGCAGAGAATGCGGTGAGCTGAAGACATCTGCTTTACCTCTGTCATGGATTATTTCGCTGACATTTAAAAATGTTCTGGGTCAATCTTGCATTTATTTAATTTACTCTGAATTATTGAGGAAAGAGTTTTAAAATCATGGCAACATGATTACTTTCTCTCATTAGAAAGATTTGTAAGCTGCATTCATTTGGTCAAAAATACTGTAAAAACAGTAATATTGTGAAACACTGTTACAATTTAAAATAAGTCTTTTCTATTTTAAAGGTGCCCTAGAACTTTTTTTAAAAAGATGTAATATAAGTCTAAGGTGTCCCCTGAATGTGTCTGTGAAGTTTCAGCTCAAAATACCCCATAGATTTTTTTTTTAATTCATTTTTTTAACTGCCTATTTTCGGGCATCATTATAAATGAGCCGATTCAGGGCTACTGGCCCTTTAATTCTCCTGCTCCACGCCCACGGAGCTCGCACTTGCCTTGAACAGTGCATAAACAAAGTTTACACAGCTAATATAACCCTCAAATGGATCTTTACAAAGTGTTCGTCATTCATGCGGCATGCATGAATGACGAAATACATTATGTGAGTATTGTATACTGTTATATTGTTTACATTTGATTCTGAATGAATTTGAGGCTATGCTCTGTGGCTAACAGCTAATGCTACACTGTTGGAGAGATTTATAAAGAATGTGTTTATGAATTATACAGACTGCAAGTGTTTAAAAATGAAAATAGCGACGGCTCTTGTTTCCGTGAATACAGTAAGAAACGATGGTAACTTTAACCACATTTAACAGTACATTAGCAACATGCTAACGAAACATTTAGAAAGACAGTTTACAAATATCACTAAAAATATCATGATATCATGGATCATGTCAGTTATTATTGCTCCATCTGCCATTTTTCGCTATTGTTCTTGCTTGCTTACCTAGTCTGTTGATTCACCTGTGCAGATCCAGACGTTACTGGCTGCCCTTGTCTAATGCCTTTCATAATGTTGGGATCATGGGCTGGCATATGCAAATATTGGGGCTTTCCCCCCCGACTGTTACGTAACAGTCGGTGTTATGTTGAGATTCGCCTGTTCTTCGGAGGTCTTTTAAACAAATGAGATTTATATAAGAAGGAGGAAACAATGGAGTTTGAGACTCACTGTATGTCATTTCCATGTACTGAACTCTTGTTATTTAACTATGCCAAGATAAATTCAATTTTTCATTCGAGGGCACCTTTAATATTAAAATGTAATTTATCATGTAATTGGCATAGCTGAATTATCAGTACCCATAGGTACCATGGGGTATTGAATGTATGCTGTTTTGGTGCTGAAGAAAAAGTTCTTATTATTAATGGCGAAAACAATTGTGCTATTCTTTTTTTCTTTTCTTTCTTTCTTTTTTTTTTTTAAATTGTGATGAAAAAATCTGGATTTTTTGATGAATAGAAATTTCAAAAGAATTTTAAATAGATTTTTTTTTTTTTTTGTAACATTGTAAAACCTTTGATCAATTTAAAGGGATAGTTAACCCAAAAATGAAACTTTTGTCATCATTTACTCACCCTTGTTGTTCCAAACCTGTATGAATTTCTTTCTTCTGTTGAAGAACACAAAAGAAGATGTTTTAAAGAATGTTGGTTACCAGATAGTTGATGGCACCCATTGACCTCAATATAGGAAAAAAATACTATGGAAGTCAATGGGTACCATTAGCTGTCCAACATTCTTTAAAATATCTTCTTTTGTGTTCAGCAGGAGAAAGAAATTCATACAGGTTTGGAACCACTTGAGGGTGATTAAGTAATGACAAAATGTTCATTTTTGGGTGAACTATCCCTTTAATGAATCTTGCTGAATAAAAGTATTTATTTCTTTAAAAAATACATATATATTATCTTATGTTATATATACAGTAATTCCTGTTCCCTTTCATGGGAACTGTCGACGCTACGTCATATGACGTCATATGACGTAGCGTCTCGTTCCCTTATTCAGGGAACCAGGGTTACACAAGTAACCCGAGACGTTCCCTTTCATGGGAACTGTCGACGCTACGTCATATGGCGTAGCGTCTCGTTCCCATATTCAGGGAACCAGGGTTACACAAGTAACCCGAGACGTTTTGCACTAGAATTAGACTTAGCTCTTCCACTAGCCGGCATGTTGGGCCGGAGATATATAGCTTTGTTTGTCATCTGAATCATCTCAGCTTTGTGGACATTCTCTCTGTTTACTCCACTCTCCAGGACTAAATATGCCAGAAACAACAAAGCCACTGATGTATTTGGAGTCATTTACAAAAGGTAAACATTGACCCGCTGGCTGCTCTTCTGACCAACTAATGGACTAGTAAAAATGCACAGTGTCCCAAGCCCTACTGCAAAGTCTTAAATTTACATGATTTTGCAAGAACATCTTACAAGTGTTTTTTTTTTTACTGTTCTATCACACTGTACACAGTGGGATATTGTGAAGAATGAGGTTTTTTTTCACCAATATTGTGGCTCTTTGGTTGACTCTGAACATTTTGCATCTGTAACTTTTCTCCACAGAGTTGAAGCAAGAGCTATTAGTCATGAAGTTTACAGAAATGTCACTCTGACCATCTGTTTGTCCTTAAAGTCATTTATTCTACTCCTGCTGAAGGTAGATAAATTACACTTTACAGCTGCCACTAGCTTCATTTTTACATTTTTTGGGAAAGTAAATAAGTAATGAGCATTTGTAATTTTTTATGCTTAGAGGCACTTAGAGTGAAAACTGAGTTTTTTCCTAAGCATAATGACATCTCTAATTCTCCAACAAAAAAATTGTCAAAAACTGCCAACTGTTATTTTTTATGCCTCATTACAATCTGCAAACAAAAACGCTCAGTATTGTTCCTTTGTTTCTGTCGAAATAAAGAGCTTTTGTTGCATGAATCAATATTTATTTTGCAGTGAAGTGGTGCTCTAATTGAATGATTCACTATTTAATTAGTTAATTGACGTGATGCTAGCAAACGAGCATCTAAGTGCATCTGGGTAATAGCGGATGTTATGGGAAGGTGACAGCATTGAAATTGCAATGAGCCCATAACAGCACAGGTGCTTTGGACTCATTTGATGCACTTGATGTCAGTCAGAATAACACGGTGAGCGTGCTTCAAATGTCTGAAGGTACAGACCCTCCAGTGAATGTAGGCAACACATATGAGTTGATTTATATACACATAGTATATTTGTTACATTTTCTGAAGTAAATGAGAGCAGTGCTTTCAAGGTAGTTGATGGTGAGTGTTGTTTAGCTTGTTGCTTTTTCCTTTTAGGGTTAGAGAGTTCAACAAACTTGATTTTTGTAGACAGTAAAAGTTCTTGTTTTTCTGCTCTTATACATTTGAATGGAAATGAATGAAATCTAAAGTCTAGTCTCACGTTTACAATATCCCAACCTCTGAGGTGATCTCTACCGTTATATTAGTGAGGACCTTGAATCACAGTGACTTTCCTAAGTACATCAAGTGTTTCTGCACTATGTTTAAACTCCACAACAGAAGGTCAAAACATTAGAAAAGTTGACTGAAAATTTAAAAAATAAAATGAGATTACTGACCTTTTCGGATTCGTTGATTAGGGGACGTCCATCTGTGCAGAGAACACTGTGTTCTTTAGACTGATGTCAGCTGGACATACTACATTGTAGAAAATAAAAACAGAGAATGTACTGGTAATTTTCTGCTAGAACATCATTCAGTAATTCAGATAAAACACCTGTAATAAAACAATATGGAAAATTCCTTTATAGAGTACATTCATTGTACATTCATTTTTACAGACCTTTTTTTTTTGCATGGAAAAAAAAAAAAAAAAATATATATATATATATATATATATATACACACACACACACACACACACACACACATTTTTGTTTTGTATGGAATGACAACGGTTCTTTGAAGTTTTGACCTTGATTGTAGAGTTAACAACAAAGTGACAACAACTTTAAATATTTATAATAGTATATTAGAGCTGAACGATTCTAGATGAATTGAGAATCATGATTTATTTATTTTTTTTCATAGACATCATGATTCTCTTACAATTCTGAATAGACAACTAAACAAAATAATGTAATTTTGTTATTAAATTTATAATTTTAATTTAATTAATAAATAAATAATTAATTTTGTTCTGACAAAATGTTAATTGCTGCAGTCTATTTAAAAAATGTTTAATTTGAATGTTTTTCTCATTCGTTTTGAATGACTAATTCAATGACTTATTCATAAAGACTTCACTTGTTTCATTACTGGATGAATCAACATTTATGAAAGAATCGCTTGAATGATTCAATGACACATTTTTTAAGTCACTTGTCGCTACCTACTGGTGTAACAATCTAAACTAATTGATACAATCTTTATTTGAAGCATCATGTTACTTTTAAAAGTTGATTTTCTCTATTTTGATCACTACTGTAGACATCAGTGTTTATATCTGAATTATAAACTTTTATCCCACTACTTCTGTGATAATTTAAATGATTGTAAGACAGAAATAATGATACTGTGTTTGAAATACCTAAACATGACAACTGCTCTCTCTGGCTCAGCGGCAGCGCCAACGAAGATGAAAATGTTTTCAGGACTCCATTGACGTCTATTCAAAAGTTTATTAATTTAAAAGTAAATAAATGTTTTGTGTAGGCATATATATTGCTGCTATTTCATTATAATGTAGATGTTTTGCTGCTGGTTTTTCATTTTATTTTGAGGCTTTTTCTGATTTTCATAATAATCATTATATTAATTTATAGCTCAGCATAGTCACTAGTGAAGGGTAGTCACATGGCTATTACAGCACAGGTGATTGACTCATGGCAGATAAAATGTAAGAGTACAATCTTCAGTCATATGATTCATTCATTCGTGTTCTGGTGTGGTCATTCAAGAGTGACCAGATCTTGTTTTGTCATCTGTCTGTCAGTCTGCTTCAGCTTCCTCTGCAGCAGCGACACAATAGAATATCACCAAACATGGTACAAAGTGTCAAAGTCCATATCATCTGGCAGATATAGTCCATAGTGTCAGATGCATGACATATATCTGTGATTTCTGATCTGGTATGGTGACATTCAAGACATGAAATGGGCATAAAACTAGCATGGTGTCTACTTGATATGACTCAGGCTTTGAATTAAGAATCTAGCCGTTTCTATGGATTCTTTAGTTCTCCTTCAGAGATCCACTGTGGCAAAACTGCAACACATGATGTTTACAGCAATTAAACAGACTGTAAATCAAATTTAGCAAACTTCCAAGTATCTTTTGACCTGTAATATAGTATTTTAAGAAAAAATGTATGAAGATAATATTGTTTAGGGTGAATTCAGGTTGATTGGGGCACTTTTTGCCATTAAGATGACTGGGGAAAAGTGTCCCAATCAACCTGAATACATTGAATGTTGCAATAATGCAGTGGTGGGTCTTTGTGAACAACAGTTTTAATGGTATTCACATAACATCCCGTTCGATAAATCATAGATAAATATTACTATTTATTTTTTTTTTTTGATGTAGCCTGATGAAACTTTAGTTTAGAGAGCTGTTCTGAGATGAACATGCTGAATATTCAGCCTTGTAGCTCACTGGGAGGTGTTTATAAAGGTCAGAATAACTTCACTGCAGGTTTTTATTGTGGAAAACATTTACCAGTACCAATGCTTAGGCCTCTCAGGGTTAGATATGTTGAGAAGCTATACTCGCACTATTCAAGACTTTCTTGATTTGCAGGTGCATTCAAATATTCATCATGCTGTGTCGCAATTTAAAGTTGTCATTTATCACTCTGTTTGACTGAACACATGTACATAACAGATAAGCAGTACTACAACACAGCCAACAATATGCTACAGCTGAGCCTCTGGTAGACACATTCTGAATAAAGTGTTATGTTTATGTGTCCTTACACAGCTGGAACATGATTTCAATGTACACATTGCATTTTAAAAAAATAAGGGATGTCACAGTTTAAATGTGCAATACACCAGTGTTATATATTTTGTTCACTTGAGTACTTACAATATCCCAAATGTTTCCAACTATTTGTAAATCGTGAGAAAATTGCAATTTTAACCAAGGCTCCGGGATGAGGAGTTGCCTGTCAATTGCGTCAAACCATGGAAACACCAAAGACGCTTTAATATATTACACATTTTAATAGACAAGGGAATAACTGTTTTGATATATTTATAGACAGAAAACTAAGTGTTGTTATATAGCTCAACAGGTTTAGTTTTATTGTTTAAATCTAATATTCTTGATTTTTTTTGCGAGTACCATGCTTTACCATGCCTCAGAAAAAAACACTATTTTGTCAAGTAGCTAACATAGCATAATCAGATGCAGCTTTATTTTTAGTAACAGTAATACAGAATTTTCTCCATCATACAATACGTTTTAAAATTAATTGCATGCCATTTTTCAACACAAGCCATCCAGCATTTAATATGATATTCTAAAATTGATCTATCTTACTGCAGTGTGTCTCAAACAAGTGTCTCACAGCAGCCACCGAGTGAACGCAAAGAGTAACGTTATTATATGATTTTCAACACACTCAAATGTATCTAATATGATAAACAGAGCTATGTTACCTCATACTCATGACCGGAAAAGCGGAAGCGGCGCCGGCGTCTGTGGCATAATAAAAGTTCCGCTGCTCGCGGCATGTTGTGCAATCGCTCCAGCGGCCTCGTTCAGCTCCCACAACACTCGGTCCTGCTCTGCTTCATACTAACGTTAATCGTATCCATGAACATGATTTCTTCCCGAATCCTATCCCTATTCTTTTGCACCGTCCGTTTAGGTGGAGACCACATGTCCCAAGATTCCGTGCTCAAACTTGACATCATCAAGCTACGCCTTTGTTTTGAATAGACCTCTAGCTGACAGAATTCTTACATACTGCACCTTTAAGTACCATATTTGTTAGAGATAACTTAAAATCACTTAAATCTTTAATAAAACTGTTTCTTTTATTTTTCATACTGTGTATTATAATTCTGTGATGTCTAAATTTACTTTAGACTTAGAATTTAAAATTATTGACTTTAGTTTTTAGTGGTTTGTTTTTAATTAATTTAGAGGTGTGTTCTATTTTGATGGGTCAGCTCTGTGCATTTGGTATATATATATATATATATATATATATATATATATATATATATATATATATATATATATATATTTTTTTTTTTTTTTTTTTTTTTTTTTTTTTTTTGGAAAATCCATTTTAATCACATAACTATGTTTTAATAAACTTAAAACATGGCCCCTAGTTTCTGTCTGCTTTTTGCTTTTTGCTGCTCATAGCCAGGAGCCAGGTACCAAAAAACAGATTGACCACATTAAATTTGTATGACAAGCTGGTTTGTTGCTGGTTCAAGATGGTCTAATGACCAGCAACACTGTTGACTAGCTAATAACCAGCTTGGATAATTCAGCATGGGCCAAAACACAGCTAGTATCTTAGACTGTATTTTATAGCAGGTTAAATGAGGTTGGAGTTGTTTATTGGAACTGGCCAGTCATTTATTTAGTAAGTTTGGGGGCCTTGCAGTTTTGCAATGTCTAGACATTCTGTATATTTCCAGAAAACCTTCCATTTAGGTGAAGAAACTTTTGAAAAAACAAGACAATATGTTCCATTGCAATCTGAGAGAGTTTAGTGCATTTTATGTGGAAATGAAACAGACTCAGGTCAGCTTTTATCAAATTGTAAAATGGCTTTGACACGTTGGACCCAAGAGTTTGACCTTTTCATAGAGGAAGCGCTCTTCACCGATCTGGCTATTGGGCGGTCCGTGGGTGAGGGTCATTAGTCATTAGTCCATGAGAGGTGGTCGATATGGCTTTCTGACTTCCTCTATGAAAGGTGGTGAAGCTGTGCGTATTGGATGAAATGTTGGCATAGTGATTCCAGATGTGATCCTTCAAAACATTATGAAAGTTCTATCCATCACTGCATGCTCTACCTAAGATTCAGCACGGGCTGGGAAACCGAAATAAGGTTTCGTGAAGGATAAAACGGTATTATCTATATCCACTAACCACCTGACCCTTGTGTATGAGCCATTACTCATTTCCTCCCTCTCCTTCCTGGTCTCCAAGCACAAACGAAGGCTATTTGTGGAGAAGAACACTTTACTAAAGTGCTGCAGCAGTATTATTGGAACAGACTCTTTTATTCCCACCCTTTCAGTCTCATTATTCCTCATACTAACAGAACACCCACCACTTCCACTCTCCTCTGGTCTTCATTCCTGTTCTTTGCACCAGCCGTTCTCCAGGGACGTGGGGGACTTTGAAGGTGTCTCCTGGGATAAGCTTGATTTGGAGGGGACGGGACTGGGATTATCACACTTTGATCAGTGTTTCCTCTTTCTCGTGTTCCTGCAAATACACACGCACACTCCTTCACACTAGTTTAGACACTTTACAGTGAATGTTCTCAGAAGGGGCAGAGAATAGCTGAACGGATGTTTTTTAATGGTTCTTGAGACTTTTCAGAAGACTTGGAGATTTAAGAAAAAATTGTTGGCATGCAGTTTGAGTATAACTATACAGTATATAATTGTAGACTCCTGTTCAAAAGTTTGGGGTCAGTAAGATTTTTAGTTTTTAGTAATTTATACAAACAATAATAAAACAAAAACAGTCATAATTTGAAATATTATTTCAATTTAAAACCATTAACCATTTGTATTTTAAAGGTGCCCTAGAACTTTTTTTTAAAAGATGTAATATAAGTCTAAGGTGTCCCCTGAATGTGTCTGTGAAGTTTCAGCTCAAAATATCCCATATATATTTTTTTAATTCATTTTTTTAACTGCCTATTTTGGGGCATAATTAGAAATCAGCCGATTCAGGGTGTGTGGCCCTTTAAATCTGGTGCTCCACGCCCCAAGAGCTCGCGCTTGCCTTTAACAACATAAAAAAGTTCAAACAGCTAATATAACCCTCAAAATGGATCTTTACAAAGTGTTCATCATGCAGCATGTCTAATCGCGTAAGTACAGTGTTTATTTTGATGTTTACATTTGATTCTGAATGAGTTTGAGGCTATGCTCCGTGGCTAACGGCTAATGCTACACTGTTGGAGAGATTTATAAAGAATGAAGTTGTGTTTATGAATTATACAGACTGCAAGTGTTTAAAAATGAAAATAGCGACGGCTCTTGTCTCCGTGAATACAGTAAGAAACGATGGTAACGTTAACCACATTTAACAGTACATTAGCAACATGCTAACGAAACATTTAGAAAGACAATTTACAAATATCACTAAAAATATCATGTTATCATGAATCATGTCAGTTATTATTGCTCCATCTGCCATTTTTCGCTATTGTTCTTACTTGCTTACCTAGTCTGTTGATTCAGCTCTGCACAGATCCAGACATTCTGCCCTTGTGTAATGCCTTTCATAATGTTGGGAACATGGGCTGGCATATGCAAATATTGGGGGCGTACACCCCGACTGTTACGTAACAGTCGGTGTTATGTTGAGATTCGCCTGTTCTTCAGAGGTCTTTTAAACAAATGAGATTTATATAAGAAGGAGGAAACAATGGAGTTTGAGACTCACTGTATGTCATTTCCATGTACTGAACTCTTGTTATTTAACTATGCCGAGGTAAATTCAATTTTTGAATCTAGGGCACCTTTAATATATTTTAAAATGTAATTTATTTGTGGTGGTAAAGCTGAATTCCATTAGTCTTAAGTATCACACGATCCTTCAGAAATCATTCTAATATGCTTTGATTTGGAGCTTATGAAACATTTCCTACTATTATCAATGTTGAAAAAAAGTTGTGCTGCTTAACATTTTTGTGTAAACTGATTTTTTTTCCTTTCTTCCAGGATTCAATTAGAAAGATCAAAAGAACAGCATTCATTTGAATAGAAATCTTTTGTAAGATTAGAAATGTCTGTCACGTTTGATAAATTTACTGAATTTGTAATCTTACTGACCTCAAAGGTTTGAACTATATGTGTGTGTGTGTGTGTGTGTGTGTGTGTGTGTGTGTGTGTGTGTGTGTGTGTGTGTGTGTGCGTGTATTTTTTGTATATTTTTTCTATAAAATATACATACATTCTATTTTATATATCTACATTTTATTTGATATATTATATTTTACTATTTTTATCAATTTATTACTATTCTGTTATATATTTAAATAACGTTTAGCTGTTATATCAAATCCAGATGAAAATGCTAAACATCAGCTCCTAGGCAAGCACAATTTTGTCAGAAATGGGGTAGAGTAGGTTTGATCAAAATTTCATGTCTCTCTCCAATAATCACATTTTAGTAGATCTCAATTGTGTTTTCTTTCCTTTGGACAATCCAAAAAGGAGACACACCATTACCGTGTGGTAATTTCCTCACATTAGTGAACTAATATTTAGTCCAAACACCCGGTGGAGCAGTAATCAAGAGCTTCCTCTTTCTCTTTTTCTCTTTACTCATTCTCTCTCTGTTCTTCAAGAATTGCTCTGAATGTCAGTGAAGTGATTATATGTAAATGCATGCTAACAGGTCGCTTTTTTTTAATATTTCTCCGTCGTGCTCCCACCCTTTACTTAGTGTCTCTTTTCTCTGCCACAGTGTCAAAGTCGGCATGGGCAATACAGAGGTGACATTTCAGGCAGACAGATTATGCCCCACTCCAATTAATTTCTCCTCCCTTCCCACCGTTAAATACACAATCAGGCAAAGGCAAAATGTCAGCAAAACAAACGAGCAACTGCCACATGACTGACAATTACCGCAAAGCGGCTCAGAAATGCCAATATGTTGAAAGCGCCACCGCCTCCTGAGATGAATGAAGGGGCAAACATCCTTGTTTGGGGCTGTGAAGCGTGTGTGTGTGTGTGTGTGTCTCTGTGTGTGTGGTTTTGCCAAGTTCAAGCAATTACACAACACTGATCTTTTAGGATGTGCTGTGTAGAGCATCTTTGCTAGAGGGGAAAAGCTAATAGCATCTTATTTTTTGTTTCCTCAAACATCACATGCACTTGAACATCTCTATTTCCTCCTGTCATTCTTACTTCACAGATAACTCAACTGACTTCCTAGGATCATTCTTCAGTTATGCTGGAGAACTTGATCATCATATTTTGCACAAACTTGTGAAGTTCATGCAGCTTATTCACTGTTGTAAAGCAAAAGCAGGTCATATTAAATGCTAAAAATAGCGTTACTTAAACCAAGTGAAACAGTGCTGCGTTAGGCCTGCCTCACAATTTTAATTCGTCAAATAAACTGATATGAGTAGTATTTCAGCACTGGTAGTTCGGTAACGTTAGAATGAAATGTCCTCATTCCTTTATATCCCCCGGGACACGCGTGTGGCACTGTCTCTCATTAGCAATCGCGCCCACGATTTTTGGCCACGCCCTGCTTCATACCATAGTCATGTTAAAAAACATGAATGTGTTCACTCATCCATAAACATTATTTCCCCATAAACATTATTAGATCCGTTGGCATGACAACAAGTTCCATAATTCAACGCTCATTCACTGCGTCATCAATCTACGCCTTTGTTTGTCTACTCCAAAAAACAGATTAACCACATTTAATTTGTATGACAAGCTGGTTTGTTGCTGGTTCAAGATGGTCTAATGACCATTGTGGACTAGCTAATAAAAAGCTTGGATAATCCAGCATGGTCCTGGCCAGTTATTTATTTAGTTTGGGGGCCTTGCAGTTTTGCAATGTCTAGATATTCTGTATATTTCCAGAAAACCTTCCATTTAGGTGAGGAAACTTTTGACAAAAACAAGACAAAATGTTCCATTGCAGTCTTAGAGAGTTTAGTGCCTTTTATGTGGAAATGAAACAGACTCAGGTCAGCTTTTATCAAATTGTAAAATGGCTTTGACACTTTGGACCCAAGAGTTTGACCTTTTCATAGAGGAAGCGCTCTTCACCTGTCTGGCTATTGGGCTGTCCGTGGGTGAGGTGAAAATTGTTATAGTTTCGAAGTCAAAAACCACCTCAAGGGAGCATAAAATTTTTTGCATTTTTTTTCCGAAATTTGGCATATCCATCACTCATTTCTAATGCGATATTTTAAAATGCGTATAAAAACAGGGTGATGGAAACATAGCTAATGACACAAACATCTTATGAAATGATCCTGAACACATGTAGTGTAATAGACAGCAACAAAAACTCAGTGATTTTGCCAAGTATGTTCTTGGATCAGCATATTTTGTTTATCCTGGAACAACATTTCTGCTCAAAAATATTGTCCTAATCCTATTTCTACCCCTAAACCTAACCCTAACCATATGTTATCCCTAAAACCAGAGGGAAATGACAGATTAAAAACACTGATGTAGAAGCACCTAACACCGGTTGTAAGCCTAAACTTGACATAAACTGCTAACCTGTCCATCAAATCTGATTGGTTGATTGGAATGTTGTTGTTTTTTTCCAAAATCAACAAAGATGTTGATCCAGGAACATGCAGTACTTGGTGGAAATCACATTCACCCAAAAACTCACTGCTGATAACTTTTAAAAGCTACATTTTTACATTTATATTTGCATTTTTGTTGATATCTTGAACAAACATAGACAATGTAACATTTTTAGTTGTTGTCACAATCTGCACTGCACCGTAACCTGGCAACAAGTGGCACAAAATGATCTCATCACTGTGCAAATACTTATCCAATTTGAAAAGAGAATTTGAATTTGAAATGAGAATTAGAATTAATATCTAAAGGCCAGTTATGCCCTACAACACTTTAAAAATGATTGTAATAGTTAGCTTTCACAACTTCCCTGGATTGAACTTTAGATAACTCAAATATCCAAATGTCAGTCAATACAACCAAAGTCCCTTTAAGACAAGTCATTTCACTCGGCGGCCATCTTTGAAACGCCTCTCGGGCATCCTGGGCATCATGTCCTATCTCTTTGAATGGGGAAACATCAAATTCTCCAAAGCTGTTCGCCAACCTTACAATTACATTTCATATTTGAAATCACCAATGAAATCTGACAACAGCTGTCTTATAAATGTTTTATCCAAACGCTCGAATCATGACAAAAAACTGTATTTTTTAGGCTGGATCAAGCTAATGCGCATGCGCAGACCTAAATGCGCGTCTCTTCTGCCATGTTTCAGAGGCACGCGTCTGACTGTGTTCACACCGCCGGCGGCGAGAGCGTCAAAGTGACGCTAGTCATTCATTTTCAATGAAAGCCGGCGGCGAGCTCCGGCGAGAGCGGCGCGGCGCGTCTTGGACGGTAAGAGCGTCGAGGAGAGTTGAAATCAGGTTAACTTTATGGTAATGAGCTATGACGCTGTTCGGAGGCAACCAATTGGAATGTAGAGGTCCTCGCTTGAGAGGCTTCCGATTGGTTGACGCGACTTGTCATTTACTTTGACCCTCCCGTCGGCGGCGGTTTGAACGAACAGTACAGCGTTGTTGGCAGGGCGGCCAAGGCGATTGTTGACGCTCTCGCCGACGGCGGTGTGAACGCACGGTGACTGTTTCTATAGAGGATATGCATCGACGTCACTTTCCCGCCGAAAGCGCGCTCCCTCAGCTGGACTGAGTGGCAAAAGAAGCTGCTGCGTGACTGGATTAATAGGAGAAACGGCGAAAACGCGAGTAAAACTAACGAATTACCCTAAAGGTTGGACTCGAAAGTGTTTCTTACAACTTGTCAAATAAACCTAATCCATGGATATTGACATGCAGCCAGGAGTCGTGTTTCCTGACATTTATATGTGCCTGATTTGACGCCGGGGAAATACATAAAGCAAATCTGGCTGTGAATATTTTATATAACTACAATATCGGTAGGTTTAAATCTGCTTAATCACTTATATCAATGTTATATCGTCATATTGTCCAGCCCTAAAACATATATAGTTTTATAATATAGTTTTTGACAGTGTTGTTTATTTAAAAACACCCAATTATGCATATATAAGATGGAAAATATTTAATTGATGAGTCGTCAACATAATATATAACAATACAATATATAAGGTATGATTTTACCTCAAAATCCAACAATTCGACACAAAATGATAACCGCAAATCCATGTTTCTCTGCTGGAGTCCAGCTGTTTCTGTGAATTGCAGTGATCCATTTGCTTCTTTTTCTGTTGCTTTCTCTAGTTTTTAAATGTAAACCTCAGGGTTTGTGTCAAATCTATTTGTACAGTCAGCCGCAAAGCTCTTTCCCGTTTTGAATGTGTTTTGTGTGTTTTTCGCGACATTCACGCTGAAAACCAATGTTGCTGCTCAGTCTTTTGCCACTCAGCGTGCGTGACCGCAGTCCTAACGGTCGACGGTGACGTCACGTGCATACCCTCTATAGAAACCGGCGCTTCTAACGGCTGCTGCAGTGACGCGATGACTTTACCAGTCGGCGATTGGCTCTTATTTAGAAGGCGGGACTTATTCCGCCATATTGCGCGTTACACTTTCTCCCATTCAAAACAATACGAGTGACACGTCTTGTGTTATTCTATAGTCTTTGATACAACTTCACATTACAAGTTGAGTAAGCATTAAATATCATGGCAGAACACTTTTTTTTTTTTTTGTTTGTTTGAAAAAAAAAAAAATGAACGTTTTTAAACATTCACTGTCCTCTCCCTCTCTTTCTCTGAAGGGTCATATTTTGAGGTTGTCTTCTATTTTGAAGGGTCATATAAATTGATGTTACATACATATATAACTGATTCTTTTATAAAGTTTTGTCATCATTTCCAAGTTTCAAGCACACAGAGTAATTAAAAGTTTTTGGCACCTAAGTTTAGTTTTCTCGTTATTTTACCAAAATACCAGTTTTCCTTCTTGTTTGAAGGCTTTGCATCTGACAGATGCCTGCTCTGCTTGGAGGTGTTTTGAAAGGTGATGGTGTCGCCAGAGATGGAGAGATGAACATCTGCAGTGGAGCTCCCTCCCTGTGTGGAGGTAAAACAGAACAAACCCACGATCAACACAACCACAGTTTCAAGCTGTTTCTCTTGGAAAACAATTCAACCGGAACAGCAGAACAGCATCTCTTTCTGCCAGGCCATCTGTTGCACCCTTAAAGCCTACAGCATGCCCTTAAATGAGAAACACACAGAGGGAGAGATGGAGAAATATCTCCCAGAACGAGTTTAAACATAGGGGACGGTACTACCAAATGACTTGAGGGAGGAGTAGGGGAAACAGAACTAGAGTGAGGATTTAGGAACAGGGCGAGAATGATAGAGGGTTGGGTTTTTTTTTTTTTTATACCAACTTTTGTTTTTTTCACTCAGCAGTTACATATTTATTTTGCTTACAAAAGGAAAATAGGAATGGTGCATATTACTCCTATCACCAAGTGCTGTCTGTTCATGCTGCTTATAGTTTTCCAAACTTAGTGTGTTGCTGAGGTGGTCAAGGTGGTTGTATACTGGTTAGATATTTATATAGGGTCATTTACATGTTTTTTTTTTTTTTTCATTTAGAATATATTTTTATTTGCATTTATTCAAAAAGAGGTTTTAGACAATATCAGCATGAATCTTAATTTCTCACTTTAAATGCATTATTGGGTCAGTAGCACACCTTTAAAGCTTTATTGTGAGTGATTGATTGATTGGTTGATTGATTGGTTGGTTGATTAATTGATTGATTGATTGATTGATTGATTGATTGATTGATTGGTTGGTTGGTTGATTAATTGATTGATTGATTGATTGATTGATTGATTGATTGATTGATTGATTGACCGACCAATCAGAACACAGTTTAGAGATGCTTTATGGATGTTTACAATAATATTATAAAATATGTTTTTATTAATAAATAATAATATTATAAATATAAAATCTATCACATAATAAAATATATATTTGTTTTTATTTTGTTATTTTTATTTAATAAAAACACTAAATAAGATAATAAGAATAATAATTTATGCTAATATTGTCCAAAACTATACTTTACCTAAGGCATTTCCAAAGTTTTGAGGGTGCTGTATCTGGGTATTAGATGTACATATGTGTATATGAGATACTGTGTATGTGTCAAAGTAATAGTTCACACACATATTCAGTCTTTCATCATTTTGACACTTATTACTCTGGCGTTTTCTTCGCCAGGGTTTCACCTTTCAGAGCCGGCCTGCATTAACATCTGTTTTCAGCTCTGATAACAGCGTCGGCCTTTACAAAGCCCAGAAATATCAAGTCACTCAAAACACATTGTTTATGACTGACGAGGCTCAAGGCTATGGCATGAAAGGTTATAAATAATTATTTTCCAAGTCAGATAATAAATCAAAGACTGAGGCATCTTGGAAACACATTGGGCTTTCCTCACTCTCAACTCTTATTTGTATACTGTATCCTGTGTTGTAGAGAAGCATCTACTGAAGACTCTCTCTTTCTCTCTCTGTCTGCTTGGCTTTTTCCATTCTCTAACCAAGGGCTTTTACCTTTGCCTACAGGTGACAAAGACAAGGTGCGTGGGAAATCTTTTTGTGGCTTGTGAGAGATAATAATGGGAAAAGAGGAGAGACAGTGACTGTATGTAGGATATGCTGAGATGAACACTCATGCAAAGAGTAAGTGTAAAGGAAAGCTGCATGTCCAGAGCCTTCATCCAGGTCTCAAGAGATACTCTAGCGACTGATGCTAGAGGTTGCAGCCTTTAGCCTCCTTGTTAGAGCATCCGACTCCCACGCCGGAGACCCGGGTTCGAGGCCCACGCATCGTGGGGCGAGTAGGACCTGGCTGAGGGGTTACATATATATATATATATATATATATATATATATATATATGGTAATTGTACAATTATACAATATAATTGCTACACTGCATGTTCAGATTTGATTCTTGAAGCGAGACCAGTTGAGAACCACTGTTCCTCCGTTATTTCCTCCTTGATGTCTGAATTACAGATGGACATTTGGGAAGAGTCATAAACAGTCTGACACAGCTGTCTGCTGAAATGAGAGACAGAATTCTCTCGCTCTGTCTTCGGGCATCAAGGCTTATTAGACCTGTGGAGCTCAGAAAAGCAAGTGAAATATGCAGCTCACTCCATTGCCTCCAGGAACATAAACACGCACATCACTGACACAGTCTAACTCACATTCTGTATGCAGGATAGAGCTGATTTCTTTTTGATTGAACTGGGGTGAGGTGAGATATGAAATCAGAAACATCCATCTGAATATTAACCAGCTATAATCAATATCCTCATGGTTCATGGTTATTGATAAGGAGAGGAATGTGTTATACCAATTTATTCATTACATTAATGATATATGATATCCGTCAGGGCTACTTAGATTTTGGAAAGACTGCTGAAGGTCTGGTATTCACCTTGAAAAAATGGATACAGTATTAAGACTAAAACTGCAATAATCACAAAATATGTATGTGACGAGCAGGGCGGGCGAGAGCCGTGAGGGAACGACGTGTTAACGAGCGTTGCACCGGTCTCAAATCTCTCACGGAAGAGCTCCGGAAGGAGAGTGACGACAGTGAAGGACGAGAAAGGACCAGGCCTGGATTTTACTTTTGTTTTGTTCTTTGTTTATTTTGGTGGAACCAAAATGGTCAATATTCATATTCATGCATTTTATTCATATTTTATGTTAATCGTTTATGGCTTATGATTTATCAATATTACTTCTGATTTCATAAATTCATGTACTCCTACTGTATATATTAATTCTCATCATATTTTCAAGTATTTACTTGTTATTGCACCCTTATGGTTATTCTTTTTTTATCTTTAAGAGTATGTATGCTTGCTATATTCAATTGTTCTTTAAAGTGTTCCAATGTGACAGGTCATGTTGACACGTTTGTGGTTAGATATTGGACGCCTGCCAAGTACTGCAGAAGTGATGTTTTCGTATTATTTCTGCTGACATGTAATAATGTAAGATTTGCAAAATTCCATTAAGGGGTTCAAAACAGCCCCTATATCTATTTTTGACAGTTGACCAGTCTATGACATAATGGGTAAATCCATTTGACCTTTTCTCATTAGAACAAAACATAAGTTTGAGTGGGATGTAAATTTCCCTATATGCTTATGGTATAAAATGGACTGAGTCGTTGATAGTTTAGCTTTTTCCTTTGCTTTCCCTTTGCTCTTCTGCTTCTTCTCTCCTATCTGCAAATGTCTTAATTATCGTTCTTTCTTTCTGTATATTCTGATCTTCAGCTATTAGATACAATACTCTGAATTTTACATTAATCTAGATTTTGTTATTAACTATTAATTACTTAATGAATTTGTCTCTATAATTTTTAATTAATAAATTTGTTATTCCTCATTCATTTTCTCAAGTTTTTGCATCAGTTTTATATATTAAAGTTTGTTTGAACCTTCGCCGGTTCCCGCTTCCTTCTTCCCGTATCTACGAACTAGGTCACAATGTATTTTTTGGTCTTCCTCAACCATTACATAAAAGGAGCTGATCACTGTCAGACATACTGATGTTTCTGTTGCTATGTTTAGTATTTACAATTCTTATATTATTTTCTTAAGATTGCATTGTTCAGTCCCAAGTGGCTTTTAAAGGGATAGTTCACCCAAAAATGAAAATTCTGTCAGCACTCACCCTCATGACGTTCCAACCCCGTGAGACTTTCATTTATCTTCGTAATGCAAATTAAGATATTTTAATGAAATCTGAGAGATTTCTTCCTCTCCAACTACCACTTTGACGCTTTAAAAAGTTTAAACACTGGATTTTCAAAAGTATGTGAAGTTCACGATGTTCACAGCTCCATTGTTGCAGTAAACTTGCACAACGTTCTTGAATGAATATTTATTAGATGTACGTCGATCTGTTATTGTAGGCACATCGACTTTACATTTTCACACCCCCAAACATGACGTGGAACAAAACAAACTGTGATTGGTTGCGTTACATGTCAGTCAAACGTTTAGCCTTTGGCCAATGAAAGCTGTGATAGAGTAGACTACCCCAAATTCCAAATACGTATTTTTTAATATATATATATATATATATACACTGTATATATCCAGAATAAACCCCTAGGAAATTACGAAATTCTGTCGGCCAACACATAGAATTCTTATGCTCCATTTTTCTACCTCAAGTTATACCTTAAACTTGACTGTCTTGTCACGGCTTATTTGATGAAGATTACCCTGTCAGTGTAATTCAGTGCCATTACAGCCAGGGCACACCTATAAGGGCACTTAAAAAGCCAGACAACTCATCATAGACTAATTCTGTCAGACAGAAGGGCTTTCTGACAGTCTCCTTCACAAACCCGAGATCAAACAGAGAAGCCAGAGGCTGCAGCTGCCGTTGCTCGCGATTTCTCTTTTCTTCTCCCTTTTTTCACCCTCTTCTACCACCAAAGTGCTTTGTTCTCCAGAGAAAATGATTGTCACCGATGGGAGTAGTTCTCAGATTTTCTAAAGCATCTGGAGAGTGTCAAAAGAGGAGGTGCTGTCAAAGTGAATTATAGGATAAGGCCGCTATTTTTTCTGACATTTCGAGACACTGATGTGACACCTGGAGTTTCATATGTAGCAAATATTCAAAAACTTCTCACAAACGGATCCTTAACTTCATTTGGTGTGCTTTGTGACGCAAAATCTGCCTTGTAGAAGCCATTAAAGGCAAAGTATTTGGATCATATATCTTTCCTAATGTAATCTGTCACTTTTACTCTCGGGATGGTATGAATGACAATAGTAAAGATCAGCTGGGTTTTGACTATCAGGAGAATGTGTTTTGAGAGCAATGCAGATTATGCTGAAGACAGTTAGTTTATTCAAAGTCTAAGCGAAAACATCAGATTAGCTGTAATAAATCTCTATGAATTTTAAATTGTGAAAGCGCTCTCTTTACAACTTTGATTATCTCACTGTCAAACCCTTCTATAGTGCAAAATGTTGCTAAATAGCATTATGGGTAATGGAATTCCACTGATTAAACACAGGGTAAAATTATGATGAACTCACTGTGTGAAAATGTAATGGGGGAAAGATGATGCTCATTCTGAACTCCGGTCTGTGATTTGTTTAGTCGTCTGAGTTAAAGCTGCATTTATGGCCACTCATTCCATTTGTTTGGAGAAGATAACGATATGCCTGTGGTTCATTTAGGAGATGCACTGAGATTTAATTTACCTTATGGGAGAGTGAAAGCAATTAAACTGGGAAACATTTTATGTTGCAATTACTATAATTTCACGTTATTGCTCACACAAATTGGCAGATATTATAGCAGTGTTCATTTGTACTCTGAATTGGAAGTCTTTGCTTATAAAGACTTGCCTTTTGTTTAAAGCAAATGGAAGAGCTGGAGAGCTTAAAATTACCTGTTGGGCCAACAGTTTTATATCTGTTTTTTTTTAACAATCACTTATTATAGAAAGTTAAGTGCATTTAGTTTACTTCACAACCATGAACCACGGTTTTCTACTTGCTATTGCTAATCAGATGCAGGTGTTATTAGGGGCATTCTCATTCTGGAGAGCATTTGATTGGCCAATCTCTTAAAGGTTTAGTTCACCCAAAAATTAAACTTCTGTCATTAATTACTCACCCTCATGTCGTTCCACACCCGTAAGACCTTCTTTCATCTTCGGAACACAATTTAAGATATTTTTGATAAAATCTGATGGCTCAGTGAGGCCTCCATTGACAGCAAGATAATTAACACTTTCAGATGCCCAGAAAGCTACTAAAGACATATTTAAAACAGTTCATGTGAGTACAGTGGTTCAACCTTGTTATGAAGTGATGAGAATACTTTTTGTGTACAAAAAAAAAAAAAAAAAAAACTTTATTCAACAATATCTAGTGATGGGTGATTTAAAAAAAAACTGCGTTTTTTGTTTTAAATCAGTGGTTCGCACCTTGTATTAAACTGACAAAAGTCACGCCCCCCAGTGGGGAATTATTGAAATTTCGAAAAAAAAAAAAAATGACGTAACAAAGCCTCATTTACTGAAATCACATGACTTTAGCAGTTTGATACACACTCCGAACCACTGATTCGAAACAAAAGATTCGTAAAGCTTCATGAAGCAGTGTTTTGAAATCGCTCATCACTAGATGTTGTTAAATAAAGCCTTTTTTTTTTTTGGCACACAAAAAGCATTCTCGTCGCTTCATAACATTAAGGTTGAACCACTGTAGTCACATGAACTGCCTTAAATATGTCTTTAGTAGCTTTCTGGGCATTGAAAGTGTTATCTTGCTGTCAATGGAGACCTCACTGAGCCATCGGATTTTATCAAAAATATCTAAATTTGTGTTCCAAAGATGAACAAAGGTCTTACAGGTGTGAAACGACATGAGGGTGAGTAATTAATGGCAGAATTTTCATTTTTGGGTGAACTAACCCTTTAATCACTTTTGGAGGCTGAAAAATACATTCTAATATGCTGATTTGGTGCTAAAAATGCTTATTATCAATGTTAAAAAACATTCTTTAATGTAAAGAAAGTTCAAAAGAACAGAATTTATTTGAAATAGAGACAATTTTAATGATAGTAATGAAATATGATTTCATGGTATTTTAAAAAACCAAGATTATGTGATAATTTAGTTCTATTGTTAGAAAACATAAAATCTCAATCCAGTAATCAGACCCCAGACAACAGCATGCATCTGAAAGGAGATTAATGTTTCTTGTCTTGTTAATGGCGTCGCACTCAGTCTGATATGAGTTTACCAGAACATTCCAGATCCTTTTAAATAGTCAATAAAACACATGCTTTCTTTACAGTCTTCATCTGACTGCCTTCCTCGATGGATTGCGTGCTCTGAGAGACATCTGGAGATGCTATTGACAGACAAATAGCGAGACAGATGCAGTTTATTGATCCCCTCGAGGAAGCGATAGAAATAAGCATGAAGGCTTTTTGCCATTTAAAATTGTCATCGCAAGTTTGTCAACAAATAAATCTATGAGCAAATAAATGGCCGGGAGTCTGGGTTTTGCTGAATGAATTACAGGCATCAAGCTGTCTATCTGTTGTAAAGACTTTGCCAATGTTCAGTGTTAACTGGAAGTAAATGCAGATATTGTGCATTGCTCGGATGAATAGATCCTCCTGGTTTAACAATCCACTGTCATTGAACCTTACAGTCACTGTCAGGATGTAACGATGATGGCGTCTAATTAGAATGTAGCATTGGAGAGATATTGAGTGTTAAATGTGTCCTTACCGGATGAAGTGTTGTTTACTCACAGCTGGTCATGCTTTTAAAATCATTATCATAATAATGTTCAGTGAACACTGTGTGGTCTGGGAGACTACTCTGTGCTCTCTTTATAATATTGCATACATTGGAAATAAATGTAACTGTTTTAGATTGTCACTCACTTCTAGCAACTGAATATATGTTTGTAAACAATATGACCATCAGGCACATGTTCCTCTCAGTGTCTATGGTGGGATCAATTAAATTTAATAAGCATTAAATGTTAATGTAGCACTAGCAGTTAAGCTTAGATGTTCAGAACCTTGGTCAGCAGCAAGGACATTCAGCACCACGGACAAGGCCAGATTAGCCATATCTGCTAGGCAAAATAACAAGACCTGGGCCCCGTTTCAATAAGGAGGTTCAACCAACTCTGAGTTAAAACTTGAACTCTGAGATGGGAAACTCTGAGTTTTCTGTTTCAGAACAGTTGAATTGAGTTAGTTTAATCGACTCTGAGTAGGTTGACTCCGAGTTAAGCGCGTGCACCACGACTATGAAAAGCCATCATCAATGGAGCTCCGATATTTTACGATTCACCATGGCAACAGCACGTGACAAAAGGACGTCCGCATACTTCTGAGTCAATGCAAGTTTAATTCTTACCACTGTTATAATATCAAAGGTGAAAACTGGTAGAACGGTAAGTTATTGAACTAATATTCATTTTCATGGTGTCCCACATGCATTTTAACAGGATGCAATAATAAGAGTGTAAATGATTTTATCATAATTAAACACTCGTTAGGCAATTTACTTCCACTTTTAGAACATTTTCTTCATTTTTATTGAAAATAAATGCCTTTCTGATGTGATGGGAAAAGGGAGAATAGCGAGCTCGGCAGAAGGCGGAGTCGAACCCAATCAATCGCATCACAAGTTAATTATCCGCACCCAACACACTACTGCTTACACCACTGCAGCCACAAGAATGTGCATTCATTTTAACCTGGTCTGACAGTGGTGGGCGGAGCTACTGTAAATTTGCTCTTAGTAATAGACACTCCGAATAGTCTCGTTTTCCGTTTGCATTAAGATTATTTTTATTACCACACTGGCAGATATTGATAATTTTACTTAGTAAAATGCACTTAATTAGAACCCCCTCGGGAAACACGACTAAATATCTTATACCATTTTCTTATATAGAAACTCTATCTTGATTTAAGAATTTTTAGATATTTGTACTTCAAAAATAAGATGAAAAATACTCAGTGAGAAAAGCATTTTTGCAGCGTGAACTAAAGAGGGAGGAGACCGAAAGAAACTCTGGATTTACCAAAGAAAACCTGCTCGCGACCAGGTTAGGTTCACAGAGTAAGTTACCATGGTAACTGACTCTGAATATAAGTTAACGGGCCCCAGTTCTTTCAGACATTATTATTATTATTATTATTTTTATTTTATTATTAACTGTTATACTATTAATGAATTATTATAATTATTTTAAACTGTATCATATTTTTTTATCTATGTTATATTAAAAATTATTATTAAATTATGTAACTATACAATGTAAAATAATCAGTTTTGTGTGTGTGTGTGTGTGTGTGTATATATATATATATATATATATATATATATATATATATATATATATATATATTTAAATTATTATTATATGTATATGTATTATTATTATAAAATTTATTATATTATTATTATATTACTAAATTATGTAACTATACATATTATATATATATATATATATATATATATTTTTTTTTTGTATTTTATATTAAAATTATTATTAAATAATGTAACTATACGTTGTAAAATAACCATTTTTATTATATATATATATATATATATATAATATATGCATTTTAAAATCTATCTTTTGACTGGTAATGTATAAATGTACAGATTTCTGACAACTAGCCATTCACCATCTTTAATCAAACAAGGCTCTCTGAATTGTGAGAATAGTGCTAACAGAAGTAAAGCTGTACTAGAGACTAAATGCAGCAATGTGAATAACAATGAATCTCCCTGCAAGAGGCTTTTAAATAGGTGATGGGAAGAAGTTTGCGCTTTGAAGTTTAAGTTTTGGACTGCAAAGGATGTCAGGCTGAAGTTAATGAGTAGGATTTAGCTGCATGCTAAAACCGCTGAAGTAAAACTACATGATTAGTTGAGAAGTACAGTCAAAGCAGGCCTAAAATAACCATGAGCGAGAAGATGAATGTTTTGTATTGGACAGTTGAAATGCATTAATATTGCATGCATAAATAGCCCATTAGACTGGGCTTTAAAGAAATCAGATTCTTTGCCTTTTGCAAATCCATTTAAAAGTGAGGTCAAAAGGAAGTCATGGATGTAATGAACTGATAATTGTTCTCGGCAGGTACATTTAGGAGTCTCGTCAGGACACGGTTACTCTACATTGCAAATGTACCATAAATCCCAGTGGAGCGAGAGAAAAAATGTTAATAAAATCGGTGATCGTTTGAAATAGGTGTTGAATAACCGCCCTGATGATTGGGGGTTGCACCCAGTGAGTCAGGGGAAAGCAAAGGGCATCTTTCAGAAGACTGGGAAATTACTTTTGTTCAATTAAATCTCTATGGAAATGATCTTCTGAGCTATTAACCATGGCTTTTTGTTGTTCATCTGATGAATGCTGTTTTTTGACCTATGAAATGTCAGCAAATACCATAGAAGTGAAGCAGCACAGACTGAAAACAGTATGAAAATGTAAATATATGTGAGAGGAAGCATCATTAAAGCAGAACTAAGTAACTTTTTTTACCTTCATAAATAGTTTTCTAAGTCCTTACGATGGTTAATTGACCTGTAGTGGTGTGTTTGAGTCGTGCACTAACCCCCTCTGGCACGTCTACGCCAGAAAACAGCACTTGCAAGTTGAGCTGCACCGACACGAAACAATCTCTCCTCATGTTCACGTTCACGCGAGAGTGACAAAATGCTTTACGGTAATTCAAAAACAATGTATATATTATGACTTTATAAGACAATTTCGAAAATTACCCACCTCCATCGAGTGTACTGTATTTGCAAATTACCCACCTCCTCTTTCTTGTACTGTATTTGCAAAACTACTGCGCTGGTGGGCGTTGTAGTCGTTGTAGTCCAGAGCTGCGCTTGGAGTATTTATGACAGTGTGATTCACTGAAGAAACCTGTAGGGGGAGATTCGCAAATCTTACTGAGTTCCGCTTTAACATAAGACACCTGTATTGCTGTAGTGTGTTAAGAGCTACATCCTGTTTCTCAACCAATCGCACTGTCCCTAAACACATCTAGAGTAAATGCTGGGCCTAGTGCCCATCATAGAGAGGGCAGCAGACTGGCTTCCCCATTTTTTTTTTTTTTTTTTTTTTTTTTTTTAATCACTGGAGGCCGGCCGAAGGAAGAGGTTTAAAGCTGAATTTTTGGCCTCCTCTCTTTCCTCTCACACCGCTTGGCTCTATTACAAGTCTGGCATCTTTTTGCTCTTCCAAATTGCTTTTTTTAATTGTTGCCCCAGTGGTGCAGTTATTTGGATACTCTTGTTCTCTTTGAGGAAAAACAAGTGTCATGTTGTCTCTTGGAATGTCTCACTGCTCAAGGTCTTTCAGAGGACACCATTGCAGTGCAGTGTTATATTTCATACTCAAGCTGTACTTGTATAGAATAGCCAGCCACCCCCAGCATTTTTGATCATTCTTGGTCGCATTTTTGATCAAAAAATACATCATGCAATACATCAAAAGAAAGAAAGAAAGAAAGATAGATAGATAGATAGATAGATAGATAGATAGATAGATAGATAGATAGATAGATAGATAGATAGATAGATAGAAAGAAAGAAAGAATGGAGCCTCTTCTTTTAAACAAGCAAAAAAAAAAAAGTATTCTAGCTTTGCATTTTTTTTAAATCAACACTTGAATCTGGGTATGTTTCATAAAAAGCAACATTTTTAACAAAAAGCTGAGAAAATCGTATTTTTTCTTCTTCTTCTTTTCCCCCAAAGACTACAACATGCATAAGCAATGCTTTTATCTCTTGTTTCTGCTTCTTTTTGCATTTGTTTTGATCCAGAGATTCTGTACTCTTTCAGAAGTTGCGCAATAGCGCCCTCTACGCATAACAGTGAAAACACAGAAAGCCGGAAAATTCCATCAATGGCATGGAAAGCATTGTCTCGTAAATTATGGATAATTCTGTCAATGGCGGGGAAAGAGTTAAACAACCCAGTGCTCTGTAAATTGTACTTGAGTTTATTTATTTATTTGTTTGTTGTTACAGTTGTGTTCATGCTGTAATCTCGAAATGTAAAGTAATGATCCAAAGTTAATTTTTATGTGCTGTTTAGAGGTTTGTTGAGATTATACCACAATAATAGAGATATATGGTTAAAACAATAAGGCAAATAATACTACTGCGATAATATCTGATAATATTTAAGCACCTGTCAACAAGATAATGGCATTTGATTATTTACGTGTCATATTTTCATTATGTATACTGTTCATTTTAAATATATGGTTATCGCTAATACCGGTATATTGCGACACCCCTAATTAACACGATAACGATATTCCATTTTTTCAATGGTTGGGGCGCCCTAAGATAACCAGATGCCCCCTGGCTACAACAATACAGTAGCCCCAGTCCAGGCTTTGAAAATATGGTTGTGAGTTTGTTTATAGAATGCAGTTGTCACTGCTGTAAACTACCATATATAAAAAATAATAATTTGAAAGATATTATTTCATGCAGCTAGTAGGCCCCTTCCCAGTGTAGGCCCCTGGGCTTTAGCCCATGAAAGCCTGGTATACCCCTGAATACCGATATATTACAACACCCCTTTGAATAGAAAAGATTTGAAAACACTAACCTGGCAATCTTTGGCAAATCTAGCAATCTTTTTGAGTTCTTCCTCAAAAGCCCATATCAGCCCAACTTGGTAAACACTGCATTGATTCCAAGTAGATGGACTGAAAACACGATGTGCCTTTTAGCTGCATAAAGCCATCCAGTTAGCAATTTCAGCCTATTTCAAACATTTTTGTGTGCATCAGACAGTCAGTGAACGGACTGAGGGCGGTCCATGGGTGTGCCGTCTGGCACTGAGGCAGTGACTGAGTCAGAAATCAGTCTTCCCTGAAGAACAGGCTCATGAAAAGCAGAGTTACTTTGTGAATGCTCTCTATTGATCTTTAGCTATAATTGCGTAACTCTATAATCAATCAGAGAAATACCCAAACTTTTAATTCACTGTGGTCCCCAAAGTGTTCCTCACTCCTCCCCTCCTATTGACTTTCTCCTCCTCTTTGCTCTCTCTATATAGTCCTTGAGTCTAAAAATAGTCTCAAATTATAGGTCTTTGGCTGGTTTGAGTTCTGAATTAATAGCTCCAGTCAATCACTGTCCCTACAGCCACATGCTGCCTTAGAGCTGGAAAAGGTAAAGTTATTTGGGGACAGCAGCGCAGTAAGGAGTCATTCTTACACACCCCTGTCGACGGAGATCATCCAGACTGGCACTGATTTTGAATGTTATCCAGGGTTAGTTTGCAGAGATGTTTGACCCAGCTGAGAGCAGACGCCATTGGCTGCAGCGAGGTGTAATTATGGCGCCCAGCCGCCCACCTCCCGTAGAGCCACACAGATGCTCGTTTCTGCTAAACGCCATTAAGAACACAGATGACAAACGGAGGGCTATTTTAGGTAAAAGGATGAAGACCACAGCAAGCAGTCGTAAAGTAAGTCATCCCTGCGTGGGACAGACGGCAGACAGTGAGGAATTGAGCTTAGCTGATCAGAGAACCAGAGAGACTTGCTCTGGCAGGCAGGAAGATTCATTCAAATGTATTAGCATTAGAGCTGTTCGCATTTTGGAGGCTTTCCAAAGTTAAAATATCGCCGCTCTGGAGCCGAATGCTGCGTAGAGGTCATTCGAAATCAATTAAAATTGACTTCATGGAGGGAAAGGCAACGATCAAGTGAGATTAGAATTATTATGTTTGCTTTGTTTGTTTTTGAAGAGCACCACACATCATTAATTAATAAGGGTAGGCACAGCAAGTGGTCTTTCAATGAAAAACAGCATAAAACTGGTCAATCAGCAAACAGTAAGTGGATTTTTGGGGGTAAAATGGTTGCAGCGGTGAGGAGTAATCAGGGGAACATTTGAATATTCAACCCCTGGGCCCGACATGTAATTCCTTCTCTGGTTGGTGCCTCTCATGAGAGGGAATGTGACAAAATAGCAGTGAGCGGGGAAGCGGGAATTTGCATTTTAATGTGCCTGTCGGAATCACTTTAGTGGGGAACATTGGTAGGCAGGGATTTGGCAACCCCAAGGGTCAACAGCAAACAAGCAGGATAAGCAGCCCACTGGAAACGGAAACCAGGAGAGGAGGAGTTGGTCTGAATTAAAAAAGGAGCAAGGAGATGTCCAAATGACACCCATGAACATTAAGATGACTACAGTTGGGAGACAAATTCATTTGGCTGTTATTAGGAGCTACAAAGAAACAGCTAAATGAAGCAACTAAAACTGAAATATCAAAAAAGTCCAATTTTCATCATCTGTCATCAAGTAAATAGCCCCTTGTGCAATATTCTTTGTCATATTCGTAATATTAGGTGACAAGCATATCATGGAGTCTGGAAGCTGAAATGCACATGCTGATTGGATCAGCTCAGGTTTCATATGCCTTAGATTTCTCATGCGAATAACAATAGCTCTGTACCATAACCTAGTGAGTTGCTCGCCTAGACAGCTTTTTAAGGCATCGTATGCACACTTAATGCAAAGGCTGTCCCAGAAAAAATGCAATCTAATTCTGCCTCTTAAGATATCTTTATTTGGCCAGATTCAAATGGTAACGTATCATTTCCCGGAAAGCAATCCCAGAATGCATTGCAATCAGCTAAGTGGAGATGTTGATTGTAAGTATACTCAGTTTATGTAATACTGAAAAGTGTTGATAAATATAGTTAAATTGTTTTCAATTGCCTTAGAAGGCAGCTGCCTATGTACATAGTATAGCAAGGTAGCTCACTAGGTTTTGAAACAGAGCTAATGTTGGAGGGCAAACAGACAGTAAAACACACCAGCACACACACACGCTTAGAGCTGCGGGACACAGGGGCGCAGACACACTGGAGGCAACCGAGGAACTGAAGACGCCCCTAAAGACACAGCTGAAATGATAAACGTCCAATCGTTGCCCCCCTTCACTTTCAGAGTCTTTTCTACTTCACTTTGTTTTCTTCTCTCCAGACCTCCCCACCGTTTAACCTTGTTAGCGTCCTCGATATGTCTGACCTTAGCTTCCGTCTGTTATTACAGTTACATGGCTAAATCCATGTTTAATTCGATTGGGCCATCATCGGTGTGCTCACAAATCCCATTCCCAGTTAATAAAACCCGTCTCATTGTGTTGAACCCCAAACAGATTTTGCCATAAATCCAATTTCAGCCCACTATTCTCCACTCAGACTCACACTCAACCTCGATTTGCTTTCTTTCTCCATCTTTTCTCTGAAGTTATGTGTCATAATTCCATTAGGCTTGACATGGAACCAAAGACGGAAGACCGAAAGATAACTGGTAACGTTAGCCATGCAAAAATATTGGGATTCCGTTGTCTTGTTATTTCCACATTATTTCCCCCTGATCTCTTCACAGGCTTTATCCTGTGTATGGAGAATATTATTTATAGAGAGACACTGGGAAAGAGGATAGACGGATCAGCTGCCTCCCGGTAGCAGGATGGATGGATGTTATGCTCTCTGGTCACTGGGTACACTGTAAAAACGACAACTCAAAATTGTTCACCTTACTAAGATTTTTGCATTCACTGACAATAAAATTGCTAGCTGGAACTTGAACTATCTGTTGTAAGCCACTTGAACTCACTTTCAGACGTTTCTGAGGAAAAGTTCATCTTACTTAATAAATTGAGTTGATTTTATATTGAAGTTGTAGTTGACACCCACAAAGCAAAATCCCCAGTGTTAAATTAACACCCAAATTGTACATATGAGTCCATCTTGCTGGGTGTTAAAAAGTAACACTGAAGCAGTGTTAAAGTTAATGAGATAATTGATTGATGATTGAGTGATGATTGACAATTAGTGGAGACACCTGATGATAATAAGCAGAATCACTGAAGAAACAACAAGAGAAAAAGAGAGAGACACAACAACTACAACTGACTTCCAGCCATTAAACATTATTACACTTATTGTTAACCAGTTTGATTTGATTTCTGTCACACATCAACAAACATTCTTATTGAGAATTAACAGATGTTTAGATGTTAATGTTTTAATGAAAGTTTAGTTTGAAGTCACCATGATGGTGGAAAGCATTTCCTTTAGTTGGGCTCTTGACTCTATTTATTAATATTAATTTATCTCTGGCTGCTCCAACTTTGTGTTTGTAGCACATTTGTTATGGCCAGAGAAATTATGATCTGGGCTGTGTTTCCCAAAAGTGCTGTGAGCCAAAGTTGCTCAATTTAGGTTTATAATGCTTTGGGAAGCACAGTCATAATGGTTGTTTTCTTATTGTGAAATGGCCAGATTCATTGGTGACATCCAGTATTAACTGGTGATATAGATGTAATATTATTTCTTATAGTAAATCTCTGTTAGCCCTTGAGATCCAGCAGAGCTTTTATAATCTGAAGGTTTTTTTTTTTTTTAAACACACAGACATCTAGAATCAGCATAGGACCCTCAACAATGGTGACAAAAAAAAAAGTGCTTCATGTTGCAGTGCATGATGGGAGCCACCAATCAAAATTTAAACTCAAAATAGTAAGTTATTACAGACTTGAAAGTTCCAGTAACTTGAATTTAAAAAACGTAGTTGTCAGAACTTGAAAAACTTAGCTGACGCAACTTAATAATTGTAGTTCTTCAAAACTTAAAAAAATAAGTTGATATCTTCAACTCAAAAATTCTGTGCAGTCGGTTGCCTTGAAAATTTAAGTTGAACTAACTTTTTCTTTTTTACAGTGTATACAGAATTAAATTGGGCGGAGATGAGGCCTTGTTTTGCTTTGCATTGAGGGAAACTCATTTCCTCTGGGGAACGTTGGACTGTTTGAGTGCTACGCATGAGGTAGGCGAAGGATTTACAGATCCTTTCGGTCTTCAGTGCCGTATAGCTTCCCTCTTCCAAATCGAACCGCTATACTTCTCCCCACCGGCGGTACACAACAACATCTCTTGTTTATGTATCAGAGTAATCTGTTGTGGAAGCGTGACCCTGTGTCCTTCTGATGAAGTGAGGCCGTCTGCAATAACAGGATGAATAGTGGAGCAATTGTCTTAAAATTGCCTCCGCTTGCCCAGATGCATCTCTCTCACTCTTACTTTCATTCCAGTGCTTCTTCCTTTTTTATGTGTACGTTTATGTGTGTTCTTGAAAAGCTATTCCATCAGTAATCCAGGGCTGATGGCGACTGTGAGTGGATGCTGGGATGCTGTGACAACATGCTGTTTTTGATTGCAACGAAAGCTGAAAGTTTTATTCATTTTCTGATAATTTTTAATTCATTTTCTCTAGATATTTCAGAAAATTCTTCACTATATACTACCTGTGCATTAAACTGGAATTGCACACCTTCCAGCCAATCAGAATTGAGTATTCAGAAAGAGTATATATATATATATATATATATATATATATAAAAATAAATAAATATATATATATATATATATATATATATATACACACACATTATATTGCCAAAAGTATTGGGAGTCCTGTAAGTTGCGAGGTGGGACCTCCATGGATCTGACTTTTTTTGTTCAGCACATCCCACAGATGCTCAATTGGATTGAGATCTGAGGAATTTGGAGGCCAAGTCAACACCTCAAACTCATTGTTGTGCTCCTCAGACCATTCCTGAACCATTTTTGCTTTGTGGCAGGGCGCATTATCCTGCTGAAAGAGGCCGCAGCCACCTGGGAATAGTGTTTCCATAAAAGGGTGTACATGGTCTGCAACAATTCTTAGGTAGGTGGTACGTGTCAAAGGAACATCCACATGGATGGCAGGACACAAGGTTTCCCAGCAGAACATTGCCCAATGCATCACACTGCCTCCTCCGGCTTGCCTTCTTCCCATAGTGCATCCTGGTGCCATGTGTTCCCCAGGTAAGCGACGCACACACCTGGCCATCCATGTGATGTAAGAGAAAACATGATTCATCAGACCAGGCTTCTTCCATTGCTCCATGGTCCAGTTCTGATGCTCACGTGCCCACTGTTGGTGCTTTTGACGGTGGACAGGGGTCAGCACGGGCACCCTGACAGGTCTGCGGCTATGCAGCCCCATACGCAACAAACTGCGACGCACTGAATATTCTGACACCTTTCTATCAGAACAATTTGAGCTACCGTAGCTCGTCTGTTGGATCAGACCACATGGCCCAGCCTTCGCTCCCGCGTGCATCAGTGAGCCTTGGCCGCTCATGACCCTGTAGCCAGTTCACCACTGTTCCTTCCTTGGACCACTTTTGATAGTTAATGACCACTGCATCACCGGGAACACCCCACAAGAGCTGCAGTTTGGGAAACGCTCTGACCCAGTCGTCTAGCCATCACAATTTGGCCCTTATCAATCTCGCTGAAGACTGGAGTAATGATTCTGAAAGTTCCGTTTTACCATCACAGGAATAAATTACATTTTAAAATAAATATTAAAATAGAAAACAGTTGTTTTAAAATGTAATAATATTTCACAAAATTACTGTTTTACTGTATTTTTGAATGAGACTTTTAAATGATAGTGTGTATGTAGACTGATGACATTTCTCTAACAGTAAGGACACATACTGGTCTCCTGTTCAGGCCATAAAACTTCAGCATCTGTCATGTAAAAGGAGAAAAATATTCTCCTGGGGCATAATTTAATATTTATGACTTCTGATACAATTAAGAATTGCATGAATATTCCCTCTGTGTCTCTTTGAGTGAGGTAATATGATTTACTCCTGGAACATTGGAGAAAAAAAACTAATTTTGAAGATCACTTTGTAATTGGGGTGGAGGAAATGAAGATTCCAAGTGCTGGAAAACAAATTACCTTGTTACACGATGATTCACTGAGCAAGAATTGGTGTCCGTCCAGCCACCTGCCAGACAGGCTGTAATTTATATGACAATGTGAGTACTTGAGCTGTCTTTTCCATATCTAAAGGTTGGCGGAACTAAAACTAATCACACAGAAGCATCTGCGCTGAAAACCGACGTGAGACCTCTCATTGAAGTCAGCACAACAATCCAAATTTACCTGCCTGTTAGCAGAACTTGAAATTGCTTTCTTTTCTTCTCTTCCGCTCTATCTTGGCCACTTTTACTCTTTCTAGCTGTCTGTCTTCCTTTTTTCCCACCCACTCCAACTCAATTCACTGCTAATGCTGTATCTCCTTACGCTTACTTCTTTCAGTTGATGAATCGCACATGGTTACTCAAGTGCTGCCAAACTGCCATCAAAGTCCGACGACATCAGGAGATCGATGTTTTTCCAACTGCAAATAAACATTGATCTACTATAAGGAACAACGTTAAAAACAGTCATTAAATACCGTGCCACCACCTGGCATGCAGAATTGGCAAGCTCTACTCTCATTATGCGTTCACTTCATTCCATGTGATTACAGGAGTATCATTTCTTTGATTTCTGAAGCATCTTAACATGTAGGAATAGGGCAAATTTAAAACGGACATTTTGGTGAACGATGCTACCCACGTTCTCTACTTTCTGAAAACACTCCTGTAATTAGTTCAGCCTGGTATTCTTGAGGACGCTTTGACATCCAAGCTGTGCAAATGTGACATAAGAGTGTGGCAGTTCATTTAAAGTCCTCTCAGTGTAGACAAGCGCTCTCAAGAAGGTAACTCACAGTGTCTTTTGCAAAGGTCTCTGCAAAATAACTAGCCAAGGATTATAGACATACAGTAACTGGAAAAGTTGTCATTGATTGGTGTATTCATAGTAATGCTTTGCCTGACTTAAAAGTACCATGTTAAGAAAGCCCAATGTGCCTTAAATTTAGATATTTGGCATTTGTTTAATTAATGGCATTGATCAATAAGTTTTTCTTTTTGGCCATGTTTCAAGTTTTTGTAAGGTCTTTTATTTTGAGAGTGTCTGAGTTCACATTCTCCAATGTAGAGCCAGAACTTCCCCTCTCTCTTGCAGTGAAATCTCTTCTCTGATGATGTTTACTGGTGTGAGGGCGGGGCAACCTGTCACTCACATAAGATCGACCAACAGCAAACCACAACCATCCAATCAATTCCCAATGGAAAAATCAAATCCCGCCTTACAGTTTTTCTTGTTCAAGGAGCCGTTTCACTTTTATATACATCAAAATAGGGAAGAAAAGACTATCACAACTTCCATTTCATGCCAATATTAAAGTGTTAGTTCAACAAAAAATGAAAATTCTGTCATTAATTACTCACCCTCATGTCGTACCAAACCTGTAAGACTTGTAACACAAATGCTGATCTTTTTGATGAACTTTATGAACTTCAAAAAGTTCATAAAGAGATCATAAAACTAATCCATATGAATTTAGCAGTTTAGTCCAAATTTTCTGAAGAGACTCGACACTATATATGATTAACTGATTGAATTTAGCCTTTTATTCACATATAAACATTGATCAGCGAACATAAACAGAAGCTCAACCCAACCTGCTTGACCCGTGAGAACAAACCTCTTCCAGAAGCTCAAAGGTGTTGCATAATGAATAGAATGAACCTCATTGGTTCTTTCGGAAACTCAAACATGCTGCGAGAAAGAATCTCATTGGTTATCGCATGTGTCAAGCAAACAGAGCTTACGTTTACTTTAACTGATGTGTGAGTTAATGAATGTTTATATGTGAATAAAAGCCTAAATTCAATCTGTTCATCATATAAAGCTCTCGAGTCTCTTCAGAAAATTTGGACTAAACTATTTAAAGGTGCCCTAGAATTAAAAATTGAATTTACCTTGGCATAGTTAAATAACAAGAGTTCAGTACATGGAAATGACATACAGTGAGTCTCAAACTGTTACGTAACAGTCGGGATCATTAATATGCACGCCCCCAATATTTGCATATGCCAGCTCATGTTCAAGGCATTACACAAGGGCAGCCAGTATTAACATCTGGATCTGTGCACAGCTGAATCATCAGACTAGGTAAGCAAGCAAGGACAATAGTGAAAAATGGCAGATGGAGCAATAATAACTGACATGATCCATGATAACATGATATTTTTAGTGATATTTGTAAACTGTCTTTCTAAATGTTTTGTTAGCATGTTGCTAATGTACTGTTAAATGGGGTTAAAGTTACCATTGTTTCTTACTGTATTCACGGAGACAAGAGCCATCGTTATTTTCATTATTAAACACTTGCACCCTGTATAATTCATAAACACAACTTCATTCTTTATAAATCTCTCCAACAGTGTAACATTAGCCATTAGCCATGGAGCACAAACTCATTCAGAATGAAATGTAAACATCCAAATAAATACAATACTCACATAATCCGATGTATGCAGCATGCATGACGAACACTTTGTAAAGATCCATTTTGAGGGTTATATTAGCTGTGTGAACTTTGTTTATGCAATGATAGAGTCGAGAGCTCGGGAGGGGGCGGAGAGCACGAGCAATTAAAGGGGTCGCAGCCTGAATCTGCGCATTTCTAATGATGCCCCAAAATAGGCAGTTAAAAAAATTAATTTAAAAAAATCTATGGGGTATTTTGAGCTGAAACTTCACAGACACATTCATGGGACACCTTAGACTTATATTACATCTTGTAAAAAAACGTTCGATGGCACCTTTAATTCATATGGATTAGTTTTATCTCTTTATAAACTTTTTGAAGCATCAAAGTTTCAGTTGCATAGCTGTCTATGGAGGGTCAGAAAGCTCTCAGATTTCATCAAAAAGTTTTTCATTTGTGTTCCGAAGTTTTACAGGTTTGGAACAACATGAGGGTGAGTAATAAATGACAGAATTTTCATTTTTTGGTGAACTATCCCTTGAACTAACCACAAAAACTTCAATTGAATTGAATTGAATATTGGCCATCGGCCATTCTGCTCTCTGAGATATCAGCATCAGCTATCAAAAAATCAATATCGGTCGACCACTACTCAACTTATTCAGTTATTCGCCGCAGCCCACACCCACTGTCAAAACTACTAATTTCACTGTCAAGACTACTGTATGTCACTGTCAGCAATTACATGCATAATAGCCATAGCAGTTTCCTGCCCGACTTTTTAATGGGATTTAGGCCATAAAAAAAGTGTTTGCTTTATCAGTTTATTGCGTTCTTTTTTTTTCACCTGTAAGAAAATGGTCTTGTTAAACAAAATGTAATAGCTTTTTGCTGCAGATTGCCTATGCACTCATTTGCACTCACAGTAAGCGATCGTCTGCTATGATCAAACCAGACATGTCTGCTCCATCAGCGCCGACCACATAAGTTAATAATGTCCGACTGGCCTGAGTGATGGAGGGTATTAGACGTGTTTGGGAGAGCCTGGCCAGTAACACAAACACTGGAGGGACTCGCCGCGGAGCTTCTATATGCAGCACCATCTGCTGAACGCCAGAACAGGTGCAGCGCTGCGTCCTGTAGTGAGTTAATGACTGTAATCGCAGGCAGGATCCAGGCTGAGATTCTAATCTATGCCACATGGCGGATCTGTCTCCGCTCAGACAACAGGGTCACTTTGTGATGTCATTACGGGGTCTACTGTGGATGACCTCACACTAAGAGGTGTGATTCTGCCTCCCTCAGCTTTAACGTCACAGATGCTCAGAAAACAAATCATCCTGAGAGACTTTTAAATGCTTAAGCAGGACAAATATTTCGGTTATTAGGAGAAATGCCAAGCGTAAAAGTCCATTAATTTGAAGAGGAAGTAAGAGGATGTGGGAGAGTGAGAAATGGCAGCTTGGGAATTATTTGCATGAGGAAAGGCAATATAAAGGACATTAGCATTTTGTTTTCTTAAGTTTCCAAACAAACTTGTGTATGCTAATTACCAGGCCTGTTTATAGAATATTCTTTTATGGAGGGTTTGTGTACTCTCTATGATAACAAGTAAAATCAATGGCGAACAAGTGCAGCCAGGAAAACAACTTTTTCAGAGCGAGAACCCTTAAAAGGCCCTCAGAAAGAACTTGAGATTCGAGGCATTTATGTGGCACTTGAAATAAGTATGCATGGACTCTTGTAGGGATTGATTAGAATGCAAAGAAAAATAAAAGTGCATTCATTGCACAACATGTAAAGGAGGTTGTGGTTGTGGGCAGAAGTTTGTGATGCAACAAGCAATTAGCAGGTGTGTTTCATTAATTATATTCTATAATATTTTGTAATTGTCTTTCTGACATGTAATTTGCATGAATAAGCATATGTCCAATCTGTTCGGTTTCGGCATCTAATCAGATGTTTATGCCTTAAGAGTCCTTGTGAGAAGTGTTTGGGTGCCGGGTTTCTGTTTAGAAAGGCTTTTTTTTTTTTTTTCAGTGACAAATAAGAATGAAGAAGAAATCTGATAAAAATATATGTTTTTAAAAAAACATTACTTAATGGCTCTAAAAACTAAATTACATTCCTTGCACCTTTTTCAAAACAACAAAACTTAACTGTTTCAAAAGGTTTTCTGATTATATTTTTCTTTTTCTTTTTTTCTTTATATATATATATATATACACTGTAAAAAAAATCCCAGTAAAATTTACGTTAAAAAAACGGCAGCTGTGGTTGCCAGAACTTTACCGTAAAAAATACAGTAGCAACGTAAAAAAAAAATTGTTAAATTTACGGTAAAATAACGTATATCATTAACTGATATAATGTTAATTTACCAACCTAATGAAGTACTAATATCTGTTTTGTACCTTTATAATACACTGACAGTCACCAAACACAGTGGTGATAAGAGTCACATGATGAATCAAAGTTCATCACAAGCAGATTTTCCACAAGTTGAGGAGGACAATACTAATATATAGAAGGTGCACACAGTATCATTCACACACACACACTAAACACCATCATGGTAACATGCATGAAATTTTAAAAATGCAATAAACATTAATTTAACAACATTAGATGTAACATAAAACCCTAATGTACATAACTGATTAGAAAAAAATTAGAAAAACTAAGAAGAAACAGAGTTATTTCAACGAAAATATATCAAATGTGAAGTGTCACGCAGAGAATTGTGGGAATGTCAATTTACGGTTTTTCACTGTAAATTTTACAATGAATTGTTATTTTTCACTTCCGAAAAATTGTGAATTTAACGGTATTTTACCGTAAAATTACATTAAATGTACCGTTAGATCTATTACAGTTATTCACCGTATATAGTACGGAAACTTTCTGTAAACCAATTGACAGTTTTTCACCGCATCATTTTTACAGTCTTTTACTGTTAAAACCACGGTCATTTTTTACAGTGTATATATATATATATATATATATATATATACTTTTAAGATGTTTTCTTCAGGTTACTTCCATTAAACCTTAACAAAATGTACCTTTTCAGTAAATTCTATTCTATGTTTAAAAGAATTGAAACAGTCAAAGGTCTCTCTTTGCTATATATTGACAACAAAATGTTGTTTATGCCCACACTTACTTTCTCTTTTTATTTTATTCACCCAAAAATGGAAATTTTGTCATTATTTACTCACCCTCAAGTTGTTCCAAATCTGTATAAATTTCTTTTTTTCTGCTGAACACAAAGGAAGATATTTTGAAGAAAGTTTGTAACCAGGCCACATTGGGGCACCATTGACTTCCACAGTAGGAAAAAAAACTACTATGGAAGTCAATGGCGCCCCAAAACCGTTCAGTTTAACACATTCTTCAAAATATCTCGCTTTTATGTTCAACAGAACAAAGAAAATTATACAGATTTTGAACAACTTGAGGGTGAGTAAATGATGATAGAATTTTCATTTTTGGGTGAACTATAAAAACAAAAAAACAAACAAAAAACTCTAAAATAAAACAATTAAAAATCGAAATTAACTTAAACTCAGAAATTGCAAAGGTGCTCATCTTAGTGCTGTAGTAAATGTTTTGTATGAATTGCATTTTGAATGTGTTTTTTGAAAATGAGCACATTGTTTGTTTTGTTTTGTTTTTTTCCTTTCCTTTGGAAATTCACTCACAGGAAGTCATGACAGATTAAAGATGGTGCAGAACTTTGATCATTAAAACTAATTTAAAGTTGCTTGAACGATGACTGGTGCCCCACAGTGAATATTGGGTTTCAAATATCACTTAATTGGACTTTGTAAAGACAAAAACATTAGAAGGGTAAAATAAAGACAAAAAAACACCCAGTAAGTTACCACTTTATTTTTATGCACTGTAGTTTATTTTTCTTCTTCCTATTTAGACAGCTCTTATTTCATACTGTCCCCTTCACAAAAATCCTCCTCCCTCCCCCCCTCTCTCTCTCATCTTATTTATTCTCCTCTTCAGCTCTATCTGCCTCCTTTTCTATTTTCTGTAATCTTGAGAAAGGTGTCAGCATCTGTCGTCAGGCAGTGTTGCCGGCCGACATCTGACACGGCCCCAGGAACATAGTCAATAAAGCTATCTAATTGAGTGCCACTGGCTGCTGTTTATTGACAAAATAAGACCTGGGAATTAGGTGCGTCTCCACCGCGCGCCCCAAGCAGCCACCTTTCCAGCTTCCCGACAGCTGTCCACTTTCAATCCATCAAACACCCATCCCGGTCCTCCAGGTGTCAAAGGATAGTCATCTGGCTACAACTGAAATAAACACACACTCAATTTGTGTGTATGTGAGAGATAAAGAAAGCAAGATAAGACTAAAGGCATGAACACACCAAGCTGACGCCGACGAACTAGTGGCAGCGAAAACAGACTGCGGGGTTGGCTCACGACGGCAGCGTCTGGGTCCAAAGTTGGCCTGACACACCAAACCGACGCTCGACAGCCGACAGCCAAGTAGCACGTCAGTTCTGCGCCTGCGTGAGATGAAATGCCTTTCCGTACCAGCAGGTGGCAGTAGCTGAACAGCCAATCAGGATGATCAGATGGCCCGACGGACCGACGAGCTCTGATGCCGATTCAACATGTCGACCAACTTCAGCCGATGGTGCAGAACACACTGAGAAAACTTAGTTGGCTGACGAACAAAAACTGCCTGACGGCCAACCTTTGGCTTGGTGTGTTCCTGCCTTAAGGGATCGTTCTCACATAATGCGTTTTTGTATTTAATTATACAAATTGTAAAATAGGTGCTATGTTTATATATGATACATATTTGAGGCCTAAAACACATTCTCGCCTAAAACACTCTTAAAACTACATTCCGTGACACAGCAACAGTAGTATTTGTAAAAAAAAAATGCACAACCACCATGACAGCCGCCACAAGCGGAGTGATACAAACAGTGAAACGGTTCCAGTACTGATACTGGGGGAATATCGCACGGCTGGAAAAGGCTCTTATCCGATCAGATTTGAGAACTTTTTTTTTTTTTTTTTTACTTTTTACCTTAGCAGCATGCTAAAGCCAAACTTTTACAGTCCAATGTGTAAGTCTCCTATACAGTTTGCACATTCCAAATCTGTCACTTATAAGGTTCCATTTCAGTTAGTATGCTGCCTTAGTAGGTTTTGGAAGAAAGCCATTGAGAGAGAGTGAGCAAGTGAATGTCTTTTCGTTTTTTTCATGTATTTTGCCTGGCCCTCATTTCCTGCTAACTTGTCAGCTGAGCAGCTCTTCAGAACCAGAGGCAACATTGCATCCTCTCCTAGAGTTGTGGAGGCTAATTGATTAACACTGCCACTTATAAACACAATCTCAGCATGCCGCAAGTGATAAGATTCCCTCGGCTCCATCTCACAGCACCTGCCTAATGAGGGGACAAGCAAAAACACGGCCAGAACGAGGACAAGACGAGACGCCACCATCCTCTATCTGTCACCCTGGAAAGCTCTTATCAGCTCTCTTTTATTCTCCCAAATTAACTTTAATGCTGAGATAAGCGGAGGGGGCTCACATCTGCATTGGCACTGTTAATTGACTGTTATCACCTCACCGGAGTTGAGGAACAAAACGGTAAAGGAGCAAAAATCTTCTCTTTTTCCCCTTCAACTCTGCACCGCTCTGCCGTTTCATCACTCTTTTCACTTCTCCACCCCTGTCTTCTTTCTGGCTCTTCATGCAGAGGGCAGTTCGAGATGGCAGGAATGATTGGGAATGGTCTTGGCGACAGAGAGACGACGTGGTAGCCATGTGAGCATTGTGACAGTGATGTACGAGCAAGTCTAGCTTCTGATAATTCGTCACTCACAGACACAGAGAGGTCCATTAATCAAACGCAGCACAGTCAAGCTGCCGTCTACACTAAAAACCCTCACAACAGAGGTTTGGAAGTGTTTGCAGCTACTTGTGATGGTAGATCTGGTCTTTGTGGTGAGTTACTGGCTGCAGAGCAGTGGAAACAAGTGTAGTTCTGCTTGCTGAGCACAGAGGCCTTGGTTAAAGGTTAGTGACGAGTGATTACAGGAGAAAATGCTATTGTTAGAAACCATTCTCTAAGGCCCTTAACATCTGTCTCAGGCCATCCAATCAATTGGGTTTACAAGTGTAGGGATTACAGTTCCACAAGTCCATAGAAAACAAGGGATTCAGATTTTAATAAAAAAAAGTTTTAAAAAAAGAAACTTTGACAAGTTAACAAAACATTCAAATGAATAATAACAATATGAATTAGTGAAGTCCCCTTTATTTATAATGCACTTTATACAATACAGATTGTTTCAAAGCAGCTTTACAGTGATAACAGGTTAACAATTATTAAATTAGTTTTTTAGCATTTAATCTACTGTATAAAGCAGTTCTGCAAAAAAAAAAGTAATCGTCCAGCTCAATTCAGATCTCATACAGAAGCAAGCCAGAGGCGACAGTGGCAAGGAACCCAAACTCCATCAGGTGACAGAATGGAGAAAAATCCAGGCTCAGTCAGGGGGCCAGTTCTCCTCTGGCCAACAAACAAACATGGTGTGATTATAATTCAGGCAGCATCACAAGTCAGAATTCAGATCAGGATCTGTAGCATTCAAATATTCATCCAGTTCCTTTTGCTTGAAGGTCGATTCATCATGCTGGTATGGAGCCGAAGCTGGTCATTGGGTCTGTGCAGAGGACCTGTCTGGTTCTTGTGGTCTTTGCTGAGGATCTGTGCTGATGGCTGTCATGTTGACAAGGCCTTTCACAGGGGTGACATTCAGGGCTGCGTCGTGGTCGTGTCTATAGGTGCAGGTCCACCATCTGATCTGGATATTTATCTGGCTGACTACGGTAACCTCAGGATAAGGATGAGAAAGACTAATATTAGCATAGATGGCATTCTTCTAACGATGGAACAAGTACATTGAGTGTTATAGGAAGTGTTCCGGTTTATCTAATTTATGCCCACATGGAAAAAACCTATATAAACATATATGTTTCAATATAGGTTTGATATAGGTTTTACATATATGTGACATATATAAAATTGGCCGTTTTCCTATATTATATGTACATATATGTACATATATGCACACATATATGTACACATATATATATATATATATACACATATATGTACACATATATATATATATATATATATATATATATATATATATATATATATATACACATATATGTACATATATGTACACATAATATAGGAAAACGGCCAATTTTATATATGTCACATATATTAAAAACCTATATCAAACCTATATTGAAACATATATGTTTATATAGGTTTTTTCCATGTGGGACCAATTTCACGTGTTCGTGTAGCGGTGTGTTTTCTGCGTTGTGTCGTAATCAAAGACAGACTGCGAAAAATCTTGCCATCAGGTCCTCACTTTATTCTGTATAACACAAATGGCAATATATGAGGACTTGTGCACTTCGGTAAAGTTGGTTTTATATTCGCACATTCGGACTTCCGCGTTTAAGATTTGTCTAATTATATGTGCTTTTAAGTGAATATTTGCAAATACAAAGCATGGCATGCTATTGACAACTAACTATTCTCAACCTGTACATTTTCCAGAATCGAACAAAACGGCCATATATTGTTTAATCGCTTACTTACTTGCTGAATGTCTGCTGAATGTCCAATGTTGTGCGGAAAACCACATAGGGAGCGTCTCAAAAGTTCGATATTGTTTTATTTTGTGCAAACAGACAACTACATTTTATCCAACTATGTACAATATAGAATATATATATTTTTCTGTTTCTGTTTCTATACCTACAGAACATACAGCCAATGTATTGCTGTTTTATTCACCTCTGTTTTTCTGGTTTGAAGTGGTAATAAAAACAGTGTTCTCCACGTGTTAAATAAAATGAATTGCTAAACTATCTTTTATGTTTTCCTGTTGTACGACACCTTCGTTTAACAATAAACTCTCACAACATCATAAATCATGTGCATTGATTGATCAGTCCTGCAGAGTTATCGCTGTCCATGGTACTGAATCAATCAGATTATTGACAAGCATTCACAAAGTATAACAGCAAACAGGATGTTTAACTTGGATGAACACTTCAAAAAGTAGTGTAAAAACTTTTTTCAAGATGGTTTACTGGACATTTATGAGAAAGGTAGGGTACCACAATGTTTATTCACCCAATTTGTAGGCTACTGCATTTAAAAAAAGTAATATGTGATCATAAAGATGTTACTACTTTTACAAATTATATTTGTATATCCTTTTTTTATGAACACATCTATATTGATATATTACAAAATCTGAACATATTACAAAATTATTTTTTATGTGTCTACTTCACAAAAACGGAGATTTGCGTTTGTGGCTACGTGATGATGTCATCACGCAATGACATCACAACGTAATTTAGCAACTTATAGCAACAAATCGACCAGCCTGAAATCAACTGAAGGCAAAAGACATTAAATCTCTTAATATCTCAGCAGAGGAGGATTAAAGAACTCCACAAACAGCATTACCAGATTCACTTATTACTAACTTCACTGACATGTATTTCTGTCAGACGTCTGCAGCAGTTCTTATTGATAATTAACACAACTTTTATATTTCTTTTATTTAAGGTTACCGTGATGGTGATTGATGTTTCCATTTGTTGGTCTCTAAAGTTTTGTTATAAAGAGTGGCGCTCTTTGACTGCTGAGACAGTTTGTTTAACAAATATGTCTACAGTATATCCATAATCCGAATGTTATGAAAAGATAAAAGATCGGAAATTATGTTTATATAAGTATCGTGGATTTTCCTTACTATCCAGTGTTAATTTGAATGTAATTGTTAACATGTACTATATTAATAAATTAAAATAAAAAGTCCTTTCTGCAGTGACACAAGAACACATCAACAATCAGCCCATGATTCTCAGTAACGGTGACCAAAGTTTCATGCCGCAATGCATGCTGGGTACCATGGTAAACCAAAAAAAAAAACTCCCAGAATGCATCACACTATTAATAAATAATGCAGCTGAATTGTACAATATATTTTTTTCTAACTATTGTTGGAAAACGATAGTTGTTTGCTGTGATTTTTGTTCAGTTTTATTCGCTTTTTATGTCGAATTTATCTTTCTGAATATTTAGTTTATTGTCACCATTGTTGAGATTCATATGCTGATTACTGATATCTATATTTCTCATTAGAGTACTCTTTCCTTCAATCCAATTCTGCAGTACAATTATAACCCATGTTGAACTATCACCGGATTAGTAAATAAAATACATGAAAAGCTCATATCAGTTATTATATTTCAAACTCGTTGATAACATAAGTTATAATTAATGACATCTAAAATAGAATCACCCAAAATTCTACTCTTATATTTCCAGTTCAGCTTATTGCTTCTATAGTGTTTTGACACACACCGATTCAGCAGCCAAGCATAAACCCAACGTTAAAACGTTTAGTGGCCAACTACTGGAACCACCAATCACCATCATGGTAACCCATATTTATCAAGCCTCTGACAATTACAAACAAGAACACTGCTGAAAAAAAATCTTGCCTCAAATCTGCGCTTAAAAGTTACTTATGAAGCATCTCAGTCATAATTTAAGTGAACTACATCTTAAGTGTCAGAGCGTCAGCGTCTTAGAGATGATTCACGACACTTTGCTGTGCCACAAATGGTATTTTGGATGACGACATAGGCATGGACCAATCACTGAATAGATTTCCTTATTTAAGAATATTCTCAGATAAATTCACACTGAATGGTGTAATTCCTCAGAGGACTTTACATTCAACACATTTGACAATAAATATTTTTCAAGGTAATACATTACGATATACACATTGGAAATGAAAGATACACATGTTTTCCAGCACCTTTTAATAGTAATTTTTTAAACGGTATTTTGTTAACTGACCTGCCTAGATTTTATGATCATTCCACGCCAGATCATCATTCCAGATACCTTTATATAGCCCACGTTCGTGTTTTTTTTTTTTTTTTTTTTTTTTTTTCCCCAGCGGTGAAGGGGAGTGGTGTGGAATCCTGCACAGAAATCACCAACATTGTATTACAGTGAGGTTCTTGACTGTTTCAAGTAAAGTATTTGGAGTTTTGTAGGATTTTGCAGACGGTTCCTTCCATTCTGTCTCTTAGCCGTGTGCGTATAGAGATCAGTGCGTGTTTTCCACTGCGGATGAAAGCTGGTTTTGAGGAAAATAAGGCTGTTGCTGCTTGTCTATGTTACTACGATTAAAAAGAGGTGTTATTTGTGTAGTAACAGCGTTTAGCGCACACGTTATTGATCCGGGAAATTGGAATCTGTGAATATGCGGCCAAGTTTACTCTGAAACCCTGTATTAAGTAGCTTGATTAACCAGTCGTTTATGTTTTGTTTGTGTGTGTCATTTATGTTTTAAACTTCTTCAGTTAAAATTATCATTAAACACTTTTCATTTGTTCTTTACATTAATATAAATATTTTACAACTTCTTTTGAAAGGCTGTGAGTGTGTTTTCAAAAGCTATTGAACTGGAACTGTGTGTGTCCATCAAAACAGACTTAAGCCTTTGATACTGAACTTTTTCAGATAATATGACTTCATTAAACACTTTTCATTTGTTCTTTACATTAAAATAAATATTTTCCAACTTCTTTTGAAAGGCTGTGAGTGTGTTTTCAAAAGCTATTGAACTGGAACTGTGTGTGTCCATCAAAACAGCCTTAGACCTTTGATACTGAACTTTTTCAGTTAAAATGACTTCATTAAACACTTTTCATGTGTTCTTTACATTAAGATAACTATTTTTCAACTTCTTTTAGACTGATATGAGGCTTTTTTCAAAAGATATTAATTTTAGAAGTGTGTCAATACAAAATAGCTTTACTACACATTAAGGTACAAACTACACTTTTACAGTAAATATTACTATAGTAAACACTATGACTGTGTTCTTTAAATTGAGACAAATATTTTGCAACTTTTACACTGATATGATGCTTTTTTCAAAATATATTAATTTTAGAAGTGTGTAAATACAAAATAGCTTTATTACAGTTTAAGAGTAAAAAGTATCCTTTTCCAGGCAATATTTGTACATTAAACACTATGACTGTGTTCTTTACATTGAGATAAATATTTTGCAACTTCTTTTACACTGATATGCTTTTTTCAAAAGATATTAATTTTAATAGTGTGTCAATACAAAATAGCTTTATTACACTTTAAGGGTACAAACTACTCTTTTACAGTCAATATTACTATATTAAACACTATGAGTATGTTTGAGTATGTTTGATTAACCAGTAATTTATGTTTTGTATCTGTGTATTATTTAAGTACTACCATAATAATGATAAATCAATGACAACTACATACATGACTATAAATGATTATGAATTTTTTTTATAAAAAACAAACAAAATAATGTTCAAAATAATAAGAAAGTAAAACACTAATGTATAGTTGCCTTTGAAGAAGATTTTATTATAGTAAAATTGATAATAATACAGCATAATATAAGCATGTCTCACTCCACAAATATAATCATACATGAACAAAGAGCAGAAAGGGTGTGCGCTTGCTAGTAAAAAAGTATGCTGTATGAGAAAATTTAGGAATGTGTTTACATGTATGGAAATTTATATTTCAAGCTGAAGAATATGTGTCACATGGTAAATGTTACATTTCTCAGAATATCTATAAAATGTATGGTGAAGGGCTTTTGCCTGTATATATAGTGAGACGATAGCAGAAACCAGGAGCGGTCTCCTGAAGAGGCTATCTCCTTGGTTGTACAATAAAGTAAAAATACTTCTGTAATCAAAGATCTTTGATAAGTCATTTTTTTACATAGAGCATAAACCACAACACTTTCTTAAAGTAAAAGAGGTTGTTATTGAAAACCCTTACATTGTTCATATCACTTCACTTGCATCCTAATTATGAAAAAAAAGAAGAAAAAAAAAACATTTTAGGTGTTTTAAATGTTTTTGTAGATAATAAAAAGTAAACTACCCAATATCACAAATATTTCAACCTCCCAAATGCAAGTATTTCTATATGAAGCCTATACCAAATACTAAAAAAGTGTAAAGCATTTACATAACATATCAAATAGGCAAAACATTTGTTCTTACAATGTAAGAACACTTTCAGCATAAGCTCCTCTAACTGAATAGCTTACAGACACAAATCACAAGTCCATGGTTCTTCCTGTGCTGGCACTTTAATGTTGAGACGATACCACCTCAGACAAATTTCACATTGAACCTGGAAGGAAAATAGGAAATGTTGTTAGATTTATTTGCACAGTGTTGTAATTATTAAATGTAGTTGTGAAAACACATGCTTTCACTTAAAATGAAAAGTCAACAGCCGGATAAACAATACCCATTTGTAGAGCACATCTACTGGATCTCTTTGTCTGTATCCACAGTTTGAGCATTGATCATCTTTGTGACGTATTTCTTTGCGTTCACACTTAACGCATTGCTCCTCTTTTGGGGGTAATTCTTTTTGCAGTGTGTGATTATGGTAGTCTTACACAACATGAACTTTGCTTAGTTTCCATTATTACTGTTTTGGATCTACACATGCTAAATATCTTTTTTAAAACAGACTATCATACCCAAATTTTTGGCATGCCTTTTCATTTCATTTCATTTGTACCACTCAGAGAGTCAAGCATGAAAAGGGTGTCAGTCTGAACATATACAAACTAAATTGGATAAAAAGAAACAAATAAATTAGCAAATAAATGTCACTGAAAGATCAAACATGTCTAAATGGGCATATGTAGTAGCTTATCATTGAAATTAGCACTCTTTTACTTACCACAAACCTCCAGTGATTTTTGGGGATATTGACAAAAGTGATGACCCCATCATATTGCTCAAAGTTGACCTGTTTATCAAAAATTTAAAAGATCATGTCTGTGCAGTGTGCATGTGAAAATTAAATATCATAAGTAGTTGCACTCACTTTTCAAAATCCTTGCTGTTCCATCTGCTCTCTTGTGCCATTTATAATGACACCTGTGGTGTCATGGCTTAGCTGGTAGAGATGTGCATCCTCCTTATTAAGTACAGTTCTGAAATAGCACTCAATAGTCTAAAATGATAAAGCATTTCAATTTGAATCACATTACTTGATTGGCATACATTGAGGACAACATTTACTGTTACATACAAATATAATTGTAATTATGCATTTAGATTTTTGTTCTGTAATGTGTACCTCTCCAAATAACCATTCATGTGGCCTCAGTGCATTGAATTCCTTGTGATGTAAAAGGAACTCAAGATCCTGGCTAGGAGACTGAACAATGGCTACTAGCAGCTCTGTATGTTCCTTCTTCAATAGCATCTGGATCTGTAATGATATGAAGTTCATACAGTAAATAATAGCGTACCTTCATATATGCAATTAATAGTTTAAAGTTTTGTTCTAATGACTTCATTACCTGTTCATCTACATGGAGTCCATCTGCAGGAGGCTGACATGCATTAGAACTTGAAGTTTCCACTTCCACATCCTTCTTGATCCTCTTTTTGGGGAGCAGGTATTTTATGTGGAACAGAAAAGAATTTGGATTTGGTGGATGGGAAACTTTCTTCCTTCTTCCAAGTTTCTTGAGACTGATCAAGGTTCAAAGGTTTTGGTTGTTTCTTTGTTGTCTCCATGTACTGTTCATGACATTCATCCATCAGGTCTCCCAACACTCCAAAGAGGAAAGATAGCAAGGTACATATCAAAGAGGACTGTGAGGATGCCTGGACAAAAGTATGGGTTGTCTTCTGTTGCCAACCCTGTGTCATCATCAACCATTTCTTCCTTCACCTCTTTCATAATCTGCTGAAAAAAGGCATAGAATGATGATTTGCCACTGATGGTTGTTGCATGTGTTCTGTCTTCACTTTCACACATTTCCCAGTCTTCAGATTGGGGAGTTTCTTCCAGTGGCTCCTCTTTGGATCTTGAAATGACACTCTCCAAAATACGCAGACTTTCTTTGACGAGGTCTGTGTTTTGTTGGGTTGTGAGCAAGGCACATAATGCACGGAACACCTTTCTTTATTAAGTCATGTTGCTGGCATTTTGAAGTCTTGCAAAAGCATATATGGCAAAGTATCTCAGTCCTTTGTCATCTGTTTGCCTACAGATTGCCTGTCTGACAGCTTTCAGGACGTGAGCAGAGCAAATGTGTAGTACAATATATGACTTCATTTCATCCACTGATTTTTTTGTTCATGCAGAAGTTATATGCTCTGTTGAGGTAAGTGCTGATGTGCTCTTTGTTGAAAGCGAGCATCACACTTTGTATTAAAGCCCAGCTATAATCAGTTTCGACCTGGTGAATTTTTATTTGGGTGTATTTTGATAAATGCAAAGTGAATTGCATGAGCCAAAATGTGATTGGTGGTACTGAGTGCTTCATTGGAGAGCATTTCACAAATAGGCAGTGGTGGTGCATCTCGACCTGCATTTCCTGGAAGAGTGAGCGCATAGTACAACACCGGTTTGGGCTGTTCTGGAATTTTTGACACTACACCACCAGTGGCATCAAGATAGAGGGACACAGGAGACTTACTTCGCAAATGATGCACAAGAATGCTGATCCCCAACTCAGAGTACAAATGAACAATGAACTGATTCACACTGAAATGCTGTATGTAGCCTGGTATTTTGAAGTATTTTTCGTCAATGTCCTTAAATATTGTCTGCATTAAGGATATTTCCATCTTGATGTTAGAGTGTTTAATGAAGTCATATTAACTGAAGAAGTTCAGTATCAAAGGTCTAAGGCTGTTTTGATGGACACACACAGTTCCAGTTCAATAGCTTTTGATAACACACTCACAGCCTTTCAAAAGAAGTTGGAAAATATTTATATTAATGTAAAGAACAAATGAAAAGTGTTTAATGAAGTCATTTTAACTGAAAAAGTTCAGTATCAAAGGTCTAAGGCTTTTTTTCTTTTTTTTTTTTTTGATGGATACACACAGTTCCAGTTCAATAGCTTTTGAAAACACACTCACAGCTTTTCAAAAGAAGTTGGAAAATATTTATATTAATGTAAAGAACAAATGAAAAGTGTTTAATGACGTCATATTATCTGAAAAAGTCCAGTATCAAAGGTCTAAGTCTGTTTTGATGGACACACACAGTTCCAGTTCAATAGCTTTTGATAACACACTCACAGCTTTTCAAAAGAAGTTGTAAAATATTTATATTAATGTAAAGAACAAATGAAAAGTGTTTAATGATAATTTTAACTGAAAAAGTTCAGTATCAAAGGCTTTAGTCTGTTTTGATGGACACACACAGTTCCAGTTCAATAGCTTTTGAAAACACACTCACAGCCATTCAAAAGAAGTTGTAAAATATTTATATTAATGTAAAGAACAAATGAAAAGTGTTTAATGAAGTCATTTTAACTGAAAAAGTTCAGTATCAAAGGTCTAAGGCTTTTTTTCTTTTTTTTTTTTGATGGATACACACAGTTCCAGTTCAATAGCTTTTGAAAACACACTCACAGCTTTTCAAAAGAAGTTGGAAAATATTTATATTAATGTAAAGAACAAATGAAAAGTGTTTAATGACGTCATTTTAACTGAAAAAGTTCAGTATCAAAGGCTTAAGTCTGTTTTGATGGACACACACAGTTCCAGTTCAATAGCTTTTGAAAACACACTCACAGCCTTTCAAAAGAAGTTGTAAAATATTTATATTAATGTAAAGAACAAATGAAAAGTGTTTAATGACGTCATTTTAACTGAAAAAGTTCAGTATCAAAGGTCTAAGTCTGTTTTGATGGACACACACAGTTCCAGTTCAATAGCTTTTGATAACACACTCACAGCCTTTCAAAAGAAGTTGTAAAATATTTATATTAATGTAAAGAACAAATGAAAAGTGTTTAATGAAGTCATATTATCTGAAAAAGTTCAGTATCAAAGGCTTAAGTCTGTTTTGATGGACACACACAGTTCCAGTTCAATAGCTTTTGAAAACACACTCACAGCCTTTCAAAAGAAGTTGTAAAATATTTATATTAATGTAAAGAACAAATGAAAAGTGTTTAATGAAGTCATATTTACTGAAAAAGTTCAGTATCAAAGGTCTAAGGCTGTTTTGATGGATACACAGTTCCAGTTCAATAGCTTTTGAAAACACACTCACAGCCTTTCAAAAGAAGTTGTAAAATATTTATATTAATGTAAAGAACAAATGAAAAGTGTTTAATGAAGTTATTTTATCTGAAAAAGTTCAGTATCAAAGGTCTAAGGCTGTTTTGATGCACACAGACAGTTCCAGTTCCACATAGTGCGCATTAGCGACATCTGGTGGTCAGACTTGTTTCTCCACCATATCTAAATCATCTAAATCACAGATCTACGGTTTGAAAAAGCACTTGACTAAAGCTTCGGAAGTCCGTGACATACGGAATCACTCTTGTCTTGAATCAGTTATATCTAATATAAACTAATCTCATCTAAATTAATTAATTTGTGCCTCGAAGCCTCGGTATCAACCGTCCCATCACCAGACTTAAGTACCATGGACAGTGAGTCTTTATCACGCTGTCAATCGAAACTTGCACTTTGTAGATGGTGCCTCAGATTAACGATGACGTCACAGCACTCCATAGAGGTAAGTGTGTTTGTTTGCTGTCGAGTTCTACAGAAAATCGTGTTGTACTTTGTGCTCAAAACAGTCAGTAACGATAATAAAATTAAATGAGCCTTTTTTAATGCTGATTCACAAAGTTATTGAAAGCGGAAGTCCGAATGTGCGAATATAAAACCAACTTTACCGAAGTGACTTGTGCAGCATACAAACAGCATGCGGCAGCAACGCACAACGCTGAGAAAGAGAGATATTAAAAGTAACTTAAGTAAAGAAAAATAATCAACGAAACATCTGAATGTACATCACAGAGGGGTTTTGGATTACAATCATACAAATATATCATGTGAATTCAGCTGTTACATGAAACATGGCCTTAATTGAATCACCGCAAAAACTTTGTGCGACCTACCGCTGTGATGTCTCATGCAGACTGGGAAGCAGCAAAGTGCATCAACACCCCAAGTCAGCATGGCGGCAGGAAACCCCAAATATGGTCATGGCAAGTGGAATCACAAAATAATTGTCTAAATACATAACTGCTACATTCGCACATACATAAGTTCTTGCATAATTGTTTTCGTTAATTCTTAGTTTTTGCCTTGATAATAGAAAATATGAGCTAGGCATCATGTATGACAGTCAAAAATGAGATATGAGCTACAAAATGACCAGATCCTGCCATTAGCTATATAGAAGACATATCTTGTATGTATAGGGCATATATATGGATATGAAGAAGCAATACAGGAGACCTATATTTCCTGTATATGCACATATATGCACCTCAATTTTGCCTATATGTGGCATATATACACATATATGCAGTATATATATGCATATATGCAGCATATATATAGCATATATGCAGTATATATGTGCATATATGCAGCATATATATAGCATATATGCAGTATATATGCGCATATATGCAGCATATATATTATCATATATGTGCATATATGCAGCATATATGTACATATACACTGCATATAGGTTTCATATATGCGCATATATCCACATATAGGTTCTTTCCATGTGGGTGCAGCCTAACAATCATTTAACTGATTTGAATAATAGAAATTGATAATGTGTTATGTGTATGCCAGGTTAAAGAGATATGTTTTTAGTCTATATTTAAAGTTTTTAGTCTATGTGTCTGCTTCCTGCACAAGGCTAGGAAGACTATTCCAGATTTTGGGTGCAAAATGGGGAAAAGGATCTACTGCCTGCAGTTGATTTTGAAATTCTAGGTATTATCAACTGGCCAGAATTTTTAGATCGCAATAGACATGAAGGACTACAATGCATTAATAACTCGCTCAAGTACTGTGGAGCTAAACTGTTTAGTGCTTTGTAATTAGCAAGATTAAAATGTATGCAGTGTTTTATAGAGAGCCAATGCAGTGTTGACAGAACCAGGCTAATATGATCATACTTCCTGGTTCTAGTAATAACTTGGACCAACTGGAGCTTGTTTATTAAGCATGCAGGGCAACCACCCAGTAGAGCGTTACAGTAATCTTGCCTTGAGGTCATGAACGCATGAACTAACTTTTCTGTGTTTGTCATTGAGATATTATGCCATAATTTAGATATATTTTTAATATGGAAAAATGTGGTTTTACAGATGCTACAAATGTGGGTTTCAAATGAAGGATTGGTATCAAAGAGCACAACCAGGTTCCTAACTGACAACGAAAACTCAACAAGAGCAGCCATCAAGTAGTGGCTAAACGAATCGTTGTTGATCTGTGATCCATACAGACCAAGCCCCACGGTTCGACTCGCATGTGATTCGCGGATCAATTGCAAGTTTATCTGCAATAGAGTGAAAGGTTATCATTTGCACGTGTTTCGTCTTGCTAGTTTACACATTAAATAAATATAAAACCATTCCAGCGCTAGAAGAGCAAAATTCGGTATCGCACGCCATGCTGTTATCGGTGCGCACAGACGTACATACATACAAGTCTTGCGCGCACACAGAGAGAGAGGCGCGTTGATTTTCTCTTTCGCGTCCTCAATGCACTTGGATGGACACATACACACATTATGTCAGTCAAAATACCCCTCTCGCCAAGTATTCTTGTAAACACTTTCGGTTTTGTCTTAATTGAACGAGGTGAGAATTCGGATGTGTATCTATCGGATGTGTGCGTGCATGGGGTCTTACTCTTAAAATGACAGCAACCTATGTCTGTCATGTAAATCAAACAACAAAACTCAGTATTTGTTCTTTTTACAGTCTGTGCACTTGCCTTTAATAATGTATTAGTTAGGCTAGTAGTTTCTGCTGTGGTATCCGAGTAGTTAAAGTGGGACAAGTAAGAAATGCAAAGTTACCCCCCACCACCCAATTTTTTTTTTTTTTTTTGTGCTGATCCGAAAAATGATCTGATCTGTGACTTCATAACCATGATATGATCCAAACTGCGAGCTTTGTGATCCGTTGAACCACTACCATCAAGTGACAGTATTCTTGGTTAATTACGTGGTTTTAGGTTTTAGGTCCAGTAGGGGTTAGGTTACTTTTATGAATTGGTATGTTCATCATCAGCATAACTCACACACACACACACACACACACACACACACACACACACACACACACACATATATATATATATATATATATATATATATATATATATATATATATATATATCATTGCACAGTGGAGAGAAGGTTTAACTGTTCATGAGGTAGATTGCCCGGAGGAAGAAACTTTTCTTGTGCCTGGTTGTTCTGGTGCTCAGTGCTCTTTAGTGCCAGCCAGTCGGCAATAGTTCAAAGAGAAAGTGACTTGGATGTGAGGGATCCAGAGTGATTTTCTGAGCCCTTTTTTCTCACTCTGGATGTATACAGTTCTTGGAGGGTGGGCAGGGGAGAACCAATAATCCTCTCAGCAGTCCAAATCATCCTTTTTGTAGCTGAGGCAACCAGACAGTTATGGAAGTTCAGATGACAGACTCTATGACTGCTGAGTAGAACTGCAGAAGTAGCTCCTGTGGCAGGTTGAACTTCTTCAGCTGGTGAAGGAAGTACAACCTCTGGAACCTGAATGACTCCACTGCGGCTACAGTTCTGTTCATGAGGAGTGGGGGTAATGCTGGGGTGTTTTTCCTAAAGTCCACAATCGTCACCATTGTGTATGAGGCCGACGATGATAGTGTCGTCTGCAAACTTCAGAAGTTTGACAGTAGGGTCTTTGGCAGTGCAGAATGACCAACACTATTTGATGGCAGGCTTGCTACAAATAAAGTTTAGTGAGGTTTTCACGCATTAGGAATCATACTTTATCAGTAGAAAACAGTTAAATAACAATTAAATATATATAATATAGAATCTTTTGCATAAAGGGTTCTTTAAAATTGAGACAAGAATGATATTGGTTCATCAAAATGTTTGCAAAACTTTTATAGCATTTATTCACACAATCACACTCAAGTTTTTTCTGCTGTTTTTTCTTTTCCCATCCCCCCAAAAAATTGCTGTATTTCCTTGAAGGACATTTTGGTCTCTTGGTCTGTGGCATCTGCACTGTTTCCACAGATCAGCCCCTCGTTGAACTCACTGAAGGGTTTGTGTTGCAAATACTGTTGAGTGAAATCTGTTTAGTGAAGACTAATAAAGAGAAATATAAGCAGGAAGACAATATGCCAAAGGATGCTGAGTGCCTCATCTTTGGTAGGAAAAAACTCTCACTTCACATCAAATTTCTCTCTTTATTCAAATAGAGAAGAATATAGTCCATATGTGTTAATGTCATTGTACTAGTAATTCCAGATTAGGCCATATTTCATGCAACCAGCTCTAGGGTCGTGTTCTGTAATTAAATGTGATAAATGATCAGAGGAATGTGTTGAGCTCCAAACAAGCATATTTTGAACCTACAATTCTGAATGCTGAATGGCAGATTCTGCTGCCATATGTTCACACAACCGTCTGGTACCACAGAGAAAAATATGTTTCCAGAGTCATTATTACTGAAGTAGGGATGATATACTGTAAACTGATATGCATTTGAACAGCTTGGGTATTTCAAACTATAGGGTTGTGCAAAATTCAGGACTGTATAGAATGCATTTTCAATTCTATTTCTGAATTGAAGGTAGGGAACTGGCTGCGGAATCGCAATTTGGATTAGTAAAATCAATGTAAAATCAGATTAGTAAAATTCACATGACTGCATTTTTTAACTAGAAAAGCAAAGGTTGTTGGCTTGTTTGGAAGTTCTGAGAAAAGCTCAATGCTTTAACATTTGAAGGTATATACTGTAGGCCATACAGAAGGAAGGAAGGAAGGAAGGAAATGAAAAGCTTGAAATTTTGAAGGTTTATAGGCTTGATGGATGGATGGATGGATGGAAGCAAGGAAGGAAGGAAATGAAATGCTTTAAATTCTCCAACTCCAAACTTTCTGCTATACAACAACTCCCCTAAAAAGCAGTCAAACTCTTTTCCCCTACACGAGATTCTGTGCTCTTTACCGTAGAGGATGTTTTAGCCTAAAAGAGGGCTGGAAATTTCTTCAGAGGCCTTGGGAGTGACTCGATCAGTCTGCTGCTGTCTCATTGTTAATGCCAACTCATTTCTCAGCCTCGGCTCCGCAGTTGGAGCCTGTGTGCCGCTCCTGGTTCATTCTTATGCATTTCCGTTGCCAAAGAGCTCGTCAGCTGTGATGAGGTAGAGCCTGAAGTATTCCTGGCCTCCATTTTTGCTCAGAAATTTCTCATGGTAGTTGGCAAACGGTGGCAGGGAGAGGAGGAGGCAGGCATGATTTGATGGACTCCAGTCTCTGAAGAACTAAATTATACTGGAACAGATAGCGCAAATGAACAGTGACAGCCACTTGGTTTCTCTGGGGCATCTGAGTGCTCTTTATTGCACGAGGGGCGAGCCAAGCGAAATGCAAGGAAAACTGCAGATGTTTGGAGACAAATGAAAATCACCGTTTTCAGGCTAGTTGCCCAACCCTTCATCTTATACTACTCTCCACTGTGTTAAAACTTCACTTTCTTCATAAAGTATGGTTAACATTCTGGTCTCTTGCCTTCAATCACCAGCTGTCCGCCCATGCCATCTGCATGGAAAATGACTGCTGGCAACGTCTAACTGTCCAACTAGCCACAGCCTGACTCATTTGACTATTTCCACATCCACGGTCAGACTGACCCTCACAGGGAAAAATGAAATCAAAGGTATCTGCTATAACCAACATTGTCCTTCCCAGGTTGCAAGAAATCATTTTTTGTCCTTTAAAGTCAGTTCATGATTCATTTATTGCTACCAGCTTGTTTGTTTGGTATTGTTTTGATAGGCTTTCTGAAATACAGAAAACTCTGAGCATGCACTATTTGTCCTTGGTTTGATGGGAAAATCATAGCTGGCAATGAAGGACAGTTACTGTTGGAACTTATCGCCATTTGCCGTTGTTGTTTTGGATCAGATATCAAACTGCTGGATGTGGATTAAAGCCGTCTGCACAGGAGACAGATTCTTAACACATGCAATCTCCTGATTCACTCTTAAAGCTGCCATTTTGTTCTGATTAACAGATAAAAGTGCATTCCGGAAGGAGAGCTTTAGATGAAACAAGAAAAATCAAATGCAGGCTAGTTGTTGTGACAGAAATAGCAGGTTTTTTGCTTTCCTTTTCAGTAATCCGGGCTGTGAAGATAATTTATTGAAGAAAAAACGTTGTTGTTATTATTATATATATATATATATATATATTAAAAAAAAACACTTTTTGAATTCTGGGAGAAAGGGAATCACAAAGAGCATTTGTCTCAACCTTGACCAGGTATCACTATGAAATCATCAAATTTAGCCTTATCTTGTCAACTTGTGGTGGAGGATGTTCATTTTACATGAATGAAAAGATTACAAGCTCTCTGGTGCTTTGCGAAAACAACCGCATTTACTCGAAATGCTCAGCAGATGTACTTTTCCACTGTGCGTAGGATTCAGAGCGAAAGTCTTTTAAACACTACGCAGCTGAGACTACAGCGCTGGCATTTTAAAAGTGGGGCTTGAGCTGCGCTGGTATTTGTACATGAGTTAACATACTAAGTAGGCACTGCGGTAGCTGAGCTGTGAATATTCATGGCTGGCTCTATGCCATGGTGATGGCTCTAAAATCCCATTTTCTGAAGCATCATTTCATTAAGAGAGCAAATAGCTGCTCTAAAAATCCAAAATTATTTGTAATTTTCTCTCTCGTTTTAAACTAATTCTCATTGTCAGTGAAGAGACGGACTGGTGCATCTGCCATGGGCAATCACAGACGGAGAGGGGTGTATAACGGGAAACTTGCACACTTCTGTGCAAGTATGTGTGATTCTACATGTGTTTTAGCAGACAATCTCATCATCACAGCACAGTCTCGCCTGATTGGGCACGGTGATGGTGACTTGAATAGGTAATCAGGTTTTAAGTGCAAGTGGTGGAATGTCTGTTTATTTTGTAGAACTTAACTATTATTCTGTTGTTGTTGTTGTTTTGTCATTTTGCATTTGGTTAGCTGACATGACACTTTTTCTGATAAATATCATATTTTAAAATATTGTTTTGCTTTAAAAGTCTTTTTACTATTGTCTTAACAGCAGAATTGAATTCTGTTTGCATCACTGAATCGTTATTTCCCTGTTTATCACTGTAAAGCTGTGTAAAACATTATGGTGACGACTTGATGATTAACTAATTAATATTCATAAACCAAGCTGGTGAAGTTAATAAAGTAGGTCTATAAAACTTGGAGAATGTTATCTGTTTGAATTTCCATTCATCTGAATAAACTGCTGCATGCTTAATGTTGCTCCCAGGGTTATTAAAGTTTTGAATTTAGTATTTACTTCTGTTTTATTTTCAGTTTGTCCTTTTACTATATAGTTTGATTAATGTTCACTACTGATTCACTAAGACTAAAACTTTAAGTATTTAAGTTTTTAAGTATTTTTGTGCTGACAGAGTTGCTGGCTGCATCCGAAATTGAGATTAAAAAGTCTCCATCGAACACACACTTCAGAATCTTGCCAGAGTTGTAGTCATCCTGGTGCTTTTTGCCTACTCTTTTAGAGTGCTGTGAATTCAGACATACTTTCTGTTTTTCACCTACTGCACAGTAGGGAAGAATGCGATTTCGGATGCAGCCAGTGTGTTAGCTGATCTCATTTTAAATTTCTTGGCCCCACTGCGAGTGTCACGTATTAGCACTTTCGTGTTTAATGAAGGTGGGTGTCACGCCTGTCAGCTGGAGTACTGATGATAGCCACCAGAGGGCACTCCTTCTGTCTCCTTGATTATATTATGAACTGCATTTCCCATGATTCATTTAATGGACTCATTATGTTCTGATTCCTGCCACCTGTGTGTGATTATCTCATTCATGTTTGCCTATTTAAGCCCTGTGTGTTTTGTCAGAAGTCTTAATGTATGTTAGCTTTTTTGATGTCATATCTGTTCTTTGTTAAGGTCTTGATTTTTTGACTGTCTCCTGGGATTTCCCTGTTTGACTGTGTCTTTGTCCTTTGTTGTTATCTGGATTGTTTACCCTGTGGATTTGACTAGTGATGGCGAAATGAAGCTTTGCGAAGCACAGAGGCTTTCCCCTCAAGTGTATCGTAAAAAGGTTCATTACTCGAAGCTTTTCAACACAGTGCACACAAACGACATCTTGTGGTCAAAAGGTGGAAAAACTGCCTTTGCGTCCCAGACGACGCAGCTTTTGGACTGTTTCATGTAATAAATCAGTTTGTGCTATGAAAAGCACATAAAACAATGCAAATTATTATTATACATAAAGTCTTTCACGTGTCATTTTACTTACACAATTTGAATAAATGAGTCTGAATAAATTTTTTGGGGAAAAATAGGCAAGCTTTTGGCATTATTTTAAAATAAATTGTTGTCATAGAAGTATGAACTGGGAATAAATACAAACTGAACACATGTAAATATTTATTCGTATTATGACATATTCTTTTGCTAAAAAAGCAAATGACACTTCACATAATATGTGCAAGGGTTCACGTTATGTGAATCAGAATACGAAGCAGTCACGTGGTTGTGTGCGAAAACGAAGCTTCGGACGTCACTGATCACGTGGTTATGGCAAAACGAATCAAGCTCCGAGACAGTGCTTCAATAGGCTTGTTCGAGATGCATCGGCGCTGCGCAGACCGATCGGCGAATGACATCAAAGTACCGCGAGAGCGATTGGAGACCAGTAGACTCCTTATGCTTTTGAATCGCTCTCGCGGTACTTTGATGTCATACACCGATCGGTCTGCGCAGCGCTGGTGCATCTCGAACAAGCCTATCGTCAGATGTTTTGTTTTTTTGATACAAGCTTCAAAGCCTCGGTGTCAAACGTCATATCACTAGTTTTGACCGTATGCATATTAAATGGATTACGATTATTGAGTATTACGATTAATACTCAATAAAGCTTGTGTTTGGATCTCCTAGTCATGTCTCTGAGCAGTACACTGGGTTCTTAGTTTACAATGTTCTGTATTTAAATTATTTGAAACTAAAATTAGTTTTAAATATTAGTTTTGTATATATACAGTACTATTTAAAAGTTTGGGGTCTTTTAATACTTTTATTCATTAAGTTTGACATTAAATTCATCAAAACTGACAGTACATTTATAATGCTACAAAAGATTCCTAATAAATTATGTTCTTTTGAACTTTGTACAACAAGGAATCCTGAAAAAAGTGACAGAAAAATTATATTATGATATACTGTATATTCATAGAGTATATGATGGCTGACCATTGTTACCCAACAATGATAAATCACAAAATTCAAGATCTAGTGAAATATTTACACAAATATAACAAAAAGGCTTCGTTTTTAATTTGGGGATTGGTTGTGACACTTACAGCAGTACTTTGTGTTCTGACAGACAATTTGTGTCAACACTGTTCACTGTGACTTTCAGTTTGGTGCATCAGTCGCTTTGACACTTGGGAAAGATTAGAGGGTGTTCACACAGGACGTGTTCTCCCTTTCAAACAGCTAGACGGAGCGCAACTGCACGGAACAGAGCTCTGGGGTCTTGAGAAGTGTTTTTAAAAGTTGAACTATGTTTAACTATGCTTAACTTGACACTTGCCAAAACATGGGCCTCTGGCCAAACATGCCCGTCTGAAACAAATATATACAAATAACACTGATAAAATGAATATATATATATATATATATATATATATATATATATATATATATATATATATATATATATATATATACTTTATATATATACTTTTTATATATATATATATACTTTTCATTACACGTTCATATAACTCTGAACTTTAATTGTCATGTTGAAAAAAAGTTAATGTCCAGTTTAGTGTTACATGAGAATGAGTGAATGTTTTGCTTCTGCTATGAATCGAATGAATTTACTTCTCATATAAAGCAAGTTTGCCAGAATGTGCTTATATATAAGCTTACTGAATTTTTTGACCATAACCAACAAAAAAAAAGTGACAGTGTCATTTTTCTGTCTTTGAAACAAACCTCTTCTTCTCAGCACGAGAAGACCCCGCTAGATGAAACCGATTTCTTCTTTCTCACTTTCTGCGACACAAGATGGATGTACTGGCAGATAAATCAGCAGCTCAATTATCAACTTATGGACTCAAGGTATACCTCGAGATCCAGTTCCCTGTTTCTGTCATTAAATCTGTCCTATTTTACACTCCATCCCTGCAACTTCCTCCCACAAACCGACAGTAATTGGCACAGCCAGATCTCTTGTCTTCCACTTTCCTGGAGGTTCCCTATTTTTCCATTTCCTCCCTCCACACTGTAGTAGCCATTGATATTTCCCTCAGTTTGACAAGTGGGGCTATTTTAATATTCAGACTGGATTCATCGGTGAGTCGGGCGATGACACCTTTTAATATCTGAGTGCGGGAAATGTGAAGCAGACGGCCGGGGTGAGAATTCATTACCCGGCCCCTTCTCCCACCAGCGCCAGATGCTGCTTCGCACATTCCATCTCAAACCCGAAATTGAGCGCCCATCCTCTGCATATATTCCAGCCCCATTACAATGTCAGATATCCAGTCCTGAGATGGCGCCCGCTGCTTATGCGATGTCAGTCAGTAGACAACTTGCTTCAACAACTTGACCCCCATCTGCTCCCTCTTACCTTTTTATTCCCTTCCCAGGATTCATTGCTCATGCAGAGCAAGCTCTCAGCTACATATTTATTTGCAGATACGCCGGTGTGCAAAGCTGCCGGGTCTCAGCGGAGGTGTGCACCTCCTCGACTTAAATGTGAGGCTCAGAGGCCCAAGGAGATGACATGGAAATGTAGATACTGTGATTGTCTGGTGCCCCACGGAGTGATCAGCACTGTGGGCAAGATGTCATTCATACAGTATATTGTCCCAGTATCCCTCTCTTATCATGGTTCTTCCCTCTTCAATTGCCACAGAACGTTTTATTCAAAAACGATGACAGTACTCAGAATTTAAGCATCTGTCACAAGGGAAATGACCAATCAGTGGCACATATATGAATGAGCCATATATAATCTAAAGAATGGACAATTTACTAGTAGGATGAATAAGCCTAGAATGCAAAAAGGGGGCCAATGGACAATTGTTAAGTCGTTTAATTCTTCATTATTTCTCTGTAATATGTCTTTAAAGGTGCCCTTGATTCAAAAATTGAATTTACCTCGGCATAGTTAAATAACAAGAGTTCAGTACATGGAAAAGACATACAGTGAGTCTCAAACTCCATTGTTTCCTCCTTCTTTTATAAATCTCATTTGTTTAAAAGACTTCCGGAAAACACTCGGATTTCAACATAACACCGACTGTTACGTAACAGTCGGGGGCTCCGCCCCCAATATTTGCATAATGCCAGTGTTCAAATGCATTACACAAGGACAGCCAGTAACGTCTGGATCTGCACAGATGAATCATCAGACTAGGTAAGCAAGAACAACAGCGAAAAATGACAGATGGAGCAATAATAACTGACATGATCCATGATATCATGATATTTTTAGTTATATTTGTAAATTGACTTTCTAAATGTTTCGTTAGCATGTTGCTAATGTAGGCTACTGTTGGTTAAAGTTACACCGTTTATTACTGTATTCACGGAGACAAGAGCGTCGCTATTTTCATTTTTAAACACTTGCAGTCTGTATAATTCATAAACACAACTTCATTCTTTATAAATCTCTCCAACAGTGTAGCATTAGCCGTTAGCCACGGAACACAGCCTCAAACTCACTCAAAATAAAACGTTGACATCCAAATATATACTTTACTCACATAATTCGAAGCATGCATGCATCATGCATGACGAACATCTTGTAAAGATCCATTTGAGGGTTATATTAGTTGTGTGAACTTTGTAAATGCGCTGTAATATAGTCAACAACTCATGTGGCAGGGAACACGCTCGCTCTTAAAGGGGCGGCGTCAGTGAAAATCAGTGCATTGTTAATGATGCCCCAAAATAGGCAGTTAAAAAAATTAATAAAAAAAAACCTATGGGGTATTTTGAGCTGAAACTTCACAGACACATTCAGGAGACACCTTAGACTTATATTACATCTTTTAAAAACATGTTCAAGGGGACCTTTAATTTTTGCTGCTTGATATGTTTGTGGAAACTGATCATTTTTTAACATTCTTTGATTAATAGAAAGTTAAAAAAACTGCTTATATTTGAAATAGAAATCTTTTGTAACATTATAAAAGTATTTCCTGTCACTTTTGATCAATTTAATGCTTTCTTTGCTGAATAAAAGTATTCACTTTTTCCAAGAAACATTTTGAACCAAAACTTTTGAACTGTAGTTTTTATTACATAAAGATAAAAATGTGATGACTTTACTTTGAAGAAAGCAATTAAATCTTTTGACCTTTTTTTATGTATTTGTTGTAATAATGCATTGTAGGTTTAAGTGATACTTTGTTTCTTTTATCACAATGCTGTTGCATTCTTATTGCTTTAATATACATAGAACAACAATATTTGCTGTGGTGATGCCAGAGCTTATGGCCTTTGATAATGAGCAATAATATAGAAACCAGGGTCATTACAAAAGTGTGAAAAAGAACTGTCTTTTTAGTTTCATAGAGCTCACACATACAGTACATGTTCTCCTAGTCTCATTACTGTTAGTTTTCTTAATCTAACAGACCCTCAATTATTATTATTTTTTTCTTTTACCATGGTGACTTTTAGGGACAAGACCTCTTTTGACCAGTTTTTCTTTTGTTCAAGGCTTAGACCAAAAATTTAATGAGTTTCCATAGTTGTCTTGAAAAGTAATCTTAGTGTAATTACAAAAAATAATGGCTCAGATCCTAATGCAGAACGTGCCTTGTAGAATGTAAAATCTCTAGCAAAAGGCTTTAGCTTTTTTTTGTAAAGCAGATACCAGCAGGTTAGCAGGTTGTGCATAGCTGAAACTTGGACTGCAAAAACATATTGTTCTGTTAAAAGATCTTGTTCGAAAAAAAAGGAGTCATGGATGAAGAGTTTAAAAGTTCTGATAAGTATTTTGGAGTTCCAATTGAAAAACAGAGAAGGGCAGTAAGGCTATACAGAATATAGAAGGTCAATTGCCCACAAAAATATGTGGGTCTTTATCATATAGTGCATTGGAAAACTGTATAATAGTTAAACAATACCACACAAGCAAGAGTGCTGTTGTTCTAAAAGTAATATTTCTAAATGTCAAAGTCAAAGCAGAATCAAAACAGCTGCACGTCTTCATGCAGTACACCTGTTTCTTTACTATATGAATCAGTGTTTTTGATAGAATCGATAGCGTAAATGATTTACCCTCTATAAATGACACACTCATAAAGACAGCCACCTACTTGCATAACAATGTAATCTGCAGAAGAAAAAAAAATCCCCATACTAATGCACAGATCTTTCTGGAATGCATGAACACAGACTAGCAGAGTGACCCCATGCTGTTGAAAATCCCATTCATTTTCTGTATAGAGAAGGCAAATCTACCAGGAGCTAAGTGGTGATATATGTTACCTGATATATGCTATGTTCGATCTTCTTCTCTGATTTTTATAAACCTTTTTGCTTCAGAGCAAAGTCTGGGTTATGATCTCAGAGCTGGTTGCTTTTCTGTCTTCTGTAGTCTTTTCTGTGCAAAAAAAGGCTAGAGTTAAGAATAAAGGTGAGATATTACAATTGAAGCTATACTTCTGTTTTACATCCTTTAAACATATAATATGCATCATTCAATATGCGTCATGCGTCATGTGACAATATCATATTATTACCAGCAATTGATGGAAATCCTTTGAACTAAAATGAAAGCGACCTGTTTTACTTAACCAACGTACTATGCAGGGCTCCTACTTTAATGGAAACCAGGATATTGTGATTTTTAGGCCTGGAAATTAATAAAACCTTTAAAAGTCATAGACATTTTTATAAGGCATTACAACCCGATCTCACGGCAATTCGTACGTATTTTACGAGGTGTCTAAATCGTATGAATTCATACGACCTCACTCGTACTAATTCATACGTTTTTTGCTAAATCGTATGTATTTTACGAGTTGACAAATTCGTATGAATTCATACGAATGACCTACCCCAGACCCCGCCCCTAAACCTAACCGTCACTGGGGTTTAGACAAATCGTACGAATTCGCACGAGTGAGGTCGTATGAATTTATACGAAATAGCCACCTCGTAGAATAAGTACGAATTGGTCGTGAGATAGCGTTGGGCATTATTTGTTGTCGTCGTTGTTCTCATAGCTAGGCTCAGCTCTAAAATATTTTATCAGCTCTTTCTAGCTGTTGAAATATTTTAGATGTCTGTAAAAATGATTTTCTGCCTTTTCCAGTGCTCTTGGGCAACTGAAAACATCATGGAAATGCATTGGTCAAAAGCAGTGAGAACCCTAACTAGAGTTTTGGTAAGTCTATTTAAAATAGCTTTGGTCCTTTTGTTGCTGACTCTTTGGTTATCTTTGTGTTTCACCCTTATTGTGTGTAATAAAGAGCTGCAAATTGGGTTCTGCATCTTTGCTCTGAGCCTTTTGTTACACCTGCATTATGATGCATTGCTATATTTACTGTGGAACACAAGAGCAATAATCAGCCCGGCCCACACACCCCAACGAGAGGTGATGCTCCTTATGGGTTCTCCTCCATCATTTCTTTTAGTACTCTAATTTTGGCTCTTTTCTATTAAGTAAAGTTGCACAAAACAATTACGGCTGCCAGTGTTTTAATTCACTCCATGCTCAGACCTTGTTAATTTGGTTCTCAGCACGAATTCGTATTTGAAGAACTCCTTCCATTATCAGTTTCCGACAACTTTTTGGCCAAGGAATGTGTCTTAATGGTATGTTGTGATAGAGCAGTTTCTCTTGGCTGTTAACCAGTGCTGCTATGACTTCTTCAGCCCCCTTAAGCTGTTGTTAAACCACTTGTTAAAACACTGTGTACTTTTTGTCTCTATTTTTGTAAGCCGAGGACAGTCTTTTCCTCTTGACCTGTCATGTATGAGCCTCTAAACCCTAATTAATGTAAGAAGCCCAGCTGCTTTGTCACTTATCAGGTCTCTACTTATAAACTGAGACTGTGTGCCACCCGCTCATGTTCTGATTCACACGTAAGGACCCACACACACAGCAATTACATTGCATGAAGGGCCTGATCTGCACTGTTAAGTTGTGGGGAATAATACTGTGCAGTAGAGATGGGAATCATATAAGGAATTTAATCATTTGGGTTCTGGTTCCTCTTAATAAATAATTATTAGAAACTTTACAATTCCATTAAGAATTCTTTTAATCTTTTTCATAAGAAATACTTGTAAAAAAGCTATTCTTTTTATATTTACTGCCCTTTTAGGCCTGTTTTCATTTTTCGATTTCACCAGACATACAGTAAGTTAGAGTATATTTAAAGGGTAGTTCACCCAAAAATGAAAATGATGTTATTAATTACTCACCCTCATGTCGTTCCACACCTTCGTTCATCTTCGGAACACAAATTAAGATATTTTTGATGAAATCCAATGGCTCAGTGAGGCCTCTATTGCCAGCATGATAAATAACACTTTCAGATGCACAGAAAGGTACTAAAAACATATTTAGTACAGTTCATGTGTACAGTGGTTCAATCTTAATATTATAAAGCGACACAAATACTTTTTGTGCACCAAAAAAAAACAAATTAATGACTTTTCAGCAATATCTAGTAGCCGATTTCAAAGCACTGCTTCATGAAGCTTTGGAGCTTTACGGAATCTTTTGTTTCGAATCAATGGTTCGGAGTGCCAAAGTCACGTGATTTCAGGAAGCAAGTCTTCGTTACGTCATAAGTGTTTCGAAGTTTCAAAAGTTCACGTGACTTTGGCAGTTTGATACGTGATCCGAACCACTGATTCGAAACAAAAGATTCATAAAGCTTCATAACGATTCGTAAAGCTTCATTGAATCATTTTCCTGTTATCACAGTAAAGCTGCTTTGAAACCATCTGTATTGTATGAAGCGCTATATAAATAATGGTGACTTGATTGGACTTGACTTGACTCTGCTGAAGAGTGCACGTACGAGAACCATTATTGGAAACAAAAGTCATGACAATAATTAGATTGTAGTATTTTTCATAAAGGGAACCCTTTCAGGAAAATCCTTGGTTCCCAACCCATCTGCTCCGGTAACATATACCTCCTGTCTGGGTGTAATCTATGGAGCTGTCATACAAACACTGAGGTTCTGGTTGGTCGCCAGTCCATTCTGGTAGCAAATTCCCTTTTACACGGCTCACATCAATACAATCAAACACACATACATAGATGGACATACACATGATGTGCACATTCAACACACAGACACCCTCAGTATGAATCAGTGCAGGTGTCTTGCTCTGCTGGTCACAGTTTAATGAACACTGACACCACATTGAGAAGGATACGGGCCAGGCCTGCTGGTGTTTTATACATGAAACACACTGCAGTGAGCCACAAGGAAACCCAGAAGCTCCTAACTGTGCTGAAGCCATTGTTAATATGACTGCTGAAATATACTACTGCTTTATTGCTTAAGCACATTGAAAACTGTAAGTACTGTGACATGAGTGATGTTTGTATCAATATTTATGTTACTGTCAATAGTTTCTACAGTCTCAACAGACTGCAGATTGAATTTACAATAAATAGAAGCCATTAATTTTCACTTGGCAAATGGGGAATTCTGCCACTACAACTTGGTGTGGTATATCTTCCTGACAGACAGACTGTCAACAACTGTGTTAATAGAAAGGACCAACAATGCAACTTTAACATTTCACAAGCTGTAACTTTTAAATAGCCATGAATGTCATTATAATTCAAACCTGACTGGAAATGTGTTTCCCATGGGAACTTATAAGCTGGCCTACTCAAAAATGCTGAAAATGACTTCAAGCAAACCTATTAGGGTGCAAACAGATGACCCAGTTGGTCTATTGTCAGTACGTGCTCATAAAAGCCTCCAACAGCAACTCTAATGTTAACTCCCAACTCAGAAATCAGCAGAATTGAAAGTGTTTGGGGAGCCTTGCTGTAATTTGGCCAGAACGTTTGGATGAAATAAACAGTGTGCCATTGCATCAAGGGCAACCGGAATGACTACACGGTTGTCCAGGTGGGAAATAACCTCAGGCACACAATTCAAATTTAAAACTCAGCGTGTTTGCAGAGATGAAGCTGGAAATCTGACAGTAAATCTGCCCTGCTTTGGGCCACAGCCAGAGATCAATATGTGCAGTGGGAAGGGGGATGCTCGGGGGGAGGTGGGATTATTCAGTATGGTTGATGGCTTTGTAGCTTGGTGATGGCAAGTAATTTGTGGTGCTTCATTGTGTAACCTGCTGCCCATTAGAAATGACCGGATAACTGGGCTTAGATGCAGTTTAGTCCGCTATGAGCGTGGTATGGTTTAATACACAATAGACAATGTCTTTGATTGATCAAATCATTTTCAGAAATCCAATATGCATAAATATAGTGCTCAGGGACTGGGATTGGATGGGGGCATGACTGCATTGATCCAAAAGAACATATCATTTGTATCAATTGGTGCAAGAGTCGATGCTTTCCACTACTGTCTATGTAAGTCATTTGTATCCATTCTTATATTGTTTGTTGAATTATACAGCTATTTTCTCCTAAGCTATTGCTCTGTACCTTGGCTTGCATTTATTTATAAAAATACTGCAACAAATGGTGTTCAGTTTCATCTGATTCCTGAACGAATTACTCATTTTTAGTCAATCAAAGACGTACGACATGGCAAGAGTCTAAAGCCAGGAACACACCAAGCCGACGCTGATGAACTAGTGGCGACGAAAGCAGACTGCGGGGTTGGCTCACGTCGGCAGCGCCTGTGTCCAAAGTTGCCCTGACACACCAAACCGACGCTCAACAGCCGATGGCCAAGTAGCACGTCCGTTCTGCGCCTGCGTAAGATGAAATGCCTTTCCGTACCAGGAGGTGGCAGCAGCTGACCAGCCAATCAGAATGATCAGATGGCCCGAAGGACCGACAAGCTCCAATGCTGATTCAACATGTCGAATCGGATGAAAAAAAGCCGTCGGGGACCAACTTCAGCCGACGGTGCAGAACACACTGAGAAAACTTAGTCGGCCGATGAACAAAACCTGCCCGATGGCCGACCTTGGTGTGTTCTGGGCTTAATATTATTCCAGAAAGACTGTGAGTTGGTTAATTTTTTTGTGAATTAAGTGAAGTTCCTAGTTCCTACTCAGCCAGAGTATATAAGCAGCTGCTTACCTCTCTTCAGTCTCAGCTGTTCCAGCATCCCTCCACCTCCCCAAACTCCACCTTCATCTCAGGTACCTTGCCCTATGTAATCATATCCTATATTTATTCACTGGGGGGATATATCAGAGCTCGAGTTGAAGCTGCTTCATCGAGCCCCTCCTCAGTGGACAGCAAGCCAAATTAGCTAACCTAATACCCTAAAGACTATATGGGCAAACAAACTTGTTAAACACATATAGCTTTCAACTAACTGTGTGATATTAATCAGTGGATTCTCATTCTCGTTGGCGCCGATAGCCTTGTGGGCAGCACCGACATATAGCATTGTTGATCTTCTGGAGATCCAAGTTCAAGTTCAAGTCTTGGCATGAAATCCAAAACCAGAGGTGAGACTAACCCCTGTGGATCTCAGTAGTGCCCTTAAGTGGTTTTTCCTAGAGGCATTATTAACCACCTCCATGAGACTGCAAAGGCTTGGGACACTGTTAAAAATGCACTGTGTAGCCATAGCAAGGCATGTTTCAGCTCTGGTGTGATTTTAGGAAGTGGTTAAAGTGTACTTTAGAAGGAAATTCAACCTGATTTAAGGTCTGTGGTGGATTGCATGCTGGAGCAACACTTATGTCAATCACTTGGTTTCTGTTTCTGCTTCGCATGCCGGGTAGCTCCATCCACACCGCAGACTCACCAAAATCCTGCTCCTCATGCATATAGACCCTTTTTGCGCCAACGTCACAATTACATCACAGCATTAGCTAGAGGAAAACTGGAGGCGGCCAATACAAACCAGCACAGAGTCGGCTACATAAAGACTACAGGCTCAAATTTGAAATTTTATTTTTGCCAAACAAAAAACAGACAATATCTGTGGATGAATGAAATAAACAAACTGGACAAAAAAAAAAAAGAAAAAAAGATGATCAAAAATGCTCCCATTTGCAGCGCACACTTTATATCAGTTAAGATTAAATAAACTATTGTCTTTTGTTGGGAAGGATTATGGTTTGGTTATGTGTCTAAAGATTTATCATGCATGCTGACCTAATCAGAAATTGGGGAACAAGTTAAGTGATTTCTCATGTAAATTTTTAGTGACTAACTTTGTTAGTCGTACAACTAGCAGTTAGCTAACAACCAAAGATTAAACATAAAGGAAGCTGTTTGTGCCGTCTTTCTACAATTGTTATAAGTGCAATTGTAGAAAGGGAGAGGGAACAGTGAGAAAGCCCATGTTATGTATCAGGTGTGTGTTCAAGTAGTTGCATTTGTTAACGTTTACCACTGTTAGTACATTGTTATTGGCAAATAAAGATTTATACGCCCTCAGTTTCTCTTTAATATACACTCTCGGTTTCTTTGATAGGTGTAGATGTCAGGCTACTCAACTGGAGGTAATCCTGTCAGATCGTCCATCCATTGAGTGAGCGTGTACGGGTCTGCCAATCTAGTTCCTTTTGTTAAAAATAACATTTTCAAAAAACAATTGCGATTCCAGACAGCGAGTGACCACGTATTCTGAAAAAAGTCGGATTTTCTCTAGTAATTGTTACAAAACAAGCAAAACTTACTAGCTAGTGTTAGCGAAGTGGTCAAGGGAATCTTTCTGCCTCCACCTAAGCTCCGCCCACAAAAAAATTGGATGTGGATAGATTGGTTGTGGATGTTTAAATTGGACATTATATGGCAAATCACATAAAGTATGCCCCAGCAAACATTGAATGCTCCCCTATCGTTAACGAAATCAATTCCAGGGGAAAAATAACCAAGTTTGTTAGTTTTCAGCACTGCAGTGTGTTGCAAGTACTAGAGTTGGTTGTATTTTGTGATTGATTGTGTCATGTCACTCACATTGCACATGACATGCGGGTTTTAAATAGTAATTAAAGTAATTAAAATAGTAATTAAAATATGAGTAATTAAAATATGACTTACTAATACATCAGCACATTTTACTAATTTGTTTCCTCATTTAAGTAAATTGTGTGCACAATATAATTTGTTCCCTCGATTTTCTAAATCATGCCCACGTTGTACTGATTCATTCCCTTATAGTTAAATGAAAACAAGGGAACTAATTAGTTTAAAGTGTCCATGATTCGCTAAAACTATAGGGATCAAATTAATAAATCATGGGAACAAATTCTTAATTTGTGGCCACAATTTAACTAAAATGAGTGAACGACTTACAAAAGAGGAACAATTTATCAAGGAGCCAACAATATTCATAATATACAATGACAGGTTTATTAGACAACTAGATTAGGAAGCAAACTGGAACAAACAAACAAATTGGTTGTTGCTGGAATCTTGGTCAGGACATGGTGTGCATTTACCTCACACTTTTATCCAAAGAATTCAAGACATGTTCAGTTTGTTTTTTCCTTGGGAATCAAACTCATTGTCCAGACGCTGCTAGCGCCATGCTCTACCAGTTGAGCTACAGGAACACAAATTGAAATGTCAAGCCTGCAACCAGCTTGTTTCATTAAGACTTCCTAGTAAACAGATCTATAACCGAGTCCCTAGTCGGACTTGTGTGTAGTTTTCATTTGCATGATATCGCTCAGGGATTTAAAGAAGACTCTGACATGTCTCTAGAGCTTGTAAAAGGTAGATTGTATTCATGCAAATCCATCTGTATTTGCTTTTTAAGCAGAGCCTTGTTGTGTCTCTACAGGGAACATCCCACATTAGTCAGATTTTTTTTTTTTTTTGTCTCTCCCCTGGGCACTGGAAAAGTCTTGCTGTGTTCATTCTGCTCAGCTTCAGGCAGAGGTGTTAATAGAACCTCTTGTGAATCTCCAGTCTACACTATCATTAGCCCTTGGGTGGGCCGGAGGGAAAGCAAGGGACCAAAGCACATCTCTTTTTCCTTGTTTTTTTTCCCCCTCTCCCTCATCTGTTCTCTCTTCACGAGTTATTATTCCCCATCCACAGATACATAGCTGTTGAACTGTATGGGCATGCATGGAATATGATCAATAAAATATCGTCACCCAACACATCACTCTTCAATTGTTCGTTCAAGCCAACCGCTCTCTTTCTCACTTCTCGGTTCCCTGTTTTCTCTACTTCATACATTTGCATTTGCTCCCCTCTCCATTTCTTCATATTCAAAATGCCTTTGGGAGATTTTCCTTTTCACTGCCATGTTTATTCAGGGACAGTATGGGAAGGAGATGGACAGCTCGTAGAAAAATGAATGGGAGAATATTGCACTTGTAAGGATGAAGCTCTGGGCTTTCAATTAAAATGGCCTTTTCCTAGAAGAAGAGATGGGTGGTATGACTAAAATCATAACATAATATACACAGTTACTTAGAGCATAATTTAACATTTGTTTTTTCTTTTCACTCATTACCATTGACATGTTTGGGGTTGGTAAAAATGTGTAAGGTTTTTGAAAGAAGTCTCTTAGTCTCACCAAAGCTGTATCTATTTGAACAAAAATACAGTAAAAACAGTAATATTGTGAAAAATTATTACAATTTAAAAGAATTGTTTTCTATTTGAATATCTTTTAAAAATGTAATTTATTCTTGTGATGGCAAAGTTGAATTTTCAGCTGTCATTACTCCAGTCTTCAGTGTCACATGACCCTTCAGAAATCATTCTAATATGCTAATTGTGCTGCTTAATATTTTTTGTGGAAATCGTGGTACCGCTTCAGGGTTTCAAGATTCTGTAATTGAAATTGATTGATGAATGCAAACAATCTGTGAATTCAAACAAAAAAAATTTTGTTATCCACACTTTTCACCTATGCATTAAATTGGTCAAAAAGTACTGTAAAGTTGTTTACAAATGACTTTATCTTTCAAATACATACTATATTATTGGATCTAAATACTCAAAACTTAAGTCACTAAATTATTTAGCTGAAGTTCATCTCTGAAATTTCTATACAACTTTTTACATTTGACAAGCAGTTGTGGAGATTTCAGTCATTCACCTTCAAGGGCTGTGGTCAAAATGGCTTTTTTGTTAACTGAAACTTGATTTGACTGAACATAAATTCACGTTTCTCTCATTCACCAGGTAAGCAAATGTGAATTTGATATCATTATTCAGCAGCTCAACAACAACAACAACAACAACAAAAAAGTAATTCAAAGAAAATTGTATTATCTGAAACACACTTCTTCCTCCAGACACACAAACAGGTGTGTTTAAGCAAAATCTGCAGAGCCCAGATATCATCTAGTGCAAGAATAATCCAGTCAGTAAGTGAATTAATTCAAACCGATTGACTTTGCAAAGTGTCACAATTTCAGAATTGATGAAACCTCCATCAATGGATTGAATACTCACTTCTGAGTCACAGCCGGCCCAGAAGCCAATCACCTGAGTGCTTTTTTGCCCCAGCAGGCAATTCCACAAGAGTATTCAGATCAATTTACCAGAGTAATGGCTTTGTCTGGGTTTTGTATGCATGTTTAATTTTTCACCCTCAAGCAGCAGCACTGCCCCAGATTTACAGTTTTCTGTATCTAAAGTTGGACAGAATCAGCACTGACCCTGATTCTTTCTCTCAACATTTATCAGTTTTAATAAAAATTAAGTCTCAGGAAGAGACGATAAGATGGCAGCGGGACGCTGGCAGGATCACAGACTGACTGATAAAAAGGGAGTTTCTGAAAGGTTACAAAAAATACAAAACTGGTGCACACCAATCCACTTCAGGAAAAACATTTACAGTATATTTACATTTATGCATTTATCCAAAGCGACTTAGAAGAGAGGAACAAAGCAATTCATCAAGGAGCCAATAATATTCGTAATATACAATGCCAGGTTAATTTGACAACTAGATTAGTAAGCAAGCTAGTGGAGAGAAGAAATGCAGAGAATATTTTTTTGTGTGTCTATGTAAGTGCACTGGTTTAAGGGATTAGTTCACTTTGAAATGAAAATTAGCCCAAGCTTTACTCACCCTCAAGCCATCCTAGGTGTATATGACTTTCTTCTTTCTGATGAACATAATCGCTGAAATATTAATAAATATCCTGATGCATTCTAGCTTTATTATGGTAGTGATGAGTATGAACTGAAGAAAGTGCTTCCATCTACATCCATCTAGCCATCATAAATGTGTGCTCCACGCGACTCCGGGGGGTTAATAAAGGCCTTCTGAAGCAAAGCGATGCATTTGTGTAAAAAAAAATATCCATACTTAACAAGTTATGAAGTAAAACATCTAGCTTTCGCACGAGCTGCCTTCCGTATTCAACATACGCAGAAAGTGTAGAACTCTTGCAGTTCACAAAGCTTATACTACGTCCTACACCTTCCGTATTCAACTTACGAAAAAAATGTAACTGACGTGATGGCAATTTACTTTTGTCTCGTTTTGAAGGAACAACAAAGCGTCGCTCATTCAGTGATCTTAAGCTGGTGGTGGGGGGTGTAAACTTTTAGAAGTGAATTGATGTAGGGAGATGCAGTTCCATTGGTAGTTCTGAAAACTAGTCAATTTAATTCTGGATGCATCTGGAAGCCAGTGGAGTGTGATCAGGAGGGGTGTGACTTGAGTATAGCCAGGACAAACCAAGCCGACGGTCAGCCGTTGAACAATGATTTTTGAGTGTCAGTCGGCTTAGTTTTTTTAGTGTGTTCTGCACCATTGGCTCTAGTTCGACGCTGTTGGTTTATTTTGGGCCAATTCAGCATGTTGAATCGGCGTCGGGCCATTAGTGAGAGAGAAAACTCTGATTGGCTGTTCAGCTTAGAATAAAAGCAAAAGTAATGAAAACGAGCAAAGAAGCCAAGAGAATACAGACAGAAAGCTTTTATAATTTTACATCATCTTATCTGAGAATTCGAATGCGAATGAATATTTTCATAATAACATGAGCCGACTGGAATGAAGAAAGTGATCAGCACGATTGATATTCAAAATGGTAAGCAAGCGCTGCTTTGTTTACGGTTTGTATATCTGCAGTTTCGGTTTCCCTTTTTGAATGACAAAAATAGACTATTGATACCTGCTTATATAGACAGATATTTACTTACACGCAGGTGCAGAATGCACATGCTAGTCGCTTTTAGTCCTTTTGATGCGTTCAAGTGCAGCTTTTTGGCCGAAACACAGCCGACAAGAGCCGACAACACAGTCAGCTTCGTCGCTGCTTCGGCTTAGTGTGTCCCGGGCTTTAGGCTGGTTGAAGACCAGGTGTGCTGCTGCATTTTTGAACATCTGCAGGGACTTAGTTGCACTGGCTGGAAGGCCTTTAAGTAGGGTGTTGCAGTAGTCCAGTCTTGAAATGACAAGAGCTTGGACAAGGAGTTGTGTCACATACTCTGACAGGAATGGTCTGATCATGTTCTTTGCTGTCCTTGATTATGTTAGTGTTATGGACCTCAGTTGTACAGTGATGTTGTGATCAACTGATGGGTCTGCAGGAACCCCATCTTTGCAAAGTTGAGCTGAAGATGATGCTCCTTCATCCAGGCAGAAATATCTGGAAGGCTGGCAGAGATGTGAGCTGAGAAAATGGAATCATCTGGTTGAAATAACAGATAGAGCTGTATGTCATCTGCATAGCATTGGTAGGAGAAGCATGTGCCTTTATGATCATCCCCAGTGAAGTTGTGTAAATGGAGAACAACATCAAGCAAGAAACTTGTATGAGCTTGGAACAACATGTAGGTGAATAAATAATGACAGAATTTTTGGGGTGAATTAACTCCAAAAGCTTCAAAAGAATGGAAAATTTTTAAAGAGACAGACCATGGAAATACTCTATATCTTGTCTCATTTTTGGCTATGTGTAATTTTTATCCATGTGCAATTCGTCTCATGCACTCATTCAAGTAAAAACAAGAGCAGAGACCAACTAACGCATGCGACTATTCAGTTTGACAGTAATATTCAGTAATTCACAAGAAAGATGACTTTGAGACGTACCGCTCGATTGCAGCAGCGTCCTCCCTAGCATCAAACAGCAGACCACTTGGAGCACAGCGTGAATGTGTGCGTGTGCGCAGACGGCCGTTATAAACAAACTCAGACTGGACGCAAGCGGGCACCGCTAGACCTCTGATTCATGTCTGACTCCAGGCTGAATTGATTACAGCAGCTGTCTGATTGCTGACCGTCCATCTGCTGCGGCCAATCTAAATTGCAGCTCCTCCGAGGGTCTCGCGGCCCCTCCCTATTCCAGTCCAGCGCTGATAAATCAAATCTCACCCCGTGATTCAGCCCTCACTCTCTGCCATGCCAACACAGGAAACGACTCACCATCTCTAGGGCAATTTCCCCAGAGATTGAATTGAAGTGATTTATGAGTGCCAGGCATGGCATGCAGGACGCATGACTTCATGGCGATGAATGTTTGTGAGCTCACGGAAAACAGAAAATGTTCTTTGTGGGCATGAAAATGAAAGTCAAACTGATTTGAATGAGAAAGATGTATGATGCCATTTTTTTTTTTTTGCACACATTGTGTATATATTCTTGTATGCTTCATTGCAGGTTGCCTTGGAAACTTTTCAATTTCAGCAGAAGCTGAACAGAGGGAAGAAAACTTTGGACGAACTTGGGATTTTCCATTCTTTTGCAATTCTGTCATCATTTTTGTCACCCTCATAAAATTAGGAACTTGTATGACTTTTAATCTATGCAGCAGCTGAAGGACACTGCAGCTTTCAAGCCTAAAAATACGACTTATGCATTATATCCCGAGTCTTATGACGCCATATGATTCTTTTGTCAAAAACCAATCAGATTTTTTTTATTTGTCTTTCTTTGCTGATGATCTTCTTTCCAGTGAGCTGTTAAATGAATGTCCAAATCTTTGAGTGAATTGAACTCCTGGATCAGTTTGATTTGTGAATGAATCATTCAGACTAATTTTGTGAACTGAATCAAAAAGATTGTATTCAAAAGAACACATTTACTTCTCTCATGAACTCACCAAGGAGAGTTAGAACAGATTTTCAGTGGTTAACGACTTAAATTTGGGTCTGTCACACACACACACAAAAAAAAATCATAACTTTGAAGGACTAAGAATAAAATCACACCCCAGCTAACAAAAATATGTTCTAAGAATGTTTTGCTAATGTTCATAATAAGTTATGAAAACGTTATTTCTAAATAGTTTTTCCTTGGTTGTGCGAATGTTAAGGAAACATTCCATTTTATAATTTTCTAAACATTATGAGAATGTTACTGTCCAACGTTCCTTGAACATTCTGAAACATGTGAGGAAAAAAAAACCAGATGAACTTCTAAATAAAACGTTTCAGGAAAAACCTTCCATGAACGATGTATAAATAATGTTTTTGTGCTAACGTTTTGAGAACATTAGTAATTGTATTAACATACTGGAAGAATGTTTGTTCATTACTTTGAGAGAACATTGCCAGAACGTAAGCCAACTTTCGGAGAACATTACCTGTTAGCTGGGACAAGTCATATGGACCACATTTATGATTCCTTTTTGTCATTTTGGAGCAGCCCTTGTCCTCATTTACATTTAAAAAGAGTGACATTCTTCAAAACACCTTTTGTGTTCCACAGAAGAAATGCAATCATACAGGTCTGAAACAACAAGAGGATGACTAAATAATGAAAGTTTAGCCATCTATTTTTTCGCATCAACATATACCACAAACCTGCTTACGATTTATGTCAATATTCCCTTTGAGGTGAAAAGTACAAATGAGTTTCATACCTGCTCAAGCACGTACATGTTCATACTTTCACACATGCTTTGTCTCACAAATATGTATTCACACACCTAGTCCTGCTTTGAGTTGTGACAGGTGAGGAGAAGAAGTGTGACAAGTGTGTCTTCTGCAGACGATCACCTCAATTCCACTCATTAAGCATTGCTGAGGGGGGGATCTGGGGGTGCTGTTGGGTAGAAAGCAAAAAGACGGCTCACACATATCTGAACCTATGTCATTTCATCTGCTTTGTTCAACCAGGTGTGAGGCAATATGCATCTGTGTATTACATACTGTATAAAACTCTATCAATATCTGACTCTATCAATATCTACTCACAGCATGCATCAAGTAGCTCCAATGTGTGACTTACAGGCGTCTGGTGCAATAAAACACTATAATTCAAAAAAGAAAGATTGCTTGTGCAGCTGATAAGCCAGAAAGACTGCATTTGAAAGAAAACTTTTGTGCAGTGTTAAAGGACAACCCTGAAGTCATATTCTGTGGGCAAAAGAGTGTAACTTTGATATTGGATATTTTCCAGAGGGCCAAAAATGGTAGAGGTCTTGTTTTCTAATTTTAACAGGACTTCAGAGTCAAGTTATTGGTTCACAAAAAGTCATGGTGGTGTGAGACTGCCGACCGCAAACACATTTATCGCATGACTGTGAGCTGAGACAATTTGTAGTGTTGTCCGAATTGTAGACCATTTGTAATTCCCTGTAGTGCATTGTTTTATAGCAGTAATACACTCTATCTATCTATGCATAATATATTGCATACATAAAATATTGCAGATATATTTTCTCATGTAAAATAAACACATATATGGTAAAATATATTATGTAACACATTTCTTATATTTTATAATTAATTTACATTTTAAATGTTTCATACTGTTAAGTTAGATAGTTAACAAGAGAACACCTGCATGTACTGAAGTTTCTACCAATAAATAAAATTAGTAGAGTCTTAATGGTGCTCAGCCATCATAAACCTAACCACAGACTCTACTCTTCAGCACAATGGTAACCCCGAAAACTCACACATACCAGAAAACCTTTTAAATTCCAAAATAATGCAAATTTAAACACTAACAGGTCTCCCCCTATATCAATATTGAGCAAAAGACATGAAATAGCACTTAATTTTAACATTTACTCTCCTTTAACAGTCAGAAGCAAAGCATGCTGGGAACTAGAAGTCTATTCAGAAGTCAATCAGTGGTTACCACTGATTGTAACTCATTCTGTGAATGTGTATATATGTGTGTACAATATGTAAGGCCCGCCCAATCGGCCCAATGGCGGTTTCCCACCGGGCGGGGAAGGTTTCTTGCGCGTTCTGTCTTTTCAGCATGACAAAGTAGTTTAATTCCAAATAATCTCTTATCTGACTCCATGTTATCATGACCTCGAATTTAGTTTAAAATGTCAATTGATTATTGGTCATTTGTATAATAATTTAGCTTTACATTTGAATATTCTATTTAACTCTTTACTTTATATTTTACTCGTTCATTAGGAATTTATGTCGCATTGAGTGTCTCGTATCGGCCGAAATACGGACCTCACGGTCACAAACTGGTCAGTTTTGGTTATTAGACAGAGGTAATTGACTATACTAGTAGAGTGCCGCTTTCATGCTTGCTTTCTCTAAAAGTATTTGTTTTAGTCCCCATAGACTTGTATACACTTGAATTAAAGCAATATTAATTCTAGTCAGAGGTCACGGCCACTACTACAGGTATAAGCCGACCAATATTACTTTCTCTGATAGTAGTTTTGGTATAGCCATGCCGTGGTTTCCCACGTACACTTAGCTAGAATAACATTACAATAAACAGAGGTAAGGCCCACCCTATTTAGGTTGGTCGTTCAACTTAATGTTGTCCTAAACGGAAATTCTCCTTTGGCCCTTACAGTCTAAGTACACTTGAACCAATACCAAATGTTAGTCAGAGCTCTAAAGTCTCAGTTGGTGTGCCCAATGCTCCACTCAGACTGGACTTTAGTCCGTTACTAACCTGACCCAGATTTGCGGTAACATAACCTTCACTTAATCTACTAGAGAAAATAATTTCAGAGTAAGTCAGAATAAATCAAATGTGACAATTTATTAGTCAGGTAAATGTATCATGCCAATTACATAATCAATTCAAAGGTGATCAATACCAAACATCAAATGCTCAGAAATAGAGTAAGATGCATACCTGACATTAGGAAAATACGCACTGCTGGGTGTCCTGGACACCCAGCAATGAGGGCTCGTCTGAATACAGAAGCGCGCCTAGCCTTTTGCAACGTTTCTTTAAATACTCAAACCAAGACAAAACATCCCCCAATGTGGGGCATGAACTTACAATCAGAATTTGCATTGACTAGGGTCACAGACCTTAGGGGTTCGCACCTTGCTGTGGAACAGGAGGTAATTTAGATGAAAGACCCTGGGATAGAGGCACACCCATGGTTGCAACCAAAGTATCCCAAAAACTCTTAAAACCTTTAATACCTTTGGTTTACTTTTATGTAGACGAGACCATTGTACCAGTTGCACTGAGACATTTCAAACGATACCAAACATTGTATAGCATTCTTTGATGATTGTTCACATTAAACCAGATAGATTTTGGGTGAATTCTAGGTCATCTCTGTATGTAGAGAGAAGAGATGGGGGAAGAGGGTGAAGGAAGTGAAATGTAGATTAAGGCAAATGTTGAGGTGTGATTGACCCAGTGTGATTGCGTCTCGGGTGGGGATGCTATTTTGCAAGAGAGAGTTCAAATGTTAATTTCCTTTGTTTTCTCAAAGAGTAGCCCTTTCTTGGTCCAGGCACTCTGGCATCAGTCTTACAAATACATTTATGTGCAATATATGTACATAATAAAGGATAAAACTTTATTAATGTAATGCTTTAATCTATCTATCTATCTATCTATCTATCTATCTATCTATCTATCTATCTATCTATCTATCTATCTATCTATCTATCTATCTATCTATCTATCTATCTATCTATCTATCTATCTATCTATCTGTCTGTCTGTCTGTCTGTCTGTCTGTCTGTCTGTCTGTCTGTCTGTCTGTCTGTCTGTCTGTCTGTCTGTCTGTCTAATTCCATTGAGGCCTACCAATGGAAAAAATGCACCTCCTTTGCATTTTTTTTAATTAATTAATTTATTTAGTTTATTTATTCATATTAATTATTTCACATTATTTCACATTATATATATATATATATATATATATATATATATATATATATATATATATATATATATATATATTATTGTCTTCATTAATTATAATTATTATTTATTATTTTAATATTTACTAATTTATTACCCCATGACAAAACTATTAATTTAACTTATTATTTAGGTCTACCAATGGTAAAAATACACCACCCTTGCATATTTATTTATTTATTTATTTATTTATTTTAATGTGTTGTGTGAAAAACTGTATAGACTTTTTCTGAAAAACTCCTTAACTAGATTTTTAATTTCTTAACTAAAATTCTTTAGCTTAAGAGGAAATATGAATTTTACCTATACGGTATAACCATACGGGGAATCGTCAGACAGGTATGGATGTTGTCTGTTCACTTTAAGCATCACCTCCTTTGATCTAAGTGCTAAAAAATCATTACATTATCTGCAGCACTACAGAAACCATTCCTCGTTAAGAGATTGTGGGGCAAGAGGTCTGTCCCTGGTATTTACTTTCTTCAAACACCTCTAGTGAGCGCAAAGAGCCCTGGAAAGCTCACTGAGGGGGTCAAAAGAACAGAAATCCCATCATGCTATGCAATAAAATCTATTTGATACCACCATTTCTCCATGTTAAATTAAACCATCGGCACCTGTCAGGCTTATCTGTCAAACGGCTCCTGACTCGCTCATCCATTGTAAACACATTGCCGGCGATCGATCCAAACAGCTGCTACTGTAATAGTCTTCCTCCACAATTATAAGGATGTTGGGGCTGTTTTGTTGTTCGTTTAATATGGCGAGGGTTTTGGGAATATCACTTTCAGATGTCTCCGGCACACTCTTCTCAAATATTGATTGTGATGGGCTGTGATGGGCTCATAAGCTTCATTCTGTCATTTTTTTCTGCAGGTGAGATGAATTTGTGATGCCTGAGGCAGCTTGTTTTAATTACACCCTCTCTTTATGCTCCATTGAATTACAATGGCAGTTCCTTAATTACGCAATTCATCAAATTCTAAATACAGAAAAGTTAAAATTAAAACAGAAATCTTGCTGCAAACCCATTTAACAAGTCAAACTAGAAAAAAAAACCCATTGGCTAAAGCCTTATGTTATAGAAAATGCATCATTTTATGAACTAGAGAGCAACATAAAATGACATTTGCAATCGTAATTGTGACAGTTGTGGTTTGATTTTCATCTCTATTTTTTTTTTTTTTTTTTTTTTTAGATGACTTTCAAGCTACTTCATAAGCCCTACTTCACAGCTTTCAAACAGATCTGATTTGATCTACCAATGCAGTCAGGATATCATTTATACATAACCTCTTTTTTCTCTTTATTTTCTTTTCATCTTTTCCAACTTTTCATCTTTTCCAACTTTTCATCTTTTCCCATCTTGAATGAAATTCTTAAAGGAAGGATGTTTGTGACCCTTTTCACGATGCTGGTATGTTTTTGATGGCACTTAAGTTCTCATTTTTTTTCAGTCCAAAGTTTTTGTCAGGAAAAACTAGATAAAAATGTGTTTTACTCCAAGCAATAACAAAACAGTTCGTTCTCACACAATTGTAACTTTCCACAGTCAGAGAAACTGCAACCGGAGCTTCTGCAATTTGTCAGTTTGCTTTGTTTGAAGTCACGTTGCTGAGACACATGGTGTTTTTCTGATCGTTTGTTGAGTACGCAGGTCACTCTGCTGTTCCACACACTAAAACGATATGAACAAGGGGGTGATTTTTCCATATCTATACAGATTTCTGTATTTTCTGAAGTATGACCCATGTAACCTGTGAGTTTATAACAAAAGAGAAAGCTCTAAGATCTCCCTACAGTTTTCTGGTAGAATAAACATTTGAAAGCTATAAGTAATTATTACTGCCATAAATAATGGTGTTTTAATTTTACATTATTAATAATGTCAAATACTAAGAGTACAATAGTATTATTGCAATAGTAATATATTTCTCTATATAATTATAATAATATTATTAAAATGTATATATATATTAGGGGTTGCACCAGCTACACTCTAAAAAATGCTGGGTTAAAAACAACCCAAGTTGGGTTAAAAATGGACAAACCCAGCGATTGGGTTGTTTTAACCCACACTCAAAAAAAAAAAAAAAAATTTTGATGCTGTTCAGTGTATTTAAACAATTTATGTTGATTCAACACCATTGTATCAGGTTTCTGGTTTAAATGTGATTGATTCATGTTAAATTGACTTGAAACGATTACTCTTTGACTTAACTTGATGTTTTCATATTGGAATAACATGTTTCAATCAAGTAAACCCAACCAGGACTCAATCAAACAGGATTTTCACTTCCCATCATGCTTTGCAAAGGGGCTGAACTAGGAGTGTAATATTGAAATAAAGTGTTATTTTAAGCAGTTTTTAGGAAGATGAGAAAATAGACTTTTTAATGTTTACTGTTCTATTATGTTGGTATTTAAAAGTTTCTGTTAATTACTAGTTTTAGGGTTACCATTGTGGTGAATTGTTGCACTTGTGTTGAGGACCTGCTAACAAACTTTCAAATTACTTTAATAAGAAAGTAATCACTGTGTTAGTGCTCTGGATTGTATTTCCCAAAAGCATTGTAAGCCTATGTTCATTGTAAAACCATTGCCACCACATCAATTTAGGCTTTACAATGTTTTTGGTTAAGGCAATTTAGGATGAATCCAGTATCACATCTAGATTTCTTACACAGAACATCACAAAAGTTATATAAATCACAAAATTAAACAAGAAGAATTAATTGTAAAAATCAATGTATATGAAAACAATTTTTTTTTATTTATTGCTTTTTATTTATTTTCCAAAACATTGCAAATGAGTTGGGCTGACACTATTAAATTAAGCTGTGCCCAACCATCGTAAATAAGTTGAATCAACCTTAATAAATTAAGTTGACCCAACATAAGTACATTAAATTGGAATAACAGAATTGCATAATGCTGAAATAAAGCAACTTAATCATGTGGAAATCCTTTCCATGATTTTTTTATGTTCGTTCAAAGAGTTATTTTTTTTTGAGTGCAGCAGTTGGGTTAAAGGGTTAGTTCATCCAAAAATGAAAATAATGTAATTTATTACTCACCCTCATGTCGTTCTACACCCGTAAGACCTTTGTTCATCTTTGGAACGCAAATTAAAGTAATCCCATGTTTCAAACTTTAGTTAGTGTGTAATGTTGTTCTTAGAGTATAAATAAAATCTGTAAAATTTTAAAGCTCAAAGTTCAATGCCAAGCGAGATATTTTATTTAACAGAAGTCGACTGCATCGAACGGCCAGTTTGGACTACATCCCTCTACTTCCTTCTTTAATGACATCATTGACTAACCTCCGCCCACAGGAATACACAAAAAAAAGGGGGCGTGGTCTTGTTGCGCTCCCATGGAGAAGAGCAAGAGTTGCGTTTGTAGAGTGTGTTTGTCGTCTTGTCGTCGAAACGCTGTTATTTTCATCCCGCAGTCCAATCAGTCCAAGTCCTTTGTTTGGCCTTCCCAGGGACGCCGTACTTAGAGATCAATGGTTACAATTTATGTTTAACTCGGTTCCCGAAAATTGGTAATCCACATGTAAAACTATGTGCAGCACTATCCGGGCAAGGTGCGCTAAGCTGCTGTCGAATCACAACACAGGAACCGCTGGCACAATCAGAACTCGTTACGTATTTCTGAAGGAGGGACTTCATAGAACAAGGAAGTCATCAGCCCGTTTTTATGACAGTGGAAACAGCGGTATACAAATAAGTAAATTATGTGAAAAATACTGTGTTTTTTTACACGCGAAACATGAACACATGTTGTATTGCACACTATAAACACAATCAAAGCTTCAAAAAACCACGAAAAACGGGACCTTTAAGACTTTTTTGATGAAATCCAATGGCTCAGCGAGGCCTGCAGTGCCAGCAATGTCACCAAACTTCTCAAAATCCAGAAAGGTACTCAAAACATATTTAAAACAGTTCATGTGACTACAGTGGTTCTGCCTTAATATTATAAAGCGATGAGAAAACTTTTTGTGTGGCAAAAAAAATTAAAAAATAACTTTTCAACAATATCTAGTGATGGAAACACTGCTTCGAGGCTTTACAAATCTTTTGTTTCGAATCAGTGGTTCGGAGCGCCAAAGTCACGTGATTTCAGCAGTTTGATATGTGATCCGAATCAATGATTCGAAACAAAAGATTTGTAAAGCTTCGAAGCTTTTTGAATTTTTTGTGTGACCTTAGCTCATCACATGCCTGATGAGATAGATTTATTTCCATTGAGACCTACTTAACAACCTTCCTGCATGGCTGAAGTTATCTCAAAATGTTAACTGTCTTTCCTTAATTCACTGCATTAGAGTGAAATTGAGGTGAGACCTTTTTTCTCACTTATTTTGGCTCTAGTGGCCACCGGTTGAAAGGAAAATATCACCTCAGAGTAAAGTAAAACCAGTCTCTCTCTCTCTTTCTCTCTCTCTCATATGGTTATTGTTATTCTCATGTCCAAAGGCAAGTCATCAGCATTTTTCATTAATATGAGTAATTACTGAAAAAAGATTTTGTGGCAGGCGAGCAAGGCCTTTCAAATGTCACCTCTTTTAAATTAGTCTGACAACAAAGCTCTAAAATGGCAGCGCTATAATGATCCGATTTTAATTGCTCAGAATCAAACAGTGAGGCACCAATTACCATTGGGTCTCATTGTTGAGGTTGTCCAGGCCTCAGCTGTGGCTTTAAAGAAAGGTGAACCCAGGCTTGCAGACTGTACATCAGGAGGCCATTTCGAATGTGAGCTTGCCATGCGACACAAAAGCCCTGAAAAAGAACATGTGGAGAGAACACGCGGCGTTGGGTTGCGAACTTCGGCGAAACGCACAAAAGGAAGTAATTTCTAAAGACCTCAGTGTGATGTGGCTCGGAGGGAGAAAGCCAAAATCAGTTTCTCCCTTCCTGACCCGTTTGTGTCTGGGGACCTGAGATAGGAATGACCTCTAACTCGCACAATGTGATGGCGCGGGTGTCATTCACTGGAAAAGTGGATTAATTTTCTTGCAAATTGACTGTTAATTCCTCTCTTATCTCTGCCGCTGATTGGCTTAGAATGACTGCTGTGCCTCTCTCTGGTTCCCAGTAGCATCTAGCGTGTCTCAGATGTCCTGGTGATCAGGACGTTCTGACATTTTTTTGCTGCCAGGACTGGCGCTCTTGTTCTCTCATTGGCCCAATGAGATACGTTATTTCCTCCGTAGTCCTGTATTTAACCTTCAGAGGGTTCCCACCCCCCAGCTTATGTAATTATCCCATAGCAGTACAGAAATTACACCAACCTAATTAATTAGTCACTGTTTATGAGTGTTAGTCACAGTACCTCTGCATGTGGATGCTATAAAAGCGGTTGCCAGCATAGGGTTTGAACTCCACTGATGGTCATTAATGGAATAGTTTATTTTAAAAAAGAAAGAAAATTCTGTCATTTACTCATCCTCACATTGTTCCCCTTTGTCCATTTTTTTTTTCTTCTTCAGTAAACACCATATTTCACACATACTCTTTCGTGAAAATGAAAGGGAAATCTGTTCAGATACAACAATGACAAAAGCATCATAACAGTGATTCATACAATAGCTTTCTGTTAAAGGATTAGTTCACTTCAGAATTCAGATGTTTATATCTTTCTTTCTTCAGTCAAAAAGAAATAATGGTTTTTGAGGAAAACATTCAAGGATTTTTCTCCATATAGTGGACTTCACTGGGTTGAAGGTCCAAATTGCAGTTTCAGTGCAGCTTCAAAGGGCTCTACACAATCCCAGGCAAGGAATAATGGTCTTATCTATTTTCTTAAAAAAAAAAAAAAAATTTAACTATAAATGCTCATCTTGCACTAGCTCTGCGATGTGCCACGCATTATGTAATCATGTTGGAAAGGTCGTGTGCGGCCTAATCTTCTAATCTGTTCTTATTTATCCTTTACAGACTGATTGACATGACAGCACATGTTGATATACTGACGTTTTTCCTCTGATTCACAAGATGAGTCTTGCAAGTGAAGAACGTAAGGAAGATGAAAGAGAGAGAGGGACTGGCTAATTTGAAAGCCTCATCATTTATGCATAGAAAAGGTACTTGAGAATTTTGAAGCTGAAAACATCTTGCTCCGTTACATCCACCCCGAGACTAAATGAATGAGATTTATGCCCTGTCCATTTTACCTCACACACACAGTTATACCTCCTTTAATTTTAGTTTTTTATTCAGACATATACATACAGTAGCATACATACACCCAACTATGCATACTAGTGACACTTATTTTGTTTTTGAACACATTAACAGCAAATGTGGTACAGTGTGACCATATGGAAATACACTTTTTCCATCACTTTCTTATTATTCAGAAGAAAAAAACTGACAACATATTGGCATCAGTTATATTATTGCAGTTATTGTTTTTTAATGTAATTATTATTATAATAATTTGCTTGTTTGTGCATTGGTTTGACCATTTTTATTGAGTTCCCATTTTGTGCACCTATATGCAAAATTCAAATGGAAAGACTGTGTTCCCATTACTATTTTCCCTCAGTACATTTTTCCTTAATAATGGGGAAGAAATCCTTCATCAGAACATTTATTTCCCAGACTAATTGGTGATGAGTTAAAAATAGATTTTTGGTTTTGGTTTGTTTTGGAACATTAAAAACATTGTAGCAAAATATTAATTTAGTATCTGGTAAAGAAGACATGTTGTTTTGTCACTTTTAAATAAGATTAGGTGCAAAGTGTGTGCTTGCTGTGATAAGTTGTCAAGAAACTCACTAAACAGAAATTTATTTATGGGAAGCAAATGATGTTTAATGCTCTTATTTGGCAGGAGTTGCTCAATCTCCTTTGGCAACAAGCTTTCATCACACATTCTTAATCTCCCTCAAACTGAACTTCCAGAAGGCAGAGCAGGCAGCGCAACGATAAAATTCAGTGACGGAAAACTCTCACACTTGTACAGGAGGGAGTTCCTTTTCATTATTGTTTCTGCTGAGTAAAACCCTTGGGCACCTAAGCAGAATCATACAGCGTTCACCTATTCTTCTCAGAAGTTAACATTAACTACTTCTCATAAACATTGACTAATTCTCATATATATATATATATATATATATATATACATTCATTATTGTTTTTGCTGAGTAAAACCCTTGGGCACCTAAGCAGAATCATACAGCGTTCACCTATTCTTCTCAGAAGTTAACATTAACTACTTCTCATAAACATTGACTAATTCTCATATATATATATATATATATATATATATATATATATATACATTCATTATTGTTTTTGCTGAGTAAAACCCTTGGGCACCTAAGCATAATCATGCACTGTTCACCTATTCTTCTCAGAAATTAATATTGACTAATTTTCATAAACACTGACTCGTGCCTATGGCCGAATCACAGCCGTGCTGATATACAGCCATATTGTGCGGCTACGAGTGTGATATTGCGTTTGTACAACAGTTCAACACAAGTGTGTAAATAAATAAGAACAACAAAGGAGTGTCTTTAAAAACCCTCTTCCTAAAACTACTTCCTTCCGCCATGGATTCAAATCTCAAGTTGACAGTTTAACAGTTGAGCCCAAGCCTCTGTTACTAATTGTAAAATGTCCAATGTTAGACCCCTAGAGTGCTAAAAAAATTGCGGGGCTCAAAATTAACCCATATAGCAACTTTTTGCCGGCTCAGATCCGGCCTACATCTGCCACGTGTTGTATGATGATCTGGGCCACATGTGGCTTGGAATGAAGGCACTTGGGCGGACGGCTCCTGTTTGCCAAATCTGTGCCACAAGCAGGCCATAGCAATGCCATATGTCAGCCAAGAGCGAAGAAATAAATCATCTTCACATATTACTAACCAGATTGACTTTATTTCTGTAATTCATCTACAGAAGTTCTTAGTGAGAATTAACAGAAGTTTAACGCTCATGTTTGTTTAATTTGAAGTCACCATAATGGTGACTGGTATTTCCATTAGTTGGGCTCTTATCTCTTATGGTGCGTTCATACCAGACGCGAATGAAGCATTAAGCGTGGGTGATTTACATGTTAAGCCAATGCAAAGCCACGAATAGACATCCTGCGGTGCAATTCGCATGAATGAGGAGGTGCAAATGATGCGGTGCGAATGGAGCGTTTCAGGCGTTCGACGTGCATAACGTGTGATTCGCGCGAATCGCGCAAGTTGAAAAATCTGAACTTTGGTGAATATTCATGCCGCGTTAACCAATCAGGAGCTTGTTCTAGTAGTGACGTGATTACGACATAGCGAGCGGAGGCAGAAATCCGAAACAACAATGGAGGACAAAATCATCATCGCTGTACGATACATCTTTGAACTTTTATAGAAATAGGAATAAAACGGATCTTCCTTGGAAGAAAGTGAGTGAGGAGGTCGGACAATCTGGTAAATTGTAAAAAACGCTCTTTACACAATTTTAGCTATATATATATATATATATATATATATATATATATATTTATATTTATATTTATATTTATATATACATACATATTGAGATTACAAGCTAGCTAAAGCCGGCAAATTGAGTTTATTCGCTGTATTTTACAACTACTTTCCCGCTGGAAGTGTGCAGAAACGAGACTGGAGCCGCCTGGCAGAAGCCCCTCTAATGACGCGAATTCGCATCTGTTGTGAAGTGAATTTCATGCGTGAATGAAGCGAGTAAACTCAAAATGTTCAAGCGTCCAACTACGCGCAAATAGCGTGATTTATTCGTGCAAGTCGCGTTGTGGTGTGAACGCCCCATTATAATATATTTGTTTTCTCTGTCTGCAGTGACAGTGTGTTTGTCAAACATGTTTGCAGTAGCAAAGCTGAATTGAGATCTGATGATGATTTTAATCATTGTGAAATAGCATGAATTATTGATGTCATTTGAATGTAATAATTGTGTTGTGTATTAATACATTTGTATTACAAACCCCCTTTTACTGTGACATAAGATCACAGTGTATTGCAGAAATCAGTTAGAAGATTGATGCTGGGAGTTTTGTACTGTTGTTCCCAGCATGCATTGTGGCATGACACTTTTGATGGTCACCTTTGTTGAGATCCATGTGCTGATTCTTGATGTCTTTGTATATCATTATGTTTTTTTGTTTTCAATGACTGTCGGTTTTGCTCTGTTACGAGATCTCAATGACAGAGTTTTGTTCCTTTATGAGATTTTAATGACGGTTGGTTATGTTCCTTCACAAGATTTCAGTCACGCCTGTTTTGTTCCATTTCGACATTTTAATAATGGTCTGTTTTGTTTTGTTACAAGATTTTAATGATGGTCGGTTTTCAGTGTCAGTTGGTTTAATTTGATTACATGATTTCAAAGACGGACAGTTTTGTTTCTTTATGACATTTCAGTGATGGTTGATTTTGGTCCTTTACTACATCTCAATGACAATCACTTTTGTTCCTTTATGAGATCTCAATGGTTGACGGTTTTGTTTTGTTATGAAATTCCAAAGACAGTCGGTTTTGTTCCTTTACAAGAATTAAATGACTGTCAGTTTTGTTCCTTTACGAGATTTCAGTGATGGTCTGTTTTATTCGGTTATGAGATTTCAACAGAGGTGGAGATTCCAGGGGTCAGAAAGTAAAAGTCCTGCCATATTTTTATTCCACCCACTGAAGCATTAATGAGATAAATAAGTGATTAATTGAGTGATGATTGAGCATTATTGAAGACACCTGATGATAACAAGCAGAATCACCAAAGGAGAAAATCACAATTTTTAAGTTACCATCATCGAGGTCAGGGTTTGTTTTAGTTGAGCTCTTGACCCTTGACTTTTTAATATTAGATTTTGTTTGGGCAGTTTTAACTGCATTAAAACCAACCAGACAAGCAAAGTTAAAAGATGATCAGGTGTTGGTTATGTTTTCTCAAAATCATTATTTGATCTGAATCACTGAACTCATTTAGAGCCCAATCTCTGAGTTAGATTTACATTATTGATTACAGCAGCACTGTGATTCTGCAGAAGATCAGCTTATACAATACAGAATTTTTTTTTAAAAAAAGTTGTCCTTATCACAAAAAAAAAAAAAAAAATTCTTTTAGGCACACACAAACATCAAGTATCAGCCTGTGAATCTCAACAATGGTGACAAGCAACATATTCTGATCAACAGATCAACTCTGAACATTAGAAAACAAGCTACTAAAAAGTCATAGAAAAACAGCAAAATTTTAATAGTGAGAATAAATGAAATTACTAAGACAATTAAGCTCATAATTTATTCATGCAGCAATGCATGATGGGAGCCATGGATGAATTTTGATTGGTGGCTCCCAGAATGCACTGCAACATGCTTTATGATGGCCACCACTGTTGAGATTCACAGGATGATTCTTGATGTCTGTGTGTTTAAATGAGCTCTGCTTTTTTTTTTAAATCAGAACTCCTAAAAAAAAAAAAATAATAATAATTGTATTGTAAAAGCTGATCTTGTGCTGTAGAATCACAGTTCTGCTGTAATCAATAATGTAAATCTATCTCAGAGATTGGGCTCTAAATGAGCTCAGTGATTCAGATCAAATAATGTTTATGTAAAAACATAACCAACAACACCTGATCATCTTTTAACTTTGCTTGTCTGTTTGGTTTTAATGCAGTTAAAACTGCCCAAACAAAATCTAATATTAAAAAGTCAAGGGTCAAGAGCTCAACTAAAACAAACCCTGACCTCGATGATGGTAACTTCAAAATTGTGATTTTCTCCTTTGGTGATTCTGCTTGTTATCATCAGGTGTCTTCAATAATGCTCAATCATCACTCAATTAATCACTTATTTATCTCATTAATGCTTCAGTGGGTGGAATAAAAATATGGCAGGACTTTTACTTTCTGACCCCTGGAATCTCCACCTCTGGATTTCAATGATGGTCGGTTTTGTTTCTTTGTTCTTTTACAAGATTTCAAAGACAGTCAGTTTTGTTTCTTTACAAGAATTCAGTGACGGTCAGTTTTGTTCAGTTACAAGATTTCAATGACAGTTGTTTTCATTACTGTCAGTCAGTTTTGTTCATTTACAAGATTTTAATGACAGTTGGTTTTATTCCATTACGAGATTCCAATGATGGTCGGTTTTGTTAAATTCCAAGATTTCAATGACGGTTGGTTTCGTTTCTCTACCAGATTTCAATAATGACCGTTTTTTTCCATTACAAAATTTCAGTGTTACTCGGTTTTGTTCCCTAATGAGATTTTAATGACGCTCGGCTTTGTTCTTTCACAAGATTTTAATTTTGTTCCACTAAGAGATCTCAATGATGGTCAGTTTTATTCCATTATGAGATTTCAATGACAGTCGAGTTTGAAACGAAAATATTGGTTTTGTTTTGTGACAAGATTTTAATGATGGTCGGTTTCCAACACTGATAATAAATCAGCATATTAGAATGATTTATGAAGGATCATGTGACACTGAAGACTGGAGTAATGGCTAATTAAAAGTCATCTCTGCATCACAGAAACTAACTAACTACCTGGATGGCATGTGATGAAAGGTAGGGATTATTTTTGCCCCAGGGTTACACCCCTTATTTTCTGGGTTTATTTTAACCCTTTATTCAGTACAGTTTATGGCGACTGTACTGGGGCATTGGGTGGTATGTGATGTGCTGTAGGGACTATTTTACACCAGGGTTGCACCCTTTATACAGTACAGCTTATTGCAACTGTACTGGGGCGTTAGGACCCACGCAGGCCACAGGTTGATCAGACCCGCTAGCCTCTCTAACACCTCGTCCCACAGCTACCCAATCTACCAGGAGGTCTCCCACCCAGATATAGACTGGGTTCAACCCTGCTTAGCTTCAGTGGGTGTGCAGGTAAAAGCTTCAGGTTGACCGCTGTTGGGCTTTTCAAGCATCTTTCCAACCATAGACCCTCTTATGGAGAAATATAAATCTCGACAATGGTGACGTTTCATGCCGCAGTGAATTCTATAACAGACTATTATTAAGTTGAAATTAACTGCATTACATCTACATGATCAAAAAAAAAAAAAAAAAAACACTCCGTGTAAGATTAGACCTCTAGATGATGACAACCTCTTCATCATTAAGTTGTCGTCGACATCACCTGACCACATTTTCCCTTGCTATTTTTTCCACAGCTAACACAAGTTCAGCAGCAAGAGAAAAACTAACACTAAATGTATGTTTACACAACAACGATGTACTAAAAACAGAAACGTTTTTTCTTTGTACAGATGACAACGTTACTAAAATTCATGCCGCTATGCATGCTGGGAGCCATGGATGAGTTTTGATTGGTGCACCCAGAATGCACTGCAGCATGAAGCTTTTTGTTGATTCTCACCATTGTTGAGACTCATATGCTGATTCTTGATGTCAGTGTCTGAATAATACTGTATTTCAAAATATATATACTGTATTTTCCAGCATCTTTTGACAAGGTCACCAGAAAGATCAGAAACAATAATAACAATCAGTGATGAGGTTTCAGACATGATCAATGATGCAAACAATGTTATGATGCTTATATCATTAACAAACAGCAAGCTTCTAATTTTGTTTAACACAAGTGTGTCTTTTAAACAGTGTTAAAGCAACTAAAAAAAAAGTACATTTAAAAGTTCAAGGATCAAGAGCACAACTAAAGGAAACGCTATTCACCAAAATAGTGACTTAGAAAAAAAATATTCTCAATTATAAATAAATAATTGAAGCTGGCAAAGCTGTTTTTTTTTTTGTTGTTGTTGTTTTTTTTTAATTGTTTAATCATCCTCTGCTGAGATTGGTCAGTTGTATTTGGTCATTAGATTTCAGTGACGGTCGGTTTTGCTGTGTTATGAGATTTCAATAACGACCAATTTTTTCTATTACCAGATTTCAATGTTACTCGGTTTTGTTACCTAACAAGGTTTTAATGGTGCTCGGCTTTGTTACATAAGATTTTAATGAAAATTGGTTTTGTTCCGTTATGAGATTTCTATGATGGTCGGTTTTGTTCGGTTACGAGATCTCAATGATGGTTGGTTTTGTTAAATTGCGAGATCTCAATGACAACCGTTTTTTCCATTACAAGATTTCAACGTTATTCGGTTTTGTTCCCTAACAAGATTTTAATGACGCTCGGCTTTGTTCTTTAACAAGATTTTAATGACAGTTGGTTTTGTTCAGAGGTGGAGATTCCAGGGGTCAGAAAGTAAAAGTCCTGCCATATTTTTATTCCACCCACTGAAGCATTAATGAGATAAATAAGTGATTAATTGAGTGATGATTGAGCATTATTGAAGACACCTGATGATAACAAGCAGAATCACCAAAGGAGAAAATCACAATTTTGAAGTTACCATCATCGAGGTCAGGGTTTGTTTTAGTTGAGCTCTTGACCCTTGACTTTTTAATATTAGATTTTGTTTGGGCAGTTTTAACTGCATTAAAACCAAACAGACAAGCAAAGTTAAAAGATGATCAGGTGTTGTTGGTTATGTTTTTACATAAACATTATTTGATCTGAATCACTGAGCTCATTTAGAGCCCAATCTCTGAGATAGATTTACATTATTGATTACAGCAGAACTGTGATTCTACAGCACAAGATCAGCTTTTACAATACAATTATTATTATTTTTTTTTTTTTAGGAGTTCTGATTTAAAAAAAAAAGCAGAGCTCATTTAAACACACAGACATCAAGAATCATCCTGTGAATCTCAACAGTGGTGGCCATCATAAAGCATGTTGCAGTGCATTCTGGGAGCCACCAATCAAAATTCATCCATGGCTCCCATCATGCATTGCTGCATGAATAAATTATGAGCTTAATTGTCTTAGTAATTTCATTTATTCTCACTATTAAAATTTTGCTGTTTTTCTATGACTTTTTAGTAGCTTGTTTTCTAATGTTCAGAGTTGATCTGTTGATCAGAATATGTTGCTTGTCACCATTGTTGAGATTCACAGGCTGATACTTGATGTTTGTGTGTGCCTAAAAGAATTTTTTTTTTTTTTTTGTGATAAGGACAACTTTTTTTAAAAAAAAATTCTGTATTGTATAAGCTGATCTTCTGCAGAATCACAGTGCTGCTGTAATCAATAATGTAAATCTAACTCAGAGATTGGGCTCTAAATGAGTTCAGTGATTCAGATCAAATAATGATTTTGAGAAAACATAACCAACACCTGATCATCTTTTAACTTTGCTTGTCTGGTTGGTTTTAATGCAGTTAAAACTGCCCAAACAAAATCTAATATTAAAAAGTCAAGGGTCAAGAGCTCAACTAAAACAAACCCTGACCTCGATGATGGTAACTTAAAAATTGTGATTTTCTCCTTTGGTGATTCTGCTTGTTATCATCAGGTGTCTTCAATAATGCTCAATCATCACTCAATTAATCACTTATTTATCTCATTAATGCTTCAGTGGGTGGAATAAAAATATGGCAGGACTTTTACTTTCTGACCCCTGGAATCTCCACCTCTGGTTTTGTTCCCTTATGCGATTTCTATGATGGTCAGTTTTGTTCCATTACAAGATTTCAATGACATTATATTTTGTTCGGTTGCGAGATTTCAATGAAGGTTGGTTTTGTTTCTTTGGGGTTTTTTTTATGAGATTTCAAAGACATTTGGTTTTGTTTCTTTACGAGATTTCAATGATGTTCGGTTTTGTTCCTTTAGGAGATCTCAATAGCAGTCAGTTTCATTACTTTACGATATCTCAATAGCAGTCAGTTTTGTTTCATTACGAGATTTCAATTTTGCGAGATTGTCCTTTGCGAGATTTCAATGACGGTCGGTTTTGTTCCTCTAGTGAGATTTTAATGACGCTCGGCTTTGTTCTTTCACAAGATTTTAATTTTGTTCCACTAAGAGATCTCAATGATGGTCAGTTTTATTCTATTATGAGATTTCAATGACAGTCGAGTTTGAAACGAAAATATTGGTTTTGTTTTGTGACAAGATTTTAATGATGGTCGGTTTTCATTGTCAACTGTTTCCAACACTGATAATAAATCAGCATATTAGAATGATTTATGAAGGATCATGTGACACTGAAGACTGGAGTAATGGCTAATTAAAAGTCATCTCTGCATCACAGAAACTAACTAACTACCTGGATGGCATGTGATGAAATGTATGGATTATTTTTGCCCCAGGGTTACACCCCTTATTTTCTGAGGTTTATTTTAACCCTTTATTCAGTACAGTTTATGGCGACTGTACTGGGGCATTGGGCGGTATGTGATGTGCTGTAGGGACTATTTTACACCAGGGTTGCACCCTTTATACAGTACAGCTTATTGCAACTATACTGCAGCATTAGGACCCACACAGGCCACAGGTTGATCAGACCTGCTAGCCTCTCTAACACCTCTTCTCACAGCTACCCAATCTACCAGGAGGTCTCCCACCCAGATATAGACTGGGTTCAACCCTGCTTAGCTTCAGTGGGTGTGCAGGTAAAAGCTTCAGGTTGACCGCTGTTGGGCTTCTCAAGTATCTTTCCAACCATAGACCCTCTTAGGGAGAAATATAAATCTCGACAATGGTGACGTTTCATGCCGCAGTGCATTCTATAACAGACTATTATTAAGTTGAAATTAACTGCATTATATCTACATGATCAAAAAAAACAAACAAAAAAAAAAACACTCTGTGTAAGATTAGACCTCTAGATGATGACAACCTCTTCATCAAGTTGTCGTCAACATCACCTGACCACATTTTCCTTTGCTATTTTTTCCACAGCTAACACAAGTTCAGCAGCAAGAGAAAAACTAACACTAAATGTATGTTTACACAACAACGATGTACTAAAAACAGAAAAGCTTTTTCTAGGTACAGATGACAATGTTACTAAAATTCATGCTGCTATGCATGCTGGGAGCCATGGATGAGTTTTGATTGGTGCACCCAGAATGCACTGCAGCATGAAGCTTTTTGTTGATTCTCACCATTGTTGAGACACATATGCTGATTCCTGATGTCAGTGTCTGAATAATGCTGTATTTTCCAGCATGTTTTGACAAGATCACCAGAAAGATCAGAAACAATAATAACAATCAATGATGCAAGTGTTATGATGCTTATATCATTAATAAGTAGCAAGCTTTAAGTTTTCTTTAACACAACAAATGTGTTTTTTAAACAGTGTTAAAGCAATTAAAGAAAAGTTAACTTAAAAGTTCAAGGATCAAGAGCACAACTAAAGGAAACGCTATTCACCAAAATGGTGACTTAGAAAAAAATATTTTCAATTATAAATAAATAATTGAAATATAATTGAAAAATAATTGATTTTTTTTGTTGTTTGTTTTGTTTTTTTTTGAGTTGTTTAATCATCCTCTGCTGAGATTGGTCAGTTGTATTTGGTCATTAAATTTCAGCGACAATCGGTTTTGCTGTGTTATGAGATTTCAATAACGACCATTTTTTTCCATTACCAGATTTCAATGTTACTCGGTTTTGTTACCTAACAAGATTTTAATGGCGCTCGGCTTTGTTACATAAGATTTTAATGAAAATTGGTTTTGTTCCGTTATGAGATTTCTATGATGGTCGGTTTTGTTCGGTTACGAGATCTCAATGATGGTTGGTTTTGTTAAATTGCGAGATCTCAATGACAACCGTTTTTTCCATTACAACATTTCAACGTTATTCGGTTTTGTTCCCTAACAAGATTTTAATGACACTCGGCTTTGTTCTTTAACAAGATTTTAATGACAGTTGGTTTTGTTCCCTTATGCGATTTCTATGATAGTCAGTTTTGTTCCATTACAAGATTTCAATGACATTATGTTTTGTTCAGTTGTGAGATTTCAATGAAGGTCGGTTTTGTTTCTTTGGGGTTTTTTTACGAGATTTCAAAAACATTCAGTTTTGTTTCTTTACGAGATTTCAATGATGTTCGTTTTTGTTCCTTTAGGAGATCTCAATAGCAGTCAATTTCATTACTTTACGAGATCTTAGTGATTGTCAGTTTTGTTTCATTACGAGATTTCAATTTTGCGAGATTGTCCATTGCGAGATTTCAATGACAGTCGGTTTTCAATAAGACAGTGATGTACTAAAAACAAACTTTTTTTTCTTTGTACAGATTCATGCCACAGTGCATGCTGGGAGCCACGGATGAGTTTTGATTGGTGCACCCAAAATGCACTGCAACATGAAGCTTTTTGTTGATTCTCACAATTGTTGAGACTCATATGCTGATTCTTGATGGCAGTGTGTGTCTGAATAATACTGAATTTCAAAACTCTCTTTACAACATGTTCTCAGATCAGATGATCAAATGTTCAGATTGCTGGAGCATCTACTGCAGTTTCACAAGATCAGTAGAAAGATTAGAGGCAATAATAACACTACCACGTAACAATCAGTGATGAGGTTTCAGATGCAACTGACCCACTTTATGATGCTTATATCATTACTAAGTAGCAAGCATCTGACTTCCAGCTTTCTTTAACAAAACAAATATGTCTCCTAAACACAGTGTTAAAACAGCCAAAAAAATAAAGTTAATTTTAAATTCAAGAGCACAATTAAAGGAAACACTATTCACCAAAAAGGTGACTTTATAAAATATTATTTTCAATTATAAATAAATAAATAAGTGAAGCTGGCAAAGCTGTTTTATTGGAGTTGTTTAATCATCCTATGCTGAGATCCTGAGATATGTAATTTAATTGTTTGCAGTTGATGTTTCAGTGGCTTACATCAGATCAACTATTACTTGCAACAGAAATGAATTTTAATGAAAAATATCTCAAAACATGGCTGAAACATTTTAAATAAAAGAATTATTTACAATTATTTACAATTATATATATATATATATATATATATATTTTTTTTTTTTTTTTTTTTTTTTTTTTGGTTTAACCAAGAAATGTCAAATTATATCAAAGTTGTTAAAGAAACTTTCTGGGTTTTTTTTTTTTTTTTTTATGACCTGCTTGTGGCTCAGATCTAGTAAACAGGAGCGGTCCACCCATCATTCCACACCTCATGTGACCCACCTCTTGTGTGTCATTTGGAACTCTAGAGTTATTTGTATTAAAAATATATGTTGATAATGATTAAACACTTCAGTGCTCTCCAAAGGCACCATTTTAGGTACACTGAAGAAAAAAAAAAAAAAAAAAAAAGTAGTAAAATTTACTTAATTTTTCTTTTGCAAGTTTTTGCATGCAAAAAGTAAAATTTTAAATATGGAATTAAGTAACTCTACTTAACTAAGTAAAATTAACAAAGAAATATGTCATTTTAACTTGGCCAGTAAAAGATTGAGTAACTACTAAATTTCTTTTTCAATACATTTTACTCAAAAACATAACACTGAATTAAACCATGCTTTTTAAAGTGTATGCTTTACTTAAAAACGCCTAACTAAATAATACAATAGATATTATGTAGACACCATACCCACATATATAAAAAGTAACACTACTCCTGAACACAGAGACCTCAATACTTGGTACCCAATACACAATGATGGTAACATTCGATGGATCGTTTTTGAGTGTGAATGTGCCATTTTGAGTAGAAAATGAACTCCAAATGTCACAAAATGGCAAGTTACTAAACATAACCACAAAAGCAATGAAAAAACAGTGTAAATACAGTTGGAAAACAGCGAAAAATAGACCTCATTAATTATTCAAGGCCCAGTGCATGATGGGAACACCAGTATCAGAAAAGTTTTTAGTAAAAGTACTTTTACTTAATTTTATGATGTTAATACTTACGCTTTAATTTCTACAAGCTTAAAGGTGCTCTAAGCGATGTCACGCGTTTTTAGGCCAAAACATTTTTTGTCACATACAGCAAATATCTCCTCACTAGCCGCTAGCTGCCTGTCCCCTGAACACACTGTAAAAAAACGCGGTCTCTGTAGTCGCCACAAGCTCCGAAAACGGCAATAAAAACAAACTGGTCCAGCCTGGATCACAAAACATAATAAACATGCTCCAGCCAATAACCGACAAGAATGATTTTAAATGCGCGTTCATGACTGTTTCAGGAAGCACGGAGGGGAGGGGGAGGGGAGGGGAGGGAAGGAGAAAGAGGAGGGAGGGTCTAGCTAGCCTCTGTTTTGTTTGACAACACTTCGAACATCAACAGGAAGTTACTCCACCCAGGATCACTTAGAGCGCCTTTAAAGGAACACTCCACTTTTTTTGAAAATAGGCTCATTTTCCAACTCCCCTAGAGTTAAACAGTTGAGTTTTACCGTTTTCGAATCCATTCAGCCGATCTCCGGTTCTGGCGGTACCACTTTTAGCATAGCTTAGCATAGTTCATTGAATCTGATTAGACCGTTAGCATCGCGCTTAAAAATGACCAAAGAGTTTAGATATTTTTCCTATTTAAAACTTGACTCTTCTGTAGTTAAATCGTGTACTAAGACCGACGGAAAATAAAAAGTTGTGATTTTCTAGGCTGATATGGCTAGGAACTATACTCTCATTCTGGCGTAATAATCAAGGAACTTTGCTGCCGTTCCATGGCTGCAGCAGTGCAATGATATTACGCAGCACCCGTGAGCCCCTGCTTGCACAGGGAACGTGCCTTGCAACCATGGAGACGTTTGTGAGAGACGCTGTGTAATATCATTGCGCCTGCTGCAGCCATGATACGGCAGCAAAGTTCCTTGATTATTACGCCGGAATGAGAGTATAGTTCCTAGCCATATCAGCCTTGAAAATCACAACTTTTCATTTTCCGTCGGTCTTAGTACACGATTTAACTACAGAAGAGTCAAGTTTTAAATAGGAAAAATATCTAAACTCTTTGGTGATTTTTAAGCACGATGCTAACGGTCTAATCAGATTCAATGAACTATGCTAAGCTATGCTAAAAGTGGTACCGCCAGAACCGGAGATCAGCTGAATGGATTCGAAAACGGTAAAACTCAACTGTTTAACTCTAGGAGAGTTGGAAAATGAGCCTATTTTCAAAAAAAGTGGAGTGTTCCTTTAAATTGAGTACTAATATAGAATTTACTTAGTTTTTTTTTTTTTTTTTTATTCTTGCCTGAACTAACTTTTTCATGTAAAAATTACATGTTTTTTCCGTAGTATTTACTTCACCATAAAATCATTGTTTACAGTGTAGCCCAGGGCTATTCAATTACAAATTCAGTTGGGCCAGATTTTCAAACCAAGAAGGTTAGCTGGGCCAGTCATTTCAGCGGCGAAGCAGCTCGTAACGACAAATTTTAAAACCAACACAAACAAATTTATTGAAAAACATAAGGTTTATTCATTGTTTCTCTTTTAACTTTGATCAGTTTGCACAGCTCCGGTTGTAAGATGCAATCAGGGCGTGACATGGGCGTTTTTTGCTCACCAGCCACAGTGGCTAGTGGTTTTCCAAAGTTACTAGCCACTCAGCATTTTCACTGGCCACAATTTTGATGTCGGTAAATTACATTTATGATTAAAGTTGACTTTGTTATACTTAAATTACTTTATTTTGAGTCATTTTACTTGATTAAGAAGATTTAAAACCCTTTCAAACTTTTAAATGCAGATTGACCACCCAAATAAAGACTGCATTGTATATCAGCTGGTATGTACAGGTGGGCAAGAGGTGGACAATATGAGCATGGGCTAATATGAGAAATTTATTGTGTTAGGCTATATAAAAGGGAAAAAAAAGCAAATTACAAAAACAGTAGTAAATTCAAAATATTTTTTTTTTCAGATACAGTAGGTTTATTTAACATATAGCCTACATTTATTTAGCATTTTCTGTTGTTTGATTAACATTAATGACAGACAGGTATTTAATTGGGCTGCTGAATGCATGGACGTAACTGATGCATATCCAGTTATTACCCACCTGTTTACGTCCACTTAAGCCATAACCGACTGTATTCACGTGAGATACTCCATACGATGGATATTTAGACATCTGTGTGCACGTGTATTTGACTATTCAGGCGCGAGGAGAACTGATCGCGCGCGCGACAGAGAGCGCTTCTGTTGTGTGTCGTTCAGCGCAATTCCGCCTATCCCTCCTTCACTGGATTTCATTGACAATTTTACGTTTCACTATTGAGAAAGTCATATTGATAGTAATCTAGGCTACTACCGGCACGCTCTGCATTGTTTGTGTGTTGCTAGACTACGTGGTATGAATTTACGTATGAATGCACGTTTTTGGTGGGACCAGGCTGGGCCACTTGGAGGTTGCTTCGGGGCCGCATGTGGCCCGCGGGCCGCCAATTGAATAGCCCTGGTGTAGCCTATATAAAGGGATGGATTGTGTGTGAGAGAGAGAGAGTCTGGTGGTCACTCCAACACTACAATGATACAATTTAATGAATAATGCTTATTTTATTACTCTTTAAACCAATAAATAAAAATATTTAAGGTACATTAGCCCCAACCCCCATACATTGAATTAAATGTGACATTTTGAAGTAAAAAGATGCTATTTAAGGCAGATACTATCCGAAAAGTTTAGACCCTTTTTTTTTTTTTTTTTTGGACATTTAATTTTTCATCTCTGTCTGGCTATTTGAGTGCCAAATGCTTCACAGCTTTAGCTGCAGAGTGAATATCAAAGGACATGCAGAGTTGAAATGCTACCCATTCAATTTAGCTCTGATTCCAGAAATCTCTACACCCATTTTTGACTCTGACTGAAGGTTTTTTCATGGGAGAAAAAAACATCAGAATCTCACTGCTTAGAGGGAACATTGGTTCTCACCTTTACACCGTCCCTTATCCTCAAAAATCCATCACTGACCCTGAAACCATGGATGGAGTCAAACCTCAGACGTCAGACCATGAAACGAGTCTTGTTGTTAGCACAGAAAACCCATGGGAGGACTACAGAGGTTGTAGTCTTTATTGCATGTGTATAAAGTTTAAGTGAAGGGTTAGGAATGGATATAAAACTCAATAGATTTATAGGTGAGAATCTTACCTGCAACGACAGCAGTCAAGGAACACAGAAAGTTCATATCTTGACTGATCTGACACTCACAGCAGTGATTTCTTTTCTTATTTTTGACTACTTTTTTATTAAAACAAATAATAGAGAGCGTGGGTCCTGGACAAAAACACAGCCCATATTTATCCAAAGGTAGTATACAATATTTATACAATATACTTGCCACTTTATAAGGTACACCTGTTCAACTGCTCGTTAAAGCAAATACAATCAGCCAATCACATGGCAGCAACTCACATGACACAAGTTCAAACCGAGCATCAGAATGAAAAGAAAGGTGATTTAAGTTCATTTGAACGTGGCATGGTTGTTGGTGCCAGACGGGCTGGTCAGAGTATTTCAGAAACTGCTGATCTACTGGGATTTTCACACACAACCATCTCTTGGGTTTCCAGAGAATGTTCCGAAAAAGAGAAAAAAATTCAGTGAGTGATAGTTCTGTGGGCAAAAATGCCTTGTTGAGGTCAGAGGAAAATGGACAGACTGGTTCGAGCTGATAGAAAGGCAACAGTAATTGAAATAAGCACTCGTTACAACCGAGGTCTTCAGAAGAGCATCTCTGAACACACAACACATCCAACCTACAGCATCAGAAGACCACACCTGCTGCCACTCCTGTCAACTAAGAACAGGAAACTGAGGCTCACCAAAATTGGACAATAGAAGATTGGAAAAACGTTGCCTGGTCTGATCAGTCCCGATTTCTGCTGCGACATTCAGATGGTAGAGTCAGAACTTGGCGTAAACAACATGAAATCATGGATCCATCCTGCCATGTATCAATGGTTCAGGCTGGTGGTGGTGTAATGGTGTGGGGAATATTTTAGTACACTTTGGGACCTTTAGTACAAATTGAGCTTCGTTTAAACACCACAGTCTACCTGAATACTGTTGCTGACCATGTCCATCCCTTTACGGCCACAGTGAACCCATCTTCTGATGGCTACTTTCAGTAGAATAACACACCATGTCACAAAGCTCAAATCATTGAACATGACAATGAGTTCACTATAACTCAAAAGGCCTCCACAGTCAACAGATCTCAATCCAATAGCGCACCTTTGGGATGTGCTGGAATGGGAGATTTGCAGCATGGATGTGCAGCCGACATACAGTATATAGTTTCATCTCTTTTTATATTCTGCGAATACAAAAAGAATTATATATTCCTCAGATATTTTATGTCTTAATTTATGTCTAGCAACATCGCTGAGCATAATACTATCTGTTACATTTTAGTGAGTAATTGTCCATTCTGCACATGTTTGGTGGATATATTAACCTCTGCACAGATGTTACCCTCCAGGGTGAGCAGCTGGTTCTCTGTGTCTCTATAAATATGTCCGCCTGATGTTCTCCATGCCTCGAGTTGAGGCCAAAGCTTCTGCAGTGACATTTTATGGTACTTGGCAGCTTTTTACCTCTTAATGTTTTTATTAATACACCTCAAATTTAAAATTAATATTCACTCCTGTAATGCTGAGATAATAGTGCATTATTAACAATCTCTCTTCCTGTTAAACTCTCTCTCTCTGTCTCTCTTTTTAACTAATATTTTTCATAATTGTTTAGATAAATTTTTGTTTGAAAAGGGAAGGTTTGGAACTTTCAGGAGTTCATCTCTCCAATGCCGCATGCTCCCATGTGACGCCATATGAATGACTCCACTAATGCTGACTGACATTTCGGATTTAACGGCGGCCAGGAAAAAAAAATTGATTTGTGAAAAACATGAAATTATCTGCTCTCAGTAGATACAGAGAGAGAAAGTGCACCCACAGAGTGTTCCAGACTTCAGAGTCGTTTGAACAAGAAATAACCAGCATGCTGAATAATACATGTTGTTGCAAGCACATGGCAGCATTCAGCGCCACTCAATGCATCACCTGATTACTCGTTTTTATCCCAGAATACATTTAGTATTGACATGTTTTGCTTGTTAAATTTTAATGTTAAAACATTAGACCTATTTATTTACATTTTACACAATTTTACATTTTATCTGCTTTACTTTTATTTTTGTATTTATTTTATATTTTCATGGACCAGCAAAAGGGTACATGACATTTAGGGTACGTTTACACGACAACGATATGCTTAAAGCAGAGAAGTTTTCCGCATACAGACGACACCATTGTCAAAATGCTGTATTCTGCTGGCAGGCCATTAGATGGCGATGAAACACTATAGACTGAACATATATTACGCATGTGCATGGCGTTATCGTTTTCACAGATTCATGTTTTTGATGTTTACATGACCGTTTTCAAAAGTTTGCATTTTCAGGCACCCAAAACACAATTGTCATGTAAATGAAAGCCCAAAACACTTAAAAATGTTTTTAGTTGAAAACAGTGTTGTGTAAACAGCCCCTTATATGATGCTTTCTCTGACATGTAAAATTAAGGCTATTTGTAGTACTGTACCTTTAAGAGTCATTTAAAGGTACACTGTAACTTTTTTGTTCAGAATTAACAATATTTAAATAATGAGTCAATAGATCATCAATCCTTCTTCCAAAAAGTGTTTTGTCCTACCCTGATTCAATATGGAAAGATTATTATAAGTGCTTATATTTTAAACGTGACGGGATGGTTTTAGTGGGAATTTGCGTATATACGTCACTTGTGTGTGTCATATCCATAAATAGAGAAAAGTTTGATGCGTGTATGGTGCAGGAGGGTTAGTTGTCACAATGAGCAAGAAAGATTGACATGAAGCATAAATATAACCTCATCCGTGAATTGCCATTTAAAAAAATGCCGAACAGAGGAGGGTCTGCTGGCAAAAAGAGAATGCGACAGAACTCGTAATAAAACAAGAATCAACATTTGCTTGGCTTTTTTCAGAGATGGCGAGAACTGAGGGATTTGAAATATTGTAAAAGTGATTCAGAGATGGTGTTTTTATTAATTTACAGGTGAGTAAGGTATTTTATTGAACAGATAAATTGCCATATGTAGCTCCAACAGAGTTCACTCTAAAGCATTATCTATTGTGAGGGGTCATTTCATTATGGTTGTGGTAGTGCTGTGCCAGAATTTATTTAAGTACCATGTCTTTTAATGGGTAAAGCTACAGTAACGTCTTCAGGTAGTCAGCTTGAGATCATTTCCATCTAAACTGCATGTATCTCTTAAGCCTAGTAGTGAATGATTTATGAGCAGTAGGATAACCATATTCATCAGCACAGTCAAGCAGAGCCGAAGCACATCCAAAACAATGTTCTTCTGCAAAATGCATGCAGTTTTGTTTTTAACCACTAGAGGACCAAAAGTTACATAGTGTACCCTTTAAGAGCAAGTTATTACATTTTGATGAAAAACGAAGACAAAATTTTTTCATTGGAATGAATGATGCATAATAGGACCATAAACGTGCATTAATTGAAACATAATTTCATGTTTCATTTTAAATGTTGCCTAGAGTACATACACAGCAGGGTTATCATCATTAACTAAAACCCTAAAAAATGTTTCATTACTCAAAATAAAATAAACATTAACTTAAATCAGATATAAAAAAAACAACAAAAATACTAAAACCTGTAACTAAAAATTAAATAAAACCAGAAAATATAAAAATAAAATCTAATTCAAAACATTAACAAAAACTATAATAGTAAGTCAATGTTACCAAAATAATGCAGGTCCACAGAAATCTTATTTATTTTTTTTATAACTAAAGTTGGCAGACGTACAGTCTAAATAGTGCAAGCTGCATCATTAGCAAAGCTTTAGAGTGCTACAGTTAAAGCCTGCTCTCCTTGTCTACTTGCCAGTCTGCGGCTGTACTTGTTGTGTAAACACCCTTCACTTTCAATTATCCATCTGACTCATGGACCCCATTTACCAATTAGACTGTGACAGTGTAGCAATAAGGAGAAAATGAACAATTAGAAGAGGCCTGCTGACCTGCGCCTGAATGACTATGGGAAAGGCTATATATAGAGGTAAGAAAAACAATCATTAACTTTTATTTTTAAAGATTATGGAAGTACAGCTGAACTGTAATGCAGACATTATGGATGTAGATGACATTATTATTAGTGAAGGCATTCATAGAGACGTGTTTTGGCTTCGTGGTAAATGTGTGAAAGACCTTTAATGTTCTTATAATTTACCTCTACTTATACATCTGCATTTGTCATTGCATTACTGCACTTCCCATTAGATTTGCTTTATGCAAACAGGCACAAGTCCACTGCCAACACACAATCTGGTTAAACTAACTTACGCATACTCAAGGAGTGACAGTGTTATGTGCATTCAAATGTGTCATTATTATTCAAGTGAATTGCTATAAACAAATTGACCAACTTGTTATCAAAAATACAGTAAAAAGATTTAAAAAGGTTCACACACTTTAAAAATGAAGAAAAACCAACAATTGCAAAATAAAACCGCTATTTTAATGAAAAAACTGTAAATGTTTCAGTCACATATGACATGACCTCTCAATTATAGCCTTGGCCGAATGTGGCTGAAACATTTGCAGTTTTTTCATTAGAGTACAATTGGTTTTATCTCGTAATTGTTGGATTTTCTTCATTTTTAGAGTGTGTGGGCCTTTTTGAATCTTTTTCCTGATTGGAGTTTTGGTCTACACACCTCATTTGGACAAAGTAAAAACATTGTGAAATATTATTACATTTTAAATTGTTTTATATTTTAATATGTTTTAAAATGTGATTTATTTTTATGTTATGGAAAAGCTGAATTAGCCACCATTAAGTAAATAAGTGAATAAAAGCCTAAATTAAATCTTATTATTAAATACAGTGATTGTGTCTCTTCAGAAAACTTGGACTAATTCACCACTTAATTCATGTAGATTAATTTTACGATCTCTATGAACCTTTTGAAGCATCAGAGTTTCATTTGCATAGCTGTCAATGGAAGGACAGAAATTGCCCAGGTTTCATTTAAAAAAAAAATCTTCATTTGCGTTCCGAAGATGAATGAAGGTCTTACAGGTGTGGAACGACGGGAGGGTGAGTAATTAATGACAGAATTTTCATTTTTGGGTGAACTAACCCTTTAACATTTATATTAAAATCATGATAATTAACTAAATATAAGTCATGGAAATGTCTACTTTTTCCCCCAGAAAGTTTGCAGTCATTCAGATCTGAAGAATTGCAGTGCTTCCAAGAGAAAGATGAAGAGAAAGACTTTCTTTGTCTTTTGTATGACTTGAACTAGATGAACTCACTAAGAAAAGATCCAGCACAAGTTGCATGTGTGAACAATCTTCTTTTTCCTTTAGGTTTGTCCAGTCGACTCCAAAATTTCCTGAACTTGCACCCCAGTGTCCTTAACCTGAACCTGTGTTACTCATTCATATGTGCGGCTTTCTTTTGCCCACATAGTGCCAGCTTCATTTCAAAAGAAGAGGTGACAGAACAGTGAAAAGATGGGGAAATGATTCTAGCCAGGACAGTGATTTATAATTTAGTATAATACAGTACAGGACTTCATGTGCACTGACTGTACTATGTCTCTTTCCTCTAAGCAGAATATTGCAAATATGTTTGATTTGCTTAAAGAGACTGTCCTTGGAATTTGAATGAGGCAGAACTTGTTTGATCAGCTTTCTCTAACTCTGAACATTCAGCATTCAGATGAGTCAAACTTATATGTACATTCAATCTATATTCAATAATGGAGGTTTTCATGGCAACTAAGTCAGTAATCTTTTAATTCGTCCAATTAGCAAATCAACAGAGCACACAGTTTGGGTGCCAAAAGAAAAAATAAAATCTCATTTATTTTCTACAAATTGATTTTTAGCAAGGACATATAAACCTTTCAAGACAGAGTGACCATAGATGATTTCTCAGAAGAGATGATTTACGCTTTTGTAGAGCGACAGGTAGTGTTATGTGTAACTTAATAAAGTGTCACTGCCAAATTCTCAATATGAAACAATCCTGAAGAGAGTGACACCTATCAGAGAAGCCACTGAAATAGGAAATATGTTGTCTGCGTTTACATGTTTCAAACAGATGTTGGCTTGTACATTTGCGGTATGGACTGTTCAACACAATCTCATGGCAATTCGTAAATATTTTACATTTTGGCGAATTGGTGTCTAATTCGTAAGAATTTGTATGATCTCATTCATTTGCTTTCATTCAAACTGCTTGCATCCAAATGAAGTGTATTTTCAGGGGTATAGGGTTAGGGGGGGACCTTCATGATTACATTTTTGAAAGTGAAAGTGACATATGAAGGCCAAGTATGATAATCCATACTCAGAATTTGTCCTCTGTATTCAACTCATCCAAGCTAGTGCACTTATAATAGGAGTAGTGAACACACACACTGCAAACCGTGGACACACACACCCAGACCATTTTGTTGTGGCACCCAGAGAGTGATTGGGGGTTATGTGCCTTGCTCAAGAGCACCTCAATCATTTCCTGCTGGTACTGAGAATCAACCTTTGGGTTACCAGTCTGACTCTCTAACCATTAGGACACGATGGTTGATTTCGCCAACTCTTAGCATAGTACCTTTCCCATAAGATCTGGGGTGTGTTTTGGGGTGTGTTTCCCGTACAATCACGTAACTCACTTCTTGACCACCATAATATGATGGATCGTTGCAGAAACTAACTAGCTAGTCATGACCGTTTTTTGCACGTCTTGTCGTTTAAACTGTTATGTGCTGAATCTTAGCTTGCTAACTGTGCCCAAGAGCATGATCTATTTAAGTCCACATTTTAACAAGAAACTATGCTTCCAACCACAGCCCAAAAGTTTTAGTTCCAACCAAGTAAGTTTGCTATGCTCTTTGCGAATGTTCATTTGAACAATGGTTTCTGGAAACACCTTATCATTCAACTATATATGTTGGTAACAACAGAACTTGCAACATTAGCAAGTTGACAAACGATGCTTTTGGGAAACGCGCCCCAGGTTGAAATGTTAGTGACTCTTTCTGCAAGTTACATCTTTACAGATGGAATCAATTAATAATTAATTCATCAGATTCATTCAAAACACTGATACATTCAGGAAGTAAAAACATTGTTCAAAATTGATTTATTATTCATTCACGAACAAAAGTGAATCTCTTTAGTGAATCTATTCAAATGAATCAAATGAATGAGTGATAAAGATTACTTAAAGGGTTAGTTCACACAAAAATGAAAATTCTGTCATTTATTACTTACCCTCATGCCGTTCCACACCCGTAAGACCTTCGTTCATCTTCGGAACGCAAATTAAGATATTTTAGTTGAAATCCGATGGCTCAGTGAGGCCTCCATAGGGAGCAATGACACTTCCTCTCTCAAGATCCATAAAGGTACTAAAAACATTTAAATCGGTTCATGTGAGTACAGTGGTTCAATATTAATATTATAAAGCGACGAGGATATTTTTGGAGCGCCAAAAAAGCGACTTATTTAGTGATGGCCGATTTCAAAACACTGTTTTATGAAGCATCGGAGCATTATGAATCAGTGTGTCGAAACATGATTCAGATCGCGTGTCAAACTGCCAACGGCTGAAATCACGTGACTTTGGCGCTCCGAACAGCTGATTCGATACACTGTGCTCCGATGCTTCATGAAGCAGTGTTTTGAAATCGGCCATCATTAAATAAGCTGCTATTTTGTTTTTTTGGTGCTCCAAAAATATTCTCATCGCTTTATAATATTAAGCCACTGTACTCACATGAACCGATTTAAATATGTTTTTAGTACCTTCATGGATCTTGAGAGAGAAAGTGTCATTGCTTCTTATAGAGGCCTCACAGAGCCATCGGATTTCAAGTAATGAAGGTTTTACGGGTGTGGAACGACATGAGGGTAAGTAATAAATAACAGAATTTTCATTTTTGGGTGAACTAACCCTTTAAACTTCATGTTTATTGAACTGTGGAATAAAGGTTTATATTTATATTGATTAATATCAGCAAAATGAATGAGGAGTAATACTTCCGGAAACCCAGGCTACTGAAAAAAAGTGAATAGTTTTCACTTAAAGGGATAGTTCACCCAAAAATGAAAATTTTGTCATCATTTACTCACCTTCTTGTTGTTCCAAACCTGTATGATTTTTACTTTTGTTGAACACAACAGAAAATATTTTGAAGAATGTTGGTAATCAAACAGTTGACGGTAGCCATTGACTTCCATAGTAGGAAAAAAAAATACTATGGAAATCAATGGCTACTGTCTGGTTAACAACCTTCTTTAAAATATCTTCTTTTGTGTTCAACAGAAGAAAGAAGCTCATACAGTTTTGGAACAACATAAGGGTGAGTAAATGATGACAAAATGTTCATTTTTGGGTGAACTATCCCTTTAATATTGCAGTTAGACATGTGAACAGTGAAAGAGCATATTTCCCATGTGTAGATCTAAACTTTCAAGCTACATGATGTATTTAGTCCTTTAAGTTGAAAATAGGAAGCGGTTTTATTTAAACAAATTGTCAAGTTGCACACCAATAAATTCCAGAATTAAACATTTATATGAACAAAAAATGTTAATGTAGTAGTACATGCTAGTGGAGTGCGGCACTGCTCTCATTTGCTGGTTACTTTTAGCCATGTATCCATGCAGTGTCATTGCTTAGTGATGTGATGGAGCTTGCTAATCTTCCTCTGCCAAGTTACACCTTACTGTTCTGTTTAGTCTTTGTCAAGCCATTAGCCAGGGACACATTAGGGACAACGGAGTGTGGTCCTTTTTTCCCCTTGCCTGTCATTGATTAAAAAGGGCCCTGTATTTTATTTCACCTCCACAGTAGCCAATTCGTCTGCTTGACAGATAGTTCTGCATATTCCCTATCAGAGGGGCCATTTATTTAGGTGTCGAAGAATTAGATTAGGGCCAACAGGACTGATTTCATAGTCACGACTGGGCTAAAGAAAAAAATAAAATAAAAGTCAGTATGCAAACGTGAGGCCATATGCGCACAATAATATTACAAGTGGAAAGTCAATGTGGTGCAATGTAGTAGAATCAAATATGACTATGATTGTGCTGCAGTAGATGCATTTCATAAATATTATTAATTATGTGTCTTTTAAAGGCTTTATTGCTTAGATGAGTATTTTTTTACTAATGTGCTGTTGACTGAGTGAAAATGAAGATAAATTAATTGCAGGGTGAGAATACAGAAGTATAATTAGCAAGTGTGTATGTGTACTTACTTTAATGATAAATGATTTGTCATTGTCTCTGTTGTCTCACTGGTGCTGGAGGGATTTCGACAGTTTGATTCACAGATTAGTGCTTCATTTCAGTAGTATGTTCTCACATAACACTCTCTAATAAATAGAGACTTTGCATCTGCAGTCTTCATTAGTGTGCATTTATAGTATTTTAAATGAATAGTCTGCGCATTTAAGTATGTACAATAATCATACTTTAATCAGTTGCATTGATCTAAGTTAACAAACTTACCAATGCACAAACATGTTTTGTAATAGTACAAACAGAATACAGAGCAGCAGAGGGTATAATGACAGCGCAGCTAATCAAAGGCAGCGGTTGGCTAAACCAATTACACATGGCTGGTCACCCAGAGGGCATTATTGAGCACCACACAGGTTTTATACTTGATTAGAGCAGACAGTTGCAGCTACTCTCTAAGTGCTATTCTGCGGTTTAAATTGTGCGGTTGTTAGAGAAGTTAAGCGGTGATCTCTCTCCCACTGATGTTGAGTGTGTAGGAAAGAAGTTATGTGTGCGTTTGCATGTAAAAGTGCAAAATCTGTACTATTTGGGAAGCTTTCATACCCAGTATGAAGCTTTACTTTGTGATAGTCTAATTCAGAGTACTGAAGAGAACATAATCATAAGGCGCCATTTCCAGCCTCCCACTCTGAGCGAACTGACAGTATATGCCAGGAGAACACTTTGTGGCTCAGTTAAATTGCCATGGTTATTGCCATAACCAATCATAGATTTTTGTCCAGGGGGAATTTTAGGAAGACAGTTACCAGTGGAATTATCTTGAGCTCCATGAATGTAATGCAGAAGAGAGATTAAATCACTTTATAACTGTGTGAATAAATGAAATGATCTCTGGTGATAAGTTCACTTTAGTGCTGGACTATCTGATGCAATTTAGCCATACTATTAGCGAGAAATTGGTCAAGCGTGGTTTACCAAGGAATTCTTGGTGGCTAAGCGAGTCAAAGGTGCCATCGAAGGTTTTTTTACAAGATGTAATATCAGAGGTGGAGATTCCAGGGGTCAGAAAGTAAAAGTCCTGCCATATTTTTATTCCACCCACTGAAGCATTAATGAGATAAATAAGTGATTAATTGAGTGATGATTGAGCATTATTGAAGACACCTGATGATAACAAGCAGAATCACCAAAGGAGAAAATCACAATTTTTAAGTTACCATCATCGAGGTCAGGGTTTGTTTTAGTTGAGCTCTTGACCCTTGACTTTTTAATATTAGATTTTGTTTGGGCAGTTTTAACTGCATTAAAACCAACCAGACAAGCAAAGTTAAAAGATGATCAGGTGTTGGTTATGTTTTCTCAAAATCATTATTTGATCTGAATCACTGAACTCATTTAGAGCCCAATCTCTGAGTTAGATTTACATTATTGATTACAGCAGCACTGTGATTCTGCAGAAGATCAGCTTATACAATACAGAATTTTTAAAAAAAAAAAGTTGTCCTTATCACAAAAAAAAAAAAAAAAATTCTTTTAGGCACAAACAAACATCAAGTATCAGCCTGTGAATCTCAACAATGGTGACAAGCAACATATTCTGATCAACAGATCAACTCTGAACATTAGAAAACAAGCTACTAAAAAGTCACAGAAAAACAGCAAAATTTTAATAGTGAGAATAAATGAAATTACTAAGACAATTAAGCTCATAATTTATTCATGCAGCAATGCATGATGGGAGCCATGGATGAATTTTGATTGGTGGCTCCCAGAATGCACTGCAACATGCTTTATGATGGCCACCACTGTTGAGATTCACAGGAAGATTCTTGATGTCTGTGTGTTTAAATGAGCTCTGCTTTTTTTTTAAAATCAGAACTCCTAAAAAAAAAAAAAAAAAAAAAAAAAAAATTGTATTGTAAAAGCTGATCTTGTGCTGTAGAATCACAGTTCTGCTGTAATCAATAATGTAAATCTATCTCAGAGATTGGGCTCTAAATGAGCTCAGTGATTCAGATCAAATAATGTTTATGTAAAAACATAACCAACAACACCTGATCATCTTTCAACTTTGCTTGTCTGTTTGGTTTTAATGCAGTTAAAACTGCCCAAACAAAATCTAATATTAAAAAGTCAAGGGTCAAGAGCTCAACTAAAACAAACCCTGACCTCGATGATGGTAATGAAAATAGTGACGGCTCTTGTCTCCGTGGATACAGTAAGAAACGATGGTAACTTTAATTTAACAGTACATTAGCAACATGCTAACGAAACACAATAGAAAGAAAATTTACAAATATCACTAAAAATATCTTGTAATCATGGATCATGTCAGTTATTATCGCTCCATCTGCCATTTTTCGCTATTGTTTTTGCTTGCTTACCTAGTCTGATGATTCAGCTGTGCAGCTCCAGACGTTACTGACTGCCCTTGTCTAATGCTTGAACATGGGCTGGCATATGCAAATATTGGGGACTGTTACATAACAGTCGGTGTTATGTTGAGATTCGCCTGTTTTTCAGAGATCTTTTAAACAAATGAGATTTATATAAGAAGGAGGAAACAATGGAGTTTGAGACTCACTGTATGTCATTTCCATGTACTGAACTCTTGTTATTCAACTATGCCAAGGTAAATTCAATTTTCAATTCGATGGCACCTTTAAGAAGCATGTTGTGCACACAATATATGCTTTTTTCATCAGGGACGTTCCAAACTGAGGTCAAGGCCAGTTAATACAGATGCTTCCAAAAGGATTAGTTCACTTCAGAATTCAAATTTCCTGATAATTTACGCACCCCCATGTCATTCAAGATGTTTATATCTTTCTTTCTTCGGTTGAAATTAAATTAAGGTTTTTGAGGAAAACATTCTTTTTCTCCATAATTCTGGGTTGACTTCACGAGCCCTCGGCCCTTATCTATCCCCGTGTTTAATCTGGGCGCCGCAGTTGAGTGGGTTTGCACCCTCTCGCCGCGCTGTGCCCTGTGTATCACTGTCTGGCCTGGCTAACGCGGGTCTGTGTTGTGTGCTCTGTGTATCGTAGTGGTGAGTGTTGTGCATCTTGCCATGTATGGAATGGTTTTCTCAATAAAACTTGCTTGGTCGTGAGACCGTTGGCTCTTTGTGCTTTTTTACTAATCGTGCTTTTTTCCGTCCAAATGGATCTTTGCTACATCGGCGCAGTTGCGTCATTTGAACTGTTTTTCCCAATTGGATTCTACTACATATGGACTGTGTAAAGCCATTGGAATTGCTCGTCGGCTATATTTATCGTTCATCAAAGCGATTCCTGAACATAAACTGGACTTCGTCTGCTTCCATTCCCTCCATCTGGTCCCACAGATTAAGCACTCGGAAGTCATCCCCTACATTCACACATTGCGGAGCGTGCTTATCTGCTCTAAGGCTCTAATTTATGATCCATATTGTTAGATTTTCTTTTAATCATTACTTGGGTTTATGCATAAACATAGCCAGTAACAAAAATTAAACAAACATTAAAGCTATCCCATGACTTTATATCACTTTTCTTTTTAACATTAACATTTTAAAGGGCTCACATACTGTCAATTTTTGCTATTTTTGGCCTTTAATTTTGGCATAATTATTTTTACATAAACAAATGGAAGAGACTGTAACACTAAACTCAATTGTGTATTTCAGATGCTGTCACTCCCCACAGCCTCATCATCTGCAGAGAGAAACCGCCACTCAATTACACCAAGATGTTGGAAGATATTTCACTACACTCTAAAAAATGCTGGGTTAAAAACAACCCAAGTTGGGTTGAAAATGGACAAACCCAGCACTTGGGTTGTTTTAACCCAGCGGTAGGGTTAAATGTTTGCCCAACCTGCTGGGTAGTTTTATTTAACTCAACTATTGTTTAAAAATTACTGTATTGCTTAATTAAAATTAACCCAAAGTATGTTGGAAATTAACATTTATTAATGTTCAATGAATAATTATTAAACAATAAACATTTATTCAATTGCTTATAAATAAATTTATATTAATAAACTATTAAATTTATATTAATAAAATATTAAAGCTTATTAATAAACATTCACCTTTTGTCTATTATTGTTGTCTCTAATTGCATCTGGTTTTTAATTTCCCAACTATTTTGGGTTCATGTTAAGCTAGCCATATAGCAATTTTTAAATAATAGTTGGTTTAAATAAAACTACCCAGCAGGTTGGGCAAACATTTAACCCAACCGCTGGGTTAAAACAACCCAACCGCTGGGTTTGTCCATTTTCAACCCAACTTGGGTTGTTTTTAACCCAGCATTTTTTAGAGTGTAGAACTTGGTCTTCATTAGGCATGCATCTATTTCTGTTTTTAATATGTGTTTTACTTCCTTATGTATTTATTCATGTTTAATGTCAATTGTCATTTATTAATGTTTTTAGCTAATAACTGTTGTTAGAGCACTGTCACACATTTTTGCTACAATTTCATGGCAATAAAAAATAAAAGTACATTAATTGACACATGCTGTTTTTTTTATGTAAACACTATTAGAGGCTACAAGACCAGGCCGATAACAAAAGTAAGTAAAGAATATGTAAGAAATAATATTAATGATACTAATATTGATAATATATAGATAATAAAATACTAGTATTAATGAAAATAAACTATTATTAAAGAGGTTATTTATAACACCATTAAGGTCCTATCAAAGCATGGTTCCTTATGGAAGGGTTCTATTTAGCACCAAAAAGGGTTCTGCTGAAGAACCCTAATTTGGTACTGTTTAGAACCATACAACGGGTTGAAGGTCCAAATTGGAGCTTCAAAGGGCTCTACACGATCCCAGCCAAGGGTCTTATCTAGCAAAATGATCAGTCATTTTACTTTTTAACCACAAATGTTCATCTTGCACTAGCTCTGCGATGCGCCACACATTACGTAATCACATTGGAAAGGTCACGCGTGATGTAGGCTGAAGAGTTTTGGAAAGACAAGTAAATGACAGAATTTTCATTTTGGGGTGAACTAAGAAGAAAGATAAATTAAACTTGTTGAAGTAAATCTTCATGCATTTATGATTGTTCATACACTTGATTGCATATATTATCTCTGTGTGTCGAACAGTCACAATTATAACATACCTGGATTTATTTTTAGGTGGCATTAACAGTAGTAGTTGCTGCATGATTAGATTCAAGTGCAGCTGTCACTGAAAATGCCAAGCTCATTACTGCCTTGATCTTAAGTTAATCAAGTCAATAAAGTCACTAACTAAAATGGAACCAAATGAGATCCTGATCCTGTTATTACATCCACTACTTGATACTACTTGATTAGACACTGTATATTTTTAAAGGTGCATACAATGGTGCTGACATTTTAATAAGTTTGAGTTCTGAAGGATTTTGATATTTTATATTGGTTGAGTTTTAATGAAGCTTTAATTTTAATGTATGTTTCAGCCACTGGTCCACATCCAAAAAGAGCTCTGACATAATTTAAACACTGGAGACAACTAGTAGGTATGCCTTTGAGCACAGAAACCTCCTGTGATTTAGTCGGTGTCAGTGTGAATGCCTCTTAAAGGAGTGAAAGGGATGAGAACATTCCCATCTCAAACTCTTGTAATGGTGCCTCTGAGCTCTGCTCCTGTCCTCCAGGCATTGCGGTGTCTCTGTTATGAAGCCCTCTATGCCCTCTGAGACTGTTTTAATAATGTGAGATGCTTCGGTATTGTGTTGAAAACGGTTCTCTAAAGGTGATGTCCCAAAGTAATCCTTGTAGATGTTTTTCCCTCGGGCTCCACAAGAGTGTATAGCTTGAAATGTTCTATTTACCATGCTATTGTGTTCAGCCTCAGTAAGCTGGTTTGCTGTACGCAAAAGGTCAAAGGATGAGTCATGGCTGCCAGAGTTATGCCATTGTGGTTTTATGCCTCAATTTTTTACCTCAATTTGTCTGGAATGAATGTTCTAGCGCGTTAAAAATGCCGAAATTGTCGGCCTCCCATATGCGATGCTGTGACTAGAAAAGCCATACATGTCACAGTCGCCAGGAAATGTGCTACACCTGGTCTCTGTCATTGGTTTAAATGGTCAATACCTCAGATTTACAAAAACATGTTGCTGTCTCCACACAATGCCGTCACCTGTGATTGGCGGTTTGTGTAGAACCCTGACGGTGACCTCTGCCCCGGCTCTCCCTGTCGCTTTCATCAGAAATGGAGAACCGGGGCTGAGAATGAGAGGACACACCAATCCGGACCTCTCCAGCTCTAATGAAGGAAAGGTGATGGGGCTTCTTGGTATTCTCCTGCAGCAGTCATTAGGGACGGGACGGTGGGGCTGCGAGCTTCAGGTGAGCACAATTAAACGGTTGTCTTGTCAGCTTAGCATGAAGGTTGCCAGTGTGAAATTAATAGGTCTCTACTGCTTTTGTGCAACTCCGAGCTGCTCATTTTTACTCACTGGGAGGGTCAAAGGCTGAGTGTCCAGGGGGAAAGAGATAGAAAGAGAGGAGATGGTCAGTCGAGAGGAGAAACCAGAGGATATGGAGAGGAAAAGAAAACTAGAGCATAGAGAAAAGAAATGTGTGTGGAAAGAATATGCTCCTTTTTCCCAAGGAGATCTATAATATCTTGAAAAGTATATCCATAAGTTTCTATAGTCTTTTCTTCCCTATTGCGATGGGGAATTGATTGGATTGTTGGATGGTTGTGGTTTACTATTGGTCGATCTCATGTGAGTGAGCAAGAATTTTGGTTTCATGGTGACTTTTAAATTGAAATTTTCACGCAGATTCCAACTTGTGCTGTAATTACTATAATATTAATAATTATTTTAATTACATTTTTAAAATTTTAAATACTAAAATGTTTTCATTTATAATTAATATTTTCTTATACAATAAATTACATTTATATAAAGTTTAGAATTGCTCATAGTTGTTTATATGAAAACATGCATATTTTTACATATATGCATGTATATACATTATAGAAATTATATAAATCATATTTTTTTTAAATTCTTGTTATTTATTAAGATCTGCAATTCATTAAGTACTGTCACATATAAATTTGTTTATATATATATAAAGATTTTTTTTATATATTTTTAAAAGACTTTCAAAGAAATTTGCTCACCAAGGCTGCATTTATTTGATCAAATATACAGTAAAACAATAATATTGTGAAATATTATTACAATCAATTTAAAATAACTGAATATTAATATAGTTGAAAATGTAATTTATTCCTGATTATTCCTTATTTGTTCTTGATGACAAAGCTGAATTTTCAGCATCATTACTCAACTGTCACATGATCCTTCAGAAATCATTCTAATATGCTGATTATTAAGGTTTTTCATTTTAATATGCTGCTCAAGAGTCATTTTCTTGCGCAGAAACCTTAAAAATGCCCTGCCGCAGAAGAAGATAACATGCATCATATCGCTGTAGCTGAATACACAGAAGATTGAAATGCTTTGATTGATTAAACATGACTAATAAACACAACTGCCTTATTCTGTGTAAGAAGCCACATCATCTCGCAGAAGGACACTCAACTGTCATTATGAAGTGAGTTTGGAGTAAAAACATGTTATTAAATGTTGTCTTTTGTTGGACAAGATGTTAATAAATGCTTCTCATGTCTGGAAAGATGTTTGACGTGTGTTGATTTTTCAAAAGTGCATTATAAGCGACTCAAACTCGCAGTGCTTTCAGATGGATTAGCATTTGGAGCCATAATTCACTGACAAGCTGCACATAAATAAATAATCACAGCCTTTGCGATTTCATAATCACACTAAGAATCACGTTTAAGCGATGATCGTGTTTAAGTTCAATGTTATTTTTTGTATCGTGCGATAAATCATGCAGCCCTAATTGACTGATTGATTGATTTTTTTGGTATGAAAAATGGTAAATATCTCACACATATTTCAAGGCTCATCTTCTTCTTTTATCTTTTGCAGTCAATACTTCAGTCCAGCACTGAAGGGAACCTCCACTGAGCCTTTACTAATGGTCCCATCACTGACTGACCATGCTAACAGTGAGGGTCATGATTGGACCCCTTGCCAGGCAATAAAAGCCTTTAGACTGGAGATGGGATGCAATGGGCCGCCCATTTGTCTTCCAGCTACACGCAGATGGACAAGGCTAATGGGCCTGTGATGGCAGGCTATCGAATAAAACCTGTCACCACTCTTACTAGTGTGCTTAGGCCTAACAGAGGAGAGGTCATCTCACTCAGGTGATGGGGTGGGAAGGAGGTCATATAATACATGATAGAGGGCGCTTATTTGATGCTATTTGGATTTGACAGAGAAAATGTTTTTTGTTGGGTTGCCAGGGCATTCGATTGGCACAGCAGTTGCCAAGACAACCACAGGAGCACCTCAGGTTAGTCACATTGAAGAAATTGTGTGTTATAAAAGGCTTTCTCTACTTTTTTTTTAGGCAAAGTTTGAATTTGAAGAAAAATATTTACTTTAAGATAGACTTCAATTTTAGAACTGAGATTTAGTTGAGATTACCTTTCTCTTAAATACAATACAAATAAAACCATTTTTGAGGGTCTCTCTTCCCAATCCGATATTTTATTTGTCAGACCCTTACATGACAGAATTTTTTTTTTTTTTTTTGTGAGGATTTTTTTTTTTATGATTTTTTGTTTATTTTTATGGAGGACATTGAGTGGCACTCCTTATTTAAATAATAATAAAAAAGATCAAATCTCAATTTATTCATTCAAAAATAAAAAAAAATGTAAATAAATAAATCAATTTGCCAGTTGACAAATAAATATTTTTAAATTGAAACTTTTTAATATTTAATAGTTAAATGTAACAATAAATTAACAATAAAATAGTTAAATGTAACAGTACATTAATAAATCACTTTTCAAGCTGACACATAAATAGATAAAACCACTTTTAAAGTCATGTTTAAAATTTTAAGGTAAATGAATATTTTTAAGCATGAATTAAACTTTTAAATGTCTGTCAGTTTGAAAAGTTATTACATTATTTATTTATTACAATTATTATTTTTTACTAATACATTGACATTCAATTCTTCATTTTATTTTTAAGTGGCATGCCTAGTTTTCCATACTGTATGCTTGTGGGTATAATCATGAATAAAATAAAAATGTAGCTGTACGTATAAACCAATTCTCAGATCAATTCACCAGTCAAACAGGCCTATGTCTCAGCCCATGATCTGCCCATGTTTTGATCTGTTCAAATGTGGATTTGTCTTTATACCAATACTCTAAAAAAGCTAAAGTATGGCTAGAAAGGATGCAACATAATAAAAAGGAAAGTGTCACTCTAAGCAGAGGAGTATTATGTTTATGTCCTTGGTTTTAAAACTATGACATATTGCATGTGTTCACACAATTAATTCTTGTACCAAGTATTTGCATAATCACTGCTGCTGTGCCTGATTTTATTTTTAAAACATATCAGACATAGTTAAACTCAATAAGATTACACCATGGAGATGCAACACCTTCCCACAGAGGTTTCATCAAGTGTTGCTGTAAGCGAAGGTGACACACAGGTGAAACCATTTGAGCTTTGACACATTTGTCTTTACTTCACTGCATCATACATCATGTGCAGATAATGATTTTACTCATCCGAAAGTTCTCTGCAGCAATCTGTTTAAACTTTTTTTTCTTGTTCTTTTGTAGGTAACGCACTGCAGATCATATTTCTTCTTAATCAACTTTTGGAAATATGACAAGTTTTTGAGTAATGACTTCAAGTGAATATTCTCCATAGCATCTCCTTTCGAGTTCCAGTGAAGAAATAAAGTCAGATTGGTTTGAAATAACATGAGGGTGAGTAAATGATGACTTCTGATGACTAAAATGATAATAATAATAATATGTTTTATTTATTTAGCGCCTTTCAGGAACCCAAAGACGCTTTACAGTAAGTTGCTATATAATATGAATACATATAAGTATACAGTATCTGGATGTTCTATCTGGATGTAATCAACCAGATAGAACAGAAAAAGAAGGTTAATCTACATTAAACTTACAAAAAACAAGCATAGTGCTGGAAAGTTGAGACAAACAATCAATTAACAAAACATAAAGTGAATAAGTGTGTTTTGAGGGCAGTTTTAAAGGTCTGAAAAGAAGAGATATCACGAAGGTCTTGTGGTAGCTTGTTCCAGAGCTTAGAAGCTGATAGCCCTACCACCCACACTAGATAGACAGAACTTGGGTACTGCAAGCAAGTTGTCAGAGCTCGATCTCAGAGTACGGGCAGGGACATAGGGGATAATCATTTGGCAGAGATAGGAAGGTGCTAAACCATGACGAGCCTTGAAAACTAGAGTAAGAATCTTAAACTGGATGCGGTAACTAACAGGGAGCCAATGTAGTTGCTGTAAGACAGGGGTGATGTGAGCTGATTTTTTGGTAAAAGTGAGGACCCGAGCAGCTGAATTCTGAATGAACTGCAAGCGATTTATGACTTTGTTGGGTAGACCATAAAGCAAGGAGTTACAATAATCAAGACGTGAAGTAGGGCTGGGCGATGTATCGAATGCTTTTGTCACGCGCATTTCTTCAGTAAAGCCGGTTCCCTGATTACCGCTAAATCGCCATCACCTGCTTTCAAATGAAGCGGCATTTAATAGACAGAGTCGTAGATCACTGATAAGACACGCAATATCGCGTTCAATATCGACGGCGATACATATCGATATTGAACGCGATATTGCGTGTCTTATCAGTGATCTACGGCTCGGTCTATTGAATGCCGCTTCATTTGAAAGCAGGTGATGGCGATTTAGCGGCAATCAGGGAACCGGCTTTACTGAAGAAATGCGCGTGACAAAAGCATTCGATACATCGCCCAGCCCTAACGTGAAGTTATAAAAGCGTGAACAACAGTTTCTGCATCTTTGAGATTTAGTGAGGGTCTTAAACGGACAATGTTGCGAAGATGGAAAAAACAGGACTTGACAAGCTGATTGATGTGGGGTTCAAAACTTAGCCTAGAATCAAACAACACACCAAGGTTTCGTATAGTGGAAGAGGGTTGAATCAGGACACCGTCAATGTTAACAGAAAAATCGTGTTGGGTGAGATCAAGGGATTTAGGGGCTACTAGCAGAATTTCAGTTTTTTCCATATTCAACATTAAGTAGTTTTGAGCCATCCACATTTTGAGATTGTGTAAGCAAGATGTTAAGGACGGGGGAGGAAAAACAGAGTTAGGTTGTACAGTGAAATAAATTTGTGTGTCGTCATCATAACTGAAAATTAAAGCCATGGCGCCGGATGATCTGACCTATGAAGTGTGTAGATTAAGAATAAAAGTGGACCAAGGACAGATCCTTGAGGCACTCCACAGGAGAAGGTGACAGAATGAGAATTGAATTTGTCAATGCTAATGAACTGTTGCCTGTCTGTGAGATATGAATTTAGCCATTGTAAAGCCGTTTCTGAAATGCCAATTGCAGACAATGATGAACTATTCCTAAGGCCCGGTTTCACAGACAGGTCTTAGATTAAGCCAGGATTATAGGCCTTAGCTCAATAAAGACATGTAAGTAGCTTTTATAAACGTGCCTTAGAAAAAAACATTACTGATGTGTATCTTGAGACAAACCAATGGCACTGACATAAGATATGTCAGTGCAAGTTGTTTTCAGTTAAGACAGCTTAAATGTGCATTTTAGTCTGAGACTAGGTTTAAGCCTTGTCTGTATGGAGAGCTGTTTCTCCTGCACCTTCTTCCTCAGACTTGACGCTCACGCGGGTTGCCAGATTGAGGACAGGAAAGAGCGCAACTGACAATGGAAGGCGACGAGCCTTACACTGTAAGTTAATGAGTTGATTTATTTGTTTTAATGTACCTCTGGTCATAGAGCATTTAAGGGCTTTTTCACACCTATGATCGTTTGTTTTGTTCTGAAACAGGGACTAAAAATGGCTTTTCACAGTTGAAATAGTTAACCCTGGGTCATTGTAAACCCCTGGTAAATGAAATCCTGGGTTATCTTTATTCATGTTTCACACTGCTTATACTATACCTGGGGTTAACAGTTAATCCTGGGTATTCATAAACTACAGTTTCACACTGCACATTCCTAAACCCCGGGTAAAAGTCCTTATCTGCATATTTGTGGTGTCAGTGTCACTGACTGGACAAACACAGCACATGACCTGTTTATATAAGCGCTAGCATTGCTCTTCTTCACTTGTTGCGTTTTCCATCGCTGTTTGACATTTTTCCTATCATACACAGAAACAAACAAACTGTTTATACATTGTGCAGTGTTTCCTTGAATGCCCAAAGAATGCGATTGGTTGTCAGTTGCTAAGCATCTAGTTGTAACATTCTAACACTGCATCGTTTCACATTGTGCAAGTTTGGCACCGCAATGCAGAGTTAACACCTTCAGAGCAGGGTTTCACAACTCTAGGTAAAAAGCAGTGCTAACCCCTCATCTAAATTACAAGTGTGAAACGCTCCTTTACCCGTGGTTAAAAGCAGTGTTTAGAACGAAGATAACCCAGGGTTAAGCGCAGTGTGAAAAGCCCTAATTTGTTACAATGTTGCATTTTCTTGCAACATTTCAAATCGTACCAAAATGTGTTTATGCAAGAGTACAACTGTCCTCTTATTGGTCAGTTTTCTCAGTGTCATCCATCAAAATGATTGACAAGTGAGCTCCATATTGTGACTGTCGAGACACACGCAAACACGTGTATATGAATGTAGCCGTCATTCCCGCTGTTAAATTATATACTGCATAGGTCTCTCTGGATCTCCCAATGCTGTAACTGTGTCAAGGCTATATATGTGTAACGGAGGCCAGCTAGTAGTCACTGTACAAGTAAACTTTAGCCTTTAGCCTTTAGCCTCCTTGTTAGAGCGTCCGACTCCCACGCCGGAAACTCAGTTTCGAGGCCTGCGCAGAGCAGGGCGAGTAGGTCCTGGGTGAGAGGTTACATTGGTGCCGTGTCCCGGATGGGAGTGAAGTTTAGGGGGGTGAGTGTAACGGAGGCCAACTAGTAGTCGCTGTGCGAGTAAACCTCACTCCTCTGATCTCAAGAGATGTTCTAGCGACTGACACTAGAGGTTGCAGCCTTTAGCCTCCTTGTTAGAGTGTCTGACTCCCACGCCGGAGACCCAGGTTCGAGGCCTGCGCAGAGCAGGGCGAGTAGGTCCTGGGTGAGGGGTTATGTTGGTGCCATGTCCTGGATGGGAGTGAAGTTTAGGGGGGTGAGTGTAACGGAGGCCAACTAGTAGTCGCTGTGCGAGTAAACCTCACTCCTCTGATCTCAAGAGATGTTCTAGCGACTGACACTAGAGGTTGCAGCCTTTAGCCTCCTTGTTAGAGCGTCCGACTCGCACGCCGGAGACCCAGATTCGAGGTCTGCACAGAAGCAGGGCGAGTAGGACCTGGGTAGAGGGGTTACATATGAATGTTATAATGCAGCTAGAGTGAAGCAAGGCTTCATCGGGACAGCATTCTTGCACGGAAAAGCGCAATTACACAACATTTTAAGATGAAGAGGCACTCTTTGGTTTTCAGCTACAGTAACTAATGTGCTCACTCACAGAATCAGACACTACTGCTTTTTAAATAACACATTTCCTGTTATGAATTATATTGTTTGGTTTGTTGGTCTGTTGGATCGGATTGCTTTCACATCTCAAGCGAACCGCTCCGGATTTAGTTTGAAAGAGTACTGAGACCACCTCTTCAAGGTCTTGGTACACTTATTTGGTCCGTTTTTGGTGCACACCCGAGTGAGAATGCTGCATTCACATCTGCCCAAATGAACCGCCCCAAGGGGGACAACGAACTCTAGTGCGATTCAACCAAACTAAATTAGGCAGGTGTGAAAGCACCCTAAGATGGATGCCAAGGCTTTTTAGGTTGGGTAGAATCTGCAATCTCTGGCCCAGTTCATTTGCTGGCTTCCATGGCTGCAGTATTCTGTGTTTTCCGCAAACTGGCAACCCGGGGTGTCAAAAAACAATGCGGTAAATTGGCAGTGGGCGGGACCACAAAGACCAAAACAAAAGCAGTTATTCTAACACGGAATGCACATTACAAAGTAGAATACCTGGCTGTAGCATTGTTTTTCAGAGAAACAAGCATGTGAACTAAGCATGTTTCCTAACATATTATGGATTTTTTTTTTTGCTGTAGTACAGTCAAAAAATCACATACAGCACCTTTAAAATATACTTAGTACTGGAGTAGATACAAGAAACAAGATTTTGTTCTGTCACACCAGATTACTGAAGGTTAAATTTGTATTCTGTGTATATTAGACTTGCATTGAGAGTCTCTCTCTCTCTGTTCTCTCATCGTAATTGCATGTAACTACACTGATTATATCGGGTCAGAAGTGGCAGCCACTTTTACCATGTTTACACACTCATATCTCAACTGAGAGTCCTTGAACTATCAAAGGGCTCCATCGGAGGACCACTGGGGCCTCCAACCTGACACTCTTACGGGCTGAGTGAGACACGGACAAGTGCTCACCACCCTCTCTTTGTTTACTAGAAGAGTTAAAAGCCTTACAGGCTGTGAAATTATATTTCCCCTCTATCACACCCGCCTGCTGCAGACCATGAATAAATGCAAACCCAATCACTGCAGGCCTGTTTTAAGCACTAGGATTGTTCCCTCAATTTTTTCCACTTTCTCATGGTTTAAAATGGGAAAAGAGATATTTCAGATGAGTTTGCACTTGAGTAAATGAGAAGTCAAAAAGTGCCCCTGTTCCTATGGAGACATGAGCGTGTCAAACCATAGCGCTCTGAATCTCTGACGCGCCATTCCTCAGAATAAACAATGTGCATTTCCAGCATCATTACCGGTGCGTACACTAAAAGAACAGCTCAAGGACATGTTTTCACTCTCATTGTTCTATAGTTTCCCTTTTGTGAGGAACGTTAGAGTAACGTTTATTTCTCTCGGGCGGAAATAATGGGAGCATCCTCTATTATTCAAAAGCTGTCACAACTGGCATGTAGACAAATCTGATCTCACTCAGCCCACATATTGCTGTGATGTACAGCTGCATTTATGCATGTGAGAGATGCTCAAAACTGCAAAATTTACTGTTCACAGCAGTCTTGACTAGCATAGCCACACTGTAAATATACCATACAAAAATTGTTGTTGTTCTCCTTGCTAGTTTGTTTGTTTGTTTGTTTGTTTGACTTTTGAATATTTTTATCTATCTATCTATCTATCTATCTATCTATCTATCTATCTATCTATCTATCTATCTATCTATCTATCTATCTATCTATCTATCTATCTGTCTGTCTGTCTACCTGTTTATATACTATCTATCTATCTATCTATCTATCTATCTATCTATCTATCTATCTATCTATCTATCTATCTATCATCTGTCTGTCTGTCTGTCTACCTGTTTATATACTATCTATCTATCTATCTATCTATCTATCTATCTATCTATCTATCTATCTATCTATCTATCTATCTATCTATCTATCTATCTATCTATCATCTGTCTGTCTACCTGTTTATATACAATATCTATCTATCTATCTCTCTCTCTATATATATATATATATATATCTGTCTGTCTGTCTACCTGTTTATATACTGTCTATCTATCTATCTATCTATCTATCTATCTGTCTGTCTGTCTACCTGTTTATATACTATCTATCTATCTATCTATCTATCTATCTATCTATCTATCTATCTATATATATCTGTCTTTCTGTCTGTCTCTGTTTCTATCTATCTATCTATCTATCTATAGTTAACTACTTAAAAGGTAGTTTGAGAAGACTAAATTAGGTTGAACTTGAAGACACAGTACTTCAGAAAAGAAAGAGTAGTCGTAGTCCACTTTGTGTGAGTCAAATAATTAAAGCAGTCAGTTTGCATGCTTTCTTTTATGTAAGGTCAAGTTTTTGCAGTGCATAATTTCACAATTCAGCTTCTCGCCTCAACTTTCCCTGTGTTGTTCTTTTCTTGCTGTGCTGAATGATATCCTTCATTGTGTCTGTAAAGTTAATGAAACACTTCCTGCAATATTCAGCACCTGTACTGTCAGTGCCTTTGGGACCTGCATAATCTTTGCGTTTCTCCATATTCAGATTTGCCACAAATGAAGTATCTCTCCTCTGAAGATAAACAGAGGTCATGTCTGACAGATAGCAATAGTTTAAAGTGGAATAAAGGTGGCAGGGGCTCTTAAAAATTCATGCCATGTTTATTCCTGATGTGATTTCCCCACTCATAATGGAGGACAGAAACAATGCATGGCGATAAGATTTACAGGTTTTGTTCTTATTGATTCTGAGTCAGCACGCTTTATGCAAATGCAGTCTGCCCTCCGTCATGACCTTCTGCAACTCCAGTCCGAGTTTATCTTCTTGAATCCTTCTTCATTCATTCTACAGGTGCAGAGAAAGATTCGCAAATATGCTTAGAGTCATGGTCTGATGCATTTTGGTTATGCTGTTGCTTTATGGTGAAGAGATCTATCTATCCATCCATCCTCATTCTGTCTGTCTATCTGTCTCGTTCTATAAAACAGCTTGTTTATCCAGCAGTGCTCTTTAATCATCTGCATAATGAATACATGATACATGGAACGCATGTAAATCAGTGATAATCCAATAATTTAACCTTTTTCACCATTCTTTACTGATGTAATCTTATGCATAAGATTTGTGTTTTTAATGGTTTCCTTCGCTGATGTTTGCATTTCAGTGAATGACAGTGTTTCAATCCTGGGTGTTATTCACTTTTTGAGCTTCATCAGTGATAATTAAATTTCACCATAAAGGCTGTAAATGACTTGACTTTAGGTAAATGCCCCATCTGGGTTTGATATATAAATAAATGATCCGTAAAGAATGTCTTTCTCTATAATTTAGGCCTATGCTTCTCTAGGGACCGTGTGTGTGTTGTTGTATGACAGTTTCATTGATAAGTTCCAATCATCTCTGAATTTTCTGATCATTTTTTTAGAAACAGAATGAAAGTATATCATTGTTAAATTAGAATCATCTGATGAGGCCAGCCAAAGAAGTCATTACCTCACAGAAAAAAGGGAGGGAGGAAATATCTGATCATCTTTCTTCCACTGAGCAAAGGCAACTCACACAGATCCACTTACACTTTTTCATTTTTAAAAGCTAATATAATTAACTTTCAAAGTGTCATTGCCACTTTTCCTCTGATACAGTTCCCCCAAAGTCATCTCAGTCTCAGAATCTAATTCTGTGTTACACCGGCAAACAGCTTTTTCACTTTAATGTGAATGCAATGCCCTGCGCGCTCACTCTTCACCATCATTAATGAGATGGTGGAAGAAAAATAAACATGTAAAGGGTATTTATCATGCCAACATTTTGCTATCTCCAACACAAACATCAGCAGGAGAGAGATGTGATACGATTATCCTTTTGCCAGGTGAAATATCCATGCAGTTACTTACACATACACAATTGTCTTCCTGAATAACTATTTCTTCTGTGTAATCCTCATACAAATAATGATGCAAACACATCAGGGTCAGAGATCCCTGCTTACCTGAAATTAAATAGACAACCTTTCACAAATACATGGACAGTGGCAAACTGTATTTCTTTTTTCTTCTTCTGTAGATGTGCCATTTATTTTCTAATGGCTTACGAGCCTCTGGTCTCTGTCTCATTGAAATTTCTTTTTCCAAGGGCAAAATGAAAAGTTCAAGGTTAATCATGGGCTGAAAATGGACAGAAGAATGAAAAGAAGTAATTTTCCTGAGCCGTGTCTACGGATTCCAGATGGCGAATGCACAGTATGTTCTCGGTAATTATTTTTTATTCAATTAAAATCATCTCAAAGCACACTGAAATCTTGTGGATTGCATTTAGAACTGCAAAACTGGTGCTAAAACTGAACATTTCAATCATAAAGCCATAGTTCACTCAGAAATGTAAATGATTTTATTATTTACCTCATGTCTTTCCAAACCTGTATAATATACAGGTTTAATATATTTAATATATATATTTAATATACAGGTTTAATATTTTTTTTTCTTTCTTTCTTTTTTCTCTGATTTATAATGTGTTAGTGTGTTAGCTTAAGGATGATTTATGGGTGTTTACTTTAATTTTTTGTAACACCACTTATCTCAATCTTTGCAAAGTCAGAAAAGTTCTTTACATAAAAAATACCCCTAAAGATTCAGAAGAACTGCATTTTCTGTACCTTTTTTGTTACATTGAATTGCACACACAGCAAGTGAGCTGATGTAACGATCAAACAGACTGTCCTGAAATGCTCCATTCAAAAAAATTCATCATTCGAGTCCCTGCACAGAAGTCCTTTTGCAACTTTTGGTGTCTTATTTTCAGTAGAAAAAAAAAAAAATCAAATACTGCTGTTTATCACTATTGTTAGTTTTCTAGTTTCTATTTTTCTACTTTCATCAGTTGTCATCCTAATTAACATCATTTATTGGTTTTGTGGCAGAATAATACATTTTAAAGCTGAGGCTGTAAAAATAAACTATATTATGTGATAAATGTTAACCCTCATGTTGAAATTGGGGTATCAGAGACACCAAGACCATTTTTATTGTTCTAATTTAAAATTGAAGCATCAGGTTAAGCATAAGAATTCAAATTAAAGGGTTAGTTCATCCAAAAATGAAAATTATGTCATTAATTACTCACCCTCATGTCATTCCACACCCCTAAGAACTTTGTTCATCTTCGGAACCCAAATTAAGATAAGCTTTACGAATCTTTTGTTTCGAATCAGTGGTTCAGAGTGTGATCAAACCGCCAAAGTCATGACATGAACTATTGAAATTTCGAAACACTTATGACATAATGAAGCCTCGTTTACTGAAACCATGTGATTTTGTCTCTCTGAACCACTGATTCAAAACAAAAGATTCGTAAAGCTTTGAAGCTTCATGAAGCAGTGTTTTGAAATCGCCCATCACTAGATATTGTTGAATAAAGTCGTTATTTTGTTTTTTTGGCGCACAAAAAGTATTCTCGTCCCTTTATAACATTAAAGTTGAACCGCTGTAGTCACATGAACTGTTTTAAATATGTCTTTAGTAGCTTTCTGGGCATTGAAAAATGAAATGATCTTGCTGCCGATGCAGGCCTCACTGAGCCATCGGATTTTATCAAAAATATCTTAATTTGTGTTCCGAAGATAAACGAAGGTCTTATGGGTGTGGAATGACATGACGGTGAGTAATTAATGACTGAATTTTCATTTTTGGGTGAACTAACATATCAACTTGATGACCTAAACAAAACATGTACATTAAACAAAAATGCTTTATTAAAAGATTTAAAAAAGAAAATGTAATTATATATATATTATATATATATATATATATATTAATTATATATTTAAAATGAAGAGACTAGAAAAGTGTAGTGCCAGACACAAGTGTAAACGAATGCTGATACACAAACTTCTGGTAGTGCATAGATCCAAATTTATTTATTAATATATAAATAATCTAAATATGTTTCAGTTTTTAAAATAAAAAGCAGTCATTTGCAACAGAACATGAAGGTTAAAAAGATTTTGTGTAATGTAGTTTAGCCGATTTGTTAATGCTTTCTAAAATAGCTTTCCAAAAGATAGCTTGGCTATAAAGTGTGTAAGTCTGTCATTGCATTGGTCATATGAACAGATAGTCCTGCCCCAAACTCACACCATGGTTGAGCCAATGTTTTCTTGACACTCGAACAGGTCACTGTTCCGAAAGCCCTGTAGTGTTCACATTTTCATAGAATCAAACTAATGGGAGAAGAATGGTAGAAAGCATTTTAACGGAAAAAGTCCACATCTCCTTTAAATTTTGCTTGTTTCAAAGTAGCTTCCTCAACACTGGGCCTGTTTATCTCTCAGTATGAGTAAGCATTATGTTATCGCTGGGTTTTGGCTTGCACAAACCAACAAACTCCCAGCTCACGAGTACTACTCGGCATCCTTACTGAAAAAAGCAAGAAAACCAGAATAAGAAGGCTTTATCTCACCTCTGCAAATGTGCTGCCTGCGTTTCATCGGCCCCAAGCACGGCCCTCCCTTGTGAAATCCATTCCTTTCTCCCCTGCTAGTTCCCACAGGGCCGTGTGGGAGCTGAGCGCCTTATTGAAACTGCCATCTTATCCCATGAAAAAAGAGAAATCACACAGACAGACCACTTCTCAAATAGACAACTAATAAGTCTCGGTCAAGAGACGCACCCTTTTTTGAGTATAAATTGGCCCCAGGCTTTAAATTTAAAGCAATTTTTGTATTACTCTGATGCTCAGAATATGAAATAAGTACAGAGGGAGAGAGCTCTGAAATTGTGCAGACAACAGCAGTTACTAACAGGAATGCCATGAGTCTGGTAACCAGGCAGCTAAAAAATGGCAAGCACATTTTAGAAACGAAAAAATGCTGAACTTTAAGGTCAGCAGATAGTGAGACATATAGATTTCCCTGGAGCTCTTTGATTTAGACAATGCCACTGTAATATTATTTATGATTCTGCTTACATTTCTTCCATAATCTGACCTTACATTTGGAGCAGTAAAGGGCACATCTTGCTGTAATATCTCAAGTTGCAAGTGAGCAAGTACTGCATCAGTTTCGGGTATAAATGCTTAAACATGCTATAAACATTCCTGAAAATCACTTTCACTGTTTTATTTTTTTCTTTTTATCTTCCTTTCCAATATAGGAAATAAATTATCTCAACTGATGCTGTAAATTGCACATACTGTGTAAATGTATTACTATTATTAAAATGTGCTTAATTATTCTGATGGATTCAGTGAGTCCATTCAGTGAATTAAAACTGATTCAAATGGTATGTATTTGATTCAATAAAAAGAGCCAGTTCATAAGTTTCAGTGTAGCTTCAAAGCGCTCTACATGATCCCAAATGAGGAATAAGGGTCTTGTGTAGCAAAATTATAAGTAAAAAAATATATATATATATACTTTTTAACAACAAATACTCGTCTTGCACAGGCGGTGACATTCGGCGCCTGTCCGCGGCGCCCAGCTAGACTCAGAAAAAAATATATAAAACAATGCGTTTGAATTTGAAAGACATTCGGCGCCTGTCGCGGCGCTGAGCTTCGCGTCCGGTGTGCGAGCCCCTTGAGCGGCAGCATTGGTTTTCAGCGTGAATGTCGCGAAAAACACACAAAACACATCCAAAACGGGAAAGAGCTTTGTGATTGACTGTACAAATAGCTTTGACACAAACCCATTTAAAAACTGCAGAAAGCAACAGGGAAAAAAACAAATGGATCACTGCAATTCACAGAAACAGCTGGACTCCAGGCAGAGAAACATGGATTTGCAGTTATCATTTTGTGTCAAATTTTTGGATTTTGAGGTAAAATCATACCGTATATATTGTATTGTTATATATTATGTTGACAACTCATCAATTAAATATTTTCCATCTTATATTCTGCATAATTGGGTGTTTTTCAATAAACAACACTGACAAAAACTATACTATAAAACTATATATGTTTTAGGGCTGGACAATATGACGATATAACATTGATATAAGTGATTACGCGGATTTAAACCTACTTATATTGTAGTTATATAAAATATTCACAGGCAGATTTGTTTTATGTGTCTCCCCGGCGTCGAAATCAGGCAAATATAAATGTCAGGAAACACGACTCCTGGCTGCATGTCAATATCCATGGATTAGGTTTATTTGACAAGTTGTATGAAACACTTTCGAGTCCAACCTTTAGTGTAATTCGTTTGTTTTACTCGCGTTTTCGCAGTTTCCCCTATTAAATCCAGTCACGCAGCAGCTTCTTTTGCCACTCAGTCCAGCTGAGGGAGCGCGTTTTCGGCGGGAAAGTGACGTCGATGCATACCCTCTATTTACAATGCGAACGTGCATGGAGATGAATTTTTCGCCCTACCACGGTACTTCCGCCTACGTCACGTGTGACCTTTCCAACGTGATTACGTATTTTTTTTTAGAAAATGACCGATCGTTTCGCTAGATAAGACCCTTATTCCTCTTTTGGGATCATGTGTAGAGCCCTTTTAAACTGCATTGAAACTGTAATTTTGACCCTCAAGTCATTGTACCCTGCTGAAGTCCACTATACGGAGAAACGTAATTTCTTTACAACTGAAGAAAGAAAGACATAAACATCTTGGATGACAAGGGGGTGAGTAAAATATTAAATATTTGAATCTCTGGTTAGGACGAATAGCACAAATACTGTAAAATAACTTGGCATGGTATAGCCTTCCCCAAATTGAAGACATCTTTTTACAAGAAGAAGAGTCAGTGTTGTTCCACTCGATGTTAATGTCTTCAAACAGTTCATGAGTAGTTGAAAAATGTCTCCCAGTTCATTAGAGATTAATGTGAGACCAAATATTCACTATAGTGTTCAAATCTGGACACCGACCAAGGCCAAACCATGAGTCTGATAGACTTATTCTCAAGCCACTTTTTGTTCATCTTTGCAGTTTGGGCAGGAGCATTGTCTTTTTGAAAAATAAAATCTGATCATTCCTCTTTAGGTAACAACTTTTCATTTGTGGGAAGCAATCCATTTTGCAATATTCTCCTGTATTTCAAAGCATTAAATTACTTTTCACAGCTAAAAAAGACTCCCTGACACCTCTTCCTCCATGCTTCGCTGTGGTAGCGATGCATTTTTTATTGTATTTCTCACCAGCTTTTCAAAGACACCGCTGTGGCGAATCAAAATGCAACTCGTGGTCCGTTGTGATTCATCACTCCACACATAACTTCCCATATTCTGCCCTAACTTCATCCTGTCTTTGATGTTTTTCTGAGACTTTTAAGTAGTGCATTTGCTTTAGTGTTGCTAATTTCCTGACCAATAATTTGTGGTTAAGATATTAAAAGCTTAGTGTTTAGCCTTTTTTTTTTTGCCCAGGAGTGTAGGTAAAATATAACTTCTTTTGCTGTGAAGTTGTTTCACCAACCGCTACTGAAAATCATCGCAAGGACACTGACATCTTGGGATTTTAAGAATCAATATCAAGACCATTCAAAAGAAGGTCGTGAGTAATCTGAACATTAATATTTTTACCCAGCACTAATATTTTGATACAGCCAGCCTTTCTTCTCCCCTGTTCTTACTAGCCTCTCTTTTTGCAGGATCCTGGGCCAGCCAGTCCTCCAACATTATCTACAGAGGGCCATCTGTAGGATCACTAGCTCAAGTAACAGTTCTTTCCAGAGTCTCGTCCTCCTGGACTATATGGGAATTGCTTTCCATGATCTCTTCAACTCTGTCTGGATTGACTGAAGCGCTGAAGATGAAGAGCCACTCTTCTCATCCTCTCAGTTTCTACTTCTTCTGAAAGTGTCTCAAGGTAAGACTGGCAAGGGCAGTTCAGCAAAACACAACTTCCTCATGGCCTTTAAAATCATATCAGGTCTGAACTGTATTGTGAAATATTACAATTTAAAAGAACTGTTTTTTATGTTTAATATACTTTAAAATGTAATTTATTCCTGGGATGGCAAAGCTGTTATTGATAATAGTTAATTTTATTATCAGTGTTTAAAACTGCTGCTTTTTTATGGAAATCATGATATGTTTTTTTAAGGATTCTTTTTATTTATATTATATTTAATTATTTATACTATTCAGATTGTAATGTTTCTAATGCTATGTATGCATAAGATGCTGTCTATACACCAATAACTATTTATGTTCTTTTTATGGATACATTTTCTCAATTCATCCTCTACTATAGTCCAGATACATTGAGTTGTAGTGCTCATTTGGCACAGGCAGGTTCAAATCTATCCGTTTATGGCTCAATGCCATTTCCCCATTTCAGTTAGTTGTTTAGAGTTTTGAAATATTAGTTACTGTAGAAAACGTTCACAATATAGCCAAGCTATAATTCATCAAATCAGCAGAAAATGTCTGGCAGAGATGAACATTTCTGTGGATTGGGAAAAGGCAAAACGTGAAGTACAAATTAGGTATAAATGGAAACAGATGTTGCAATTAAGAGTGAAATTTTCTACTTGGCAGCAGATATTGGACCATTGATCTACATTTAGAGGACAGTAACTTTATGAAAGTATGTGTGTGTGAGAGAGAGAAACTCAGCCAAACTGCATAGATAAAGCAGGCGTCAGTTCCAGACAGTCACGCAATCATCTGTTTCACAAACGCAATTTCTCCACAACAATTAAACTAGAATTATCTGCAGTATGTGCATTCCCCAATCAAAAATGTGCAATTGGGCAAGGCCATTTTCTTTCATGACTAATGCAGTTAGTGATTAATGAGGGTGAAGGCAAAGCGGGAAAGGAAAGGTGGATGAAACTATAGAGCAGTTCCAAAATTATTATGATGCCTTTTCCTCATTTTGACCAAATTCCAAGGCAGCTTTGCATGAATCTTTTAAAGAGCAGGCAATCCGATTCTCATTCATTAAAACAAGCATGGTGAAAAACTGCATTCAGGATGGCATATGAAGAGCATGAGGGTGAGCAAATGATGACAGAATTTTCATTTTTGTGTATACTATTCTTTTAAGACAGCACACTATTCTTAAATACAGCTGATTCAGCTTTGTTGTTTTATAATTGGCAAATTTTGCAATTGAATTAATGGGGTCTTTGATTATGATTTCACTTTTTTAACACTCTGAGGTCTGAAAACGCGCCGGCGCGTTTTGCAGGTTTTTTTTCACATTGCAGCAAAACAGACTTAAAATACTCCGTCATTTTTTGTCATAGAGACATAAGTAATATATCAATTGAAACTATAGAATATCTTCTTTTATTTGTATACACTCAGAGTAAAAACACAATGTTGTGCTTTTTGTAAAATAAAGAAAACTAACGTGATGCATGATTTCTCCTCTCCCTCTGAACGAAGTCCAATCTGATAGTTCTCAGAAAATGAACTGTAACTTAGTGAATACTAATCACAGAAAAATTAAACGTATGTCTAAAAAAACTTTAAGATGTCAGGTTTTAAATCATGTAAGTCAAAAAACAAACCTTCTGTGTTTATGTAATCTGTATGAAAAGAGAGCCATGTCAGAAGTCCGTGATTCAGCTCATTATCCGCTAATGCGGCCACGCCCACGGAGCGATCGCTATTCAGACGCAAATTCAGAGGCAATACATGCATTCATCGTCTCAATCGTGTATTTATTGTCTTGAAAAGTGTTTATCTGGATGTAAAAGTCATGGTTAGCGAGCCCTAGAAGACATGCAGTTAGTTCCTGTTTTCTTTTCTTCTATAGATGAATTTTAGATGAGTTTTTGTTTCTTTAGCGCCCTCCGGCTGCAGTATGAATTGGAAACTCCATTCATGGAATAGCCTCTTCTTCTTTTAGATGAATTTGTGGACTAAAAATGCACATAGCGCCCTGAATATTAAATAAATATAACTAATATTCTATATATAATATAAATATAATATAAGAAAATTGACATAAGCATATGAGAATCCAATATTTCTCCAAATGTGCATGCTTTTAAACTAAAAGCCTATATTCAGACTCTTTGCATCACAGAAATACATATTTTAAAGTATAATATAAAACCATTACTTTATACTGTAATAATATTTTTCTGTATGTTTCATATATCATGATGAGCTTGAGACATCACAGAAGGTTTTTTTCACAGCCTACCTGACTGAAATGCCTCATTAATATGCAAGTCATTTCAGCTCATTACTATCCAATTCTTTTGTCTTCCCAGGTGAGAATGGCCCATTATTCAGTGGTGATTCACGCCTCCACGCATACTGTGTTTCTTGGCAAAAAGTGTCTTACAAAAACTAAATCAATATATTGTTTTATATGAAGGAGTAGGCAGCATAATTTTTACATAATTCTGAAGCAAAAACTCTAGTCTACAACCTCCAATACCCTAAAGTCTTGTGAACACAGATTTACTATACTTTTTTTGGCCTTATTTCAGTGACTTAAGTTTTTTGTTTTTTCAGTAACCACGCATAAACATTATTCCTTCAAAAACACAAACATGTACATACATGTTCCTCATATATTATTGTAGCCTAGTTTGTGCTGAATACAGTGTAATGACACTTTTGTCATTTATATGTTTATGAACAACTGAAAAAAGCACAAATGTCAGGGCATGTCAAAACTTCTCCAGGCCCCAAATCAGCCTCAGACTCCAGAGGGTTGAATGAACTTTACAGTTATTGAACTGAACTGAATCAACTTCAAGTCTTCTGCAGAGCTGCAGAATTTGAATTTGTCTCAATATTTGATGAAGTTTGCATCATTGCATTTGCATCACCGTGAAGCTGCTATCAATCTGTATTGAATAAAGCGCTATAGAGAATAAAGGTGACTTGACTTGACAGCCACAAACTGACGTCTAGGGCTGTTTTAGTTCCAGAAGTTATGATGTGACAGTGAATCAGTAGTTTAAAATCCTTGAAACATTTATATTTGATTAGGCCTTTTGATTCTTCATATAGGCATGTTTCATTGCTCTTCCTTGTGACGGGTAGTATCAGACGCTCATGCCATCCTTGGTGACGAGTTATTTTTTGATATGTGTCTCCTTGGAGGTCAATGACAGGCTTTTGTGTTTTTACATCAAACATTGTGTCATGAGCACTGAGTGGCATGACTTCTGTACTGAGAGATTAATAGCCTTCACAGAGAGAGCTATTGAGCCCATTCACCTCAGCCATGACACGACCATGGCACGAGAGTCCTTCTCCATAATCGTTTCCTTTTTCCCCTGTACAAAGCAGACATCACGGCAATCAGGAAACTCATTTTCTGCAGATTGGATATGACATTTGACACGGGTATGACAAATCTAATAAATACGCTCTTTATGCATGTGACGATTTCATTTGTGCATTCAGAGAGCATCGCCGAGGTCAGTCAGGAGAGGGCGGAGAAGAAATTGATTGTGAAATGTTTCTAGAGACTTCTGAAGTGTAAGAACAGTGGATATTGCCACATTAATTATTTAAGTACGCTTATTTGTGATTCAATTATTTATGTTTATCATTTATATTTTATTTTTTGTGATTTAATTGCAATTCCATTTCAGCATGCTGTGGTTCATAGCCAATTTGATTCTGTTACAGACGATGCAGGAAGAGAAGATCTATTCGCAGAAGTTTAATAGACAAACACACAAAGCTAATCCAAACAGAAATGATGACAATAATAATCCAAACAGGGAAGGAAGGAGACAATAATCCACCTAGGGAACAGAAACGCAACAGCTTTATAAACATATATGTAAAGACAACAACAGACAAAAGAAAATTAAAAGAAAGGGGTAATATACACTGGATAACAAGAGGCTAAATCCCAATGTATACTTCACTTTTTACGCATATGCAAGGGTCAGCGTACAGTGTGCGTGGCGTGAATTTCGTCATCAGAAGAGTTTGCGTGTACTATACGTGCACTGCCAGATTTTTTTAACCGAGCGTACTTTGTACACGTAGGTCGCACATGCGCATTTAATTTTTTTGGCAGTAATTACTTTGTCCACAAGGTGGCAGCCGTGTCCTGGGGGCGTCGATTCACAAGGTAGTCAAAGAAAACAGACTGGAACGCATGCAAGCTACAGCAACAATGGAGGCCTATATAGATGACAGATTGTGCAAAGAGGTTATAAAAATAATTTAATTAATTTAATAATAATGATTTAAATCTTAATTTGTGTTCTGAAGATTAACGAAGGTCTTACGGGTGTGGAACGGCATGAGGGTAAGTAATAAATGACAGAATTTTCATTTTTGGGTGAACTAACCCTTTAATCTTGATCATGAAAGACTTCAGACAAACAAGCTTCTCTCTACCGCTTAGCTTTGCCTCAGGCTAAAATCTCCATTCTTCTCATTTCTTATTTTGGGATTGCTTTCATTTCATTTTCACAGTTTGTTGCCGTTAAGTCAGTCAGACATCTAACTGCAGGGTGTGGATGAGCCCATGGGTTAAGCATATGTGATAAAAATTATTTACATTTGCAATCATAGAATTACAGTGCATGAACAAATATAGACTGCGATGCTAACGCAAGTCCATTAGGTGTGTGGTTATATCACACTGAGCATGTTCATTGTAGGTATATTACTAGAAGTCTTCAGAGAGGTCTCACTGTTATCAAGCTCTTTTCTCATTAAGAAAGAGATGAAAGCATAATGGCTGCTCCCTGCACACAGTCCTAAGTGTGAAAAGAGGTAAGGCATATCAGATTCGGGAGCCGATGGGAATGCGGTCTCTGTTCTCCGTGCTGCATTGTGGCTCTTTCATGTACATAGCTCCCATTCCTCTTGTTATATCTCTGTTTTCTTTTCCCCTGAACAGGACAGAAGCCATTATGTTGACACTCTAAATAGAGGTTTAATGATCTTGTGATCTCACACTGCTGTGCTGTGTTTCAAAATGAGCAGCCATACGGAGTGCCGCTCTTTAGGACCGTCCCATTGCACTATGGTGTCTTTAAGTCTACGAAAAGTAAGACACATTTAAAGACCCAGGGGTGTACTGATATTGGAGGGAAATATGAAATAAATACAATAAATTCTCACAGTGAAACTGCATTCAAATTATTTGCTAACACTTTATTTTGATGGTCCACTTTATACATTCTTTCTACTATACCTTCTTAATGCCCAATTCCGATTTGTTGACTATATTAGATTTTTTTTAACTATTAAAAGCAACTAATATCTAATATCTGCATTTACACTACACACATGGCTAAATAACCCAAGATAGACGTACTGACTCTGAAAAGCTTAGGCCAAAAAGGAAGTAAAAACTGTGCGATTTGCAGCAGACAGCTTTATGATTTAAAGCAGACAGAAAAGTCAATATGATATCAGTGATTTATGCGACTCTCAAAGGTCAGTTGGAGGGGCAGACCTAAACTTTGAGTCCGTTTTTACTCTTGAAACATGCAAAAAGACTCTGCTCTCTCACATGCACAATATTGAGCTAAACATCAATGAGTCACTGCTCTTATAATGTTCCAAGACGTGTTGTGAATCCCCACCAAAACCCTGCGGATGATTTGAGAAATGGCTCCCTCTTGCTTCTCTCTCTGAATCTATGAATGAGTTAATCACACATTAGTCAGCCTTGCTGTCACGAAGACACTGATATTTGCCTCGAAAAAGCTATGCTGTGGTAATCCCTCTCTGTGTATGTAGCTGGGTAATGATCATACCGAGCCCGCTAATCTGGATTTAGAGTTTGAAACACTGCCACTTGCGGTGAGTCCAATCCGCGGCTGTTATTTTTCACCCAAAGCTCCTCAGAAGATATTCACCTGGCAAAGAGGGGGACAAGACAACTAAAGGGATGCCAGCTGAGAAGCGTCTGGCAGATCAGACTTTCCTGGATTGAGACGGATGTCGGGATTTAGTGAAACCTGCTCGAGGAATTAGACTATTTATCCCACCAGGTAGACCGATGGTTTTGTGGGATACAACAGAGTTGTATTTCTTTATAACAATGCAATTTGAACCTTTTAAATGTGAAATTTGCAGGTTTTAAATTTGTTTTCTTTCCATCACAGTAGGAAGACAGCACAGTAAATTTCTTCACAAACAGTCACAGGCAAACTTGAATATTGACACTTACTGAGAATATGCTCAATAAAATGTAATCATTTTACTTATGAGAGGCTTTCAACAACAAAGAAATGACAAAACAGGCACACTGCTTTATCTGCTCCTATGAAACTTTAATATAATGCAATGTTTTGACCAAACCTTCAAAGGCCTTATTTGGTCAAAACATTGCAAAATATTTAAGATTCATGAAAAGAGATAAAGCAATGTGACTTTTTTTTTTTTTTTGTCCGAACACCTGTTCAGTTTTTTGAATGCGCACACACTTCTTCGAATTGATAAACTTTCAACAACAACAACAGCAAATATTTTCAGTTAAATAAGGAATTTATGCACTTATTTGATTTTTTCCCCCCACATTTCTACTGCATCAAAACATCAAAGGAGTGACAGAGTTAAATTCAAATGTCTGTTCCTATATAGATGGATGGATGAATGGATGGATGTCGTTCCACACACGTAAGACCTTCGTTCATCTTCAGAACACAAATTAAGATATTTTTGATAAAATCCGTTGGCTCAGTGAGGCCTCCATTGACAGCAAATTAATTAACAATTTCAGATGCCCAGAAAGCTACTAAAGACATATTTAAAACAGTTCATGTGACTACAGTGGTTCACCTTAATGTTATGAAGTGACGCGAATACTTATTGTGCACGAAAAAAACTAAATAACGTCTTTATTCAACAATATCTTGTGATGGGCGATTTCAAAACACTGCTTTATGAAGCTTCGAAGCTTTACAAATCTTTTGTTTTGAATCAGTGGTTCGGAGCGTGTATCAAACTGCCAAAGTCATGTGATTTCAGTAAACAAGGCTTTGTTACATCATAAGTATTTTGAAACGTTTCGAAATTTCAATGGTTCATGTTTGATACACGCTCCGATGTCAATGGCTGTCAATGGAGGCCTCGCTGAGCCATTGGATTTCATCAAAAATATCTTACTTTGCGTTCTGAAGATGAATGAAGGTCTTACGGTGTGGAACGACATGAGGGTGAGTAATTAATGACTGAATTGAATTGTGGTCTGACACATTTCAGAACTCGGGCTTGCATAGCCTGCATTCATTTAGACTTGCGTAAACTGTTTCAGGCCTTACACTGTTACAGGTCTATCAAGAATTGAAAATTGTGTGACTGAACTGAAAGATTGAATTCTTGACTTAGTTGTTCAGTATATTTTAGGAAAATTATTTATGTTTTATAATACAAATATAATATTTATGTGTAATATGTATATAATATTAATATTTAATATTATATTTAAATGCAAATATTCATTTATATTACTATGTATAAATGTAATACCATACAGATTTTTTGTTCACAACAACAACAGAGTGGTGCAGGGATGACATCAAAACTCGGAAGACTAATTCGCCACTGGTTCCCTCAGGATTTATAATGAGGTTTTTCAATTTATGAGTAAAATATGGTCATTCAGTAAACATAATTTGATAATACTTGGACATTTTATTCAGATTTATTATTCTGATGTTCCAGTCATTAAATCTGATTGGTTCCAAGAGAGCCAATTTAACAGTTAAAGGGATAGTTCACCCAGAAATGAAAATTATCCCATGATTTACTTACCCTCAAGCCATCCTATAGGTGTATATGACAATCTTCTTTCAGATGAACACAATCGGAGATATATTTAAAAAATATCCTGGCTCTTCCAAGCTTTATAATGGTAGTAAATGGTGCTCAAGATTTTTAAGCCCAAAAAAGTGCATCCATTCATCATAGAAGTAATCCATACAGCTTCAGGGGGTTAATAAAGGCCTTCTGAAGTGAAGCAATGGGTTTTTGTAAGAAAAATATCCACATTTAAAGGTGCAATCGAATGAAAAATTGAATTTATCTTGGCATAGTTAAATAACAAGAGTTCAATACATGGAAATGACATACAGTGAGTCTCAAACTCCATTGTTTCCTCCTTCTTATATAAATCTCATTTGTTTAAAAGACCTCTGGAAAACAGGCGAATCTCAACATGTTACGTAACAGTCAGGATCATTAATATGTACGCCCCCAATATTTGCATATGCCAGCCCATGTTCAAGGCATTAGACAAGGGCAGGCAGTATTAACGTCTGGATGTGCACAGCTGAATCATCAGACTAGGTAAGCAAGCAAGGACAATAGCGAAAAATGCAGATGGAGCGATAATAACTGACATGATCCATGATAACATGATATTTTTAGTGATATTTGTAAATTGTCTTTCTAAATGTTTCGTTAGCATGTTGCTAATGTACAGTTAAATGTGGTTAAAGTTACCATCGTTTATTACTATATTCGCGCTATTTTCATTTTTAAACACTTGCAGTCTGTATAATTCATAAACACAACTTCATTCTTTATAAATCTCTCCAACAGTGTAGCATTAGCCGTTAGCCACGTAGCATAGCCTCAAACTCATTCAGAATCAAATGTAAACATCCAAATAAATACAATACTCACAGGAATCGATGTATGCATGATGAACACTTTGTAAAGATCCATTTTGAGGGTTATATTAGCTGTGTGAACTTTGTGTTTGCTGTTTAAGACTGTCGAGGAGATCTGGCGAGGAGCGGGAGATTTAAAGGGGCCACACGCTTAATCGGTGCATATGTAATAATGGCTCAAAATAGGCAGTTAGAAAAAATGTATTAAAAAAAATCTATGGGGTATTTTGAGCTGAAACTTCACAGACACATTCAGGGGACACCTTAGACTTATATTACATCTTTTGAAAAGGGGTTCTAGGGCACCTTTAAAACTTTATAAACTATAATAACTGGCTTCCGGTAATGGCCGTAGATTATTGCATGTTATATGTAATTACCAGTTATTATAGTTTATAAAGTTTTAAATATGGATATTTTTCTTACAAAAACTCACAGATAGTCATACAAGGTGTATATGACTATCAAAGAAGATCAATGGCTTGAGGGTGAGTAAATGATAGGATAATTTTCATTTTTGGGTGAACTATCCCTTTAAACAGCACTGGACTTACTGTTAGTATCACATCCCTTGTCTGTGCTTGCAAGTTCCAGTCTATGCATTAAGGATTTCAGTGCCTCTTTCTTTATGAGTGGCTTAATTTGAAACTATTTACATTTGTAACTTTTTGCATTTAATTTAATACTAATTTAATACATAAAATAAATGTCTAATACTAAAAGATAGTTCAATTTGTAGTAGTCTGTGAGTTATCAAGCAATGTGTTACAATTGCTTTGTCACCCCTAGTTTTTCAGATCACTGTCACTGGTGTGCCTGAAAAGTTTATTATCTGTCAAATAAATATCATCCTCTGACTAAATCACATTTGAATAGCTTATTTTTAATGTCCCTATATAGTTCTGAAATCTTGTGACAAAATTGATAGTTTGCAATAACTTACACAAGCTCAAATCAGCAGTGCAAGCTTCCCTATAAACTTTCCCAGTCGTATCTATTTTGTTCTGTTCAGATAGGTCAGGAAACATGCACTCTGACACACACAGATGAGCTGGTTTGATTGCAGTCACTGTAACAGTGGAATGAGGAGGGTTGAAGCCTGTAGGATACAGAAGCAGTGGTCTCTGGGAATTAAATCAAAGTGAGAAATGAGGAAGGAAATTAAATTAGATACTTCAATTAATTTTCCGTTTCTGAATTCTGTATCTTAATACATTTAAAGATGGCTAATGGAGTGACGGACAGATGGAGGACTTTCATTTGTTTCTCCTCTCCTCTTCATCCTCAATTAATGATAGAGCTGATAAAGATGTATTTAAAAATCTTTAATTAGACGAATGTAGAATGAGATGTAGCTCCGTACGTATGTAATGAGGCCTGGAATCAAACGGCAGAAATATGAAATTAACAGTAAAAACTTCATCTCATTTTACTGTAATTAAAAATGACGAAAATCTCATTATGATACAACTGACACTGGCAGTGGCGAGTGAAGTTCTGCAAGTGTTATTTAATCAAACGATTAGATTTGCATACATTTGCAATTACATTCCCCATCCACCAATATGATGGGCAAAAGGACAGTAAAATAACTGACTTCAGATCCAAACTTTGCAAGGTTGTCTCTTTTTGAAGACAAGTTTTAACATATGAATATGTAACCATCTGATGCAATGAATGTCGACAAAATGTCAAGGATCAAAATTGTTTCGTTCACGGCAGGGCTGTAGATGTCTTGAAAGATTTATAATAGAAACCAAGGGAAAACTCAGAAATATTTATTAATATTTTCTGAGAAGGCTTTTTATCACTTGCCTTACCTTTTTTTCTCAGTCATGTGTTTACAGAATTGCACCCAAATAAATATACCAAACAAATCATCACTTTCTATTAGATTGTTTGCACATTTGTTCTTAACAGAACAGACAGAAAGTTACAAATTGGAAAACTCTTTCAGAGAAACTTCCAATTTCAAATTGCCACACACACACACACACACACTGTCAGCAGCTACTGTGAAGAACTGTTCAAATCCAAAACTGATATGCTGCTCTTGATAAAGGAAGGGCTTACATTTTTCATTATTTTCCTGAGATGTTTCAATACTCTGAGAGAAACAGCGATAAAAATAAAATCAGACACAAGGATAATCAATTGCGGAGGATTTGCCTGTTTTAAGAAAGACAGAATATTTCTGCTAGGTGCATTCTCAGAAGGGCAATCCTGCATAATATCTTCATCTAATAACTGCCATTTCTTTAATGCGTGCTCTTCCCTACCAGGCTTCTCAAAAAGGGTTTGAATAACTACCTTTCGAATTACCTGAGAGAGTCATTTCTGTAATGGCTTTTTAATCACTTTGAAAATCACTATTCCATCACAAAACTTTCTGACATGGTGCTGAAAAAACTTTCCTTTGGATTTAATGGTCTTGGAGAAGTGTCTGCCTCGTCTCGTTCTCTCAATCCCTCACTTACAGTCATTCTCTCCCTTTACCTCCATCAATCTTCATCAATTTTACTCACAAACCAATCTTTTCCATTTTTGACGAATTATACTGCAACACCATTAAAGAAAAAAGTAATGAAGAGGAGACTATGGATTCAGTCCGTTTGGAATGCGTGTTTGTTTGTGGCCGTCTAACACACAATGCAAATTGAGTTAAATCCATAAATAGATGTTATTAGTCTCAAGGATCACTAAACTTGTTGATGTGGATCCTCAGCTAAGGGAAACTAATAGCAGTGCGCCACGCTTCACAGATCTCTCTTCTCAATTTCTTTTGTTGATAAACACTCAATGTGCAAATGCTTTAATTAAGCCCACGGATAAAGAAATAAAAAGAAGAATACCACCACTTTAGCTCACTTCCTTGCTTTTTGACATTCAGACTGGGATTTTCTTAAGGATTAGCCTTTTAAGGCATATTTTTAATGCGGAGCTCCTGAAATTTGTTCAGATCTTCATTTGCAGTCTTTCGACTCATCAGCAGTTTTATCATGTAATGTGAAATTCTGATCAAATATGCACTCAACATCTTGCAACTATACATATTTAACAACACGAACTCTACTGGATTAGAAAAAAAAACGGGACAACTGTGGAATGTAAATGGCTTGTTTACTCTGCGTATCTGCATAGCTATGCAACATTAACCCCATTTCTGCTTTGCTTATCATCTTGAAGATGATCATGGTGGCTCAATTTTTATTTATTTTTTTAAATTCTAAAACAGAATCATTTCATGACATTTGTTTGACAAAAATTTGACAAACTGATGGAACACTGTACAAAAATACTCTGACAAAATAATTTGCTAATTTGTTAGTTTGGATTAAATTTGATTACAGAGAAAATATTTATACAGCATTGTTTCAGTCATACTTAAAGGTGACCTATTATGCCCCTTTTTACAAGATGTAATATAAGTCCCAGGTGTCCCCAGAATGTGTCTGTGAAGTTTCAGCTCAAAGTACCCCATGGATTTTTTATTATACCGTATTTTAACTGTCTATTTTTGGGTGGGAGAAAAAATGCGCTGATTTGGTGTGTGTACCTTTAAATGCAAATGTGCTCGTGCTCCCCACCCCCAAGCTTGCGATTCCAATACACTGGGGCATAAATAATACAGGAGAAGCTCACACAGCAAATATAACTCTCAAAATGGATCATTACAAACTGTTTGTGATGCAGCATATCGTAGGTATGGAATATATTTTGTGGACGTTTGCTAACATTTGATTCTGAATGAGTTTGATAGCGTACTGCACGGCTAACGTGGCTAAAGCTACACACTGTTGGAGAGACTCAGTAAGAATGGAGATGTGTTTATGAATTATACAGACTGCATTATAAGTGAATTACAAGTGTTTTCAGGTTAAAAATGAAAATAATGACATGGCTCTGGTCTCTGTGAATACAGTAAGAAACAATGGTAATTTTAGCCACATTTAACAGTACATTAGCAGCGTGCTAAAGAAACACATTCAGAAAGACAATTTGCAAACATCACAAAATATATATGAAATTGGATCATGAACAGTTGGAATTAGGGGTGTAACGATTCACTCGTTTTCTCGATGCATCGATTACAAATCCTGACGATGCATATGCATCGATCTTGAAACATGTTTTTTGAATCGTGAATCGTTTATTTCGGTCGATAATCGATGTAAAATGCAAAGAATCGGATTAATCGCGATTCTATAGTGATTCAGTGCTTTAAAATATATAAACATTAAATTACTACATGCGCGAATTGATGGAGACGTTGTGCGCCATCATTCGCCCTCACAGCTCTCCTTCTCAGACACGCGCGGCTGCACTTTACCGCCTTTCACTGGATTGCGTTCGCGCTCAGTCCGTAGCCCACATTTGAGCTCTCCTCAGGACGGCCATTTTTTGCATGGACGGAGCAAACACATAATGTAAGTGTCTAAATGCATACGCACAGTTCAATGAATGATAAATGAAATTATGAACTTAATGTCATTAAACTGAATGTGCGAGGAAACTGCTGAAATAACTACACCATTAACAACACTGACATAAGAGCGCGCGGTTTATCAATCAGATGCGCGTTAAAGTTGCGTTCGTTACTATAGCAACAGTAGAAACCCAGCGCGTTGTCTTTCAGAATCACCATAAGGAAAATGTTCCATATAAGTCAAGTCAAGTCAAATTTATTTATATAGCGCTTTTACAATTGGTAATTGTTTCAAAGCAGCTTTACATATTAGAAGCACAGAAAAAAGGGAAGTGGTTAAAAATAAGCTGTACAAACAAGCGTGGTAATATGTAACATATACAAGATGGTGCTACATTAAGCCAATGTCCGCTGACTCCCAGGGGTGGAAAAAACCCCCTAGGAGAAAAACCCAGCGTGCTAACACTGGGAAAAAAGTCCTAGGAGGGAAAAAACCCCTTGGAAGATATATATAATATATGTAAATGGATATGGAGATCAAAATCTAAATTATACATTTTATTATAGAGATTAAAAATAGATTATATATAAATATATGTAAGCGGATACGGGGATTAAAAATCAGAATTATAGATGCAGCCAGAACTGGATCTGTAGGCCCATTGTCTCCTGGGCTATGTTGTAGGCAGGTCCAGACACAGGTTCTCCATCTGATCTGGATACGGCCTGGATCCAGCACCCGGCAAACCTCAGGATAAGCAGAGAGACAGATATTAGCGTAGATGCCATTCTTATTCTGATGTACAGGTATATCTAGTGTTATAGGAAATGTTCTCAGTTCCGGCCGACCTAATTATTGCAGCGTAACAATCCTTTAACGGATTTGAAAAATGTTAATGTATTGATAATGTGTTATGTGTATGCAAGAGCAAAGAGATGTATATAAAGAGAACAAAGATGGCTTTTATAACTATTCCGTGAAGAAAAGTTAGTTTAAGATTAGTTGGGAAAGTGCATGATAGTCTCTCCATGTAGGCATTAGTATTTTTAATGTACCTGGAACAGTTTAATAAGGTTGTGTAGCCTTTAACACTATCCTCCACTATATTTAACATGAACTAGGCCTAAAAAATAGTTTTAAAGTTTTAAATTTCCACAAATGCCAATTTTTATAGGCTGTTAAAATAAAGTTATGTAGCATCATTGAGAACTAACATGAACTAACATTAAGAATGGACAAAAGGTTTTTTGGTTTGTTTGTTTGTTTTTGCCCTTAATCTCTGACCTCCTGAAGGCCGCTGTGTAATTCACACCCTGACTAAGACACGTTGAGGGAAGCATTTCAATATCCCTATAAATGCATATTAAAATGCAGAATCGAATCGAATTAATCAAATTGCATCGAATTTTAATGTGAATCGTCACGAATTGAATCGTTCTGAATTTGCAAAAATCGTTCTTGAATCGAATCGAACACCTATGAATCGTGAATCGAATTGAATCGCTGTCTACCCAAAGATTCACAGCCCTAGTTGGTATCGATCCATCTTTGAGAATCAACTGTGCAAATTCTGTGTTTTACTGACATTCGTGTACAAAGCAGTCTGGTGTATGGTGACTTGCACGTACTGGTATATGAATTTGTCTTTACATATTCCCTTCATAAATAAAATTACACCACTGCTTCCTTAGTGGCTCAGATGGCAGGAGTTTATGGAGACTCATATGTTTACTATTATAGCCGTTAACAGATCAGTGATAATGTTTACATAACTGAGACATATCACGAGCTCAGGGACAGTCGTTCTTGAGTGCTGCTGTCCTGCAGAGTTTTGCTCCGACCCAACTCACCTTCCTTCACGTAGCTTTAGTAATTCTGAAGACATTCAAGTGTGTTTGATCCAGTGGCGTAGCCAGAATTTTATTTTTGGGGGGGCCCATCTAAAAATGAGGGGGCCGATATATTTATATATATGACACTAATAATGACTACAATGACACTAATAATTCTTAATTTATAAAAGAAATGCAAATTCAATCGGTAGTTATTAATAGAATAACGAGACAAAAACCTTTACATTCAATTGCGTTTGGTCCCATTTATTTTTGATCACAGTGCATACTACATATACAAACTTTTACTCTCAAAGTGCGCACATTTGTAGAAATACACGTTTACCTCAGATTTCATTCTAAAATTTATAGAACATGTACATAGGGTTTCATAATTACCGAGGTCATAAAATGTAGTTTTCTAGGGGGGTACGGGGGCATGCTCCCCCGAGAAAATTTAGATTTCCCTGGTGTACATATGTGCATTTTTAAGACGTTAAGACCAACAAATTGGATAACAATAGCTTTAAAACCATGTCAACAAATACATGCATGCATGCACAGTTTTGAGGCAGCTTTAATCGCATGTTTGGCAATTTCATTTTCAAACGACGGTCATTGCTCGTAGTTTCTTTTGCGCTTTATTTCAGCTATAATAAAGTAATTATGCAGCGCGCGCCGGCGCATTTGCGCATGCAATTCTTGAGTGCGCGCCACGAGCACAATATAATAACTGATTGGACAGTCGTGTTATTTTTTCTGAGTTTTACCGACATAGCCTGACATCATCTCATCTGACCGCAGTTCACTGGTGTTCAACTGAAGCTCCCTCGTTGTCACCTGCACCTTTTCCGCGCTCGTTTGACTTGCGCCTCGCGCTGAGGAGAAGTCGGAATGCACCTCTGAAAAGTGTCCCGTTTGTTGTGGTCGTAAAGAGACAGTTCTATATAAACGCAGCGTTTTACTTGGCAATGTTTTAAAAAACCATTTTTATTTTTGGTATTTTATATGCTCTGTTGGTGGTTTGTGGAGTAGCATCACCCGGGAGGGATATATTTTTTTATCCCCACCAGGGATAAAAACCATTTTGATTACACTCATGCTGATATTGTACTATTTGATGATCAGTAGTGGTTCGCTAAATATAATAATTCAATAAGCATTTAAGGCTACAATAAGCACTTAACTTTTAATATAACTTTAAAAATATATATTAAATAGATAGCCTAATAAAAATATCTAGATAGCTGGCTGACTAAAGTAGGCTAAATTTGAAAATGATATCATTTGTACATGGAGTTATTATATAAAAAGATACTTAATTTCTTTACAATTTATAGGTGTTGTTTTAACAGTCAGTTATGTAAGTTTGATGGTTAATAGCTTCTAGCAACATTAAATCCAGGAGAGAAGACAATTCTAAAGAAAAAGCATGTTTGATTTACATAAAGTTTGAGCGCGCACAGCCGCGCACGCAATATCTGGGCGAGAGCAAATAACGCCACGGAAACTGCCTCAAATTAACTATAATGACGAGAAGAAAGCTGTGTGCGCTGCAGTCAGAGGTTCTTGATTCTCTAACGACTTTTTATTGGTTAAAACGAATGGAGAGTTAGGAGCCCGAGCACCCACCGGATTTCATTGCATTGAGATGCGCGTCCTGGAAACGGGAAGCCTCGGGTGCCGCTTCACATTGCCACTCACCGCATAATAACGGACTCTCACGCGCAAAGATAATAACAGCAGAGACTACGCGCAACACGTGAAATAATCAAACCAATAAGTCTAAAAACAGCTATTGCATTTACCGCGCCCCATATGCATCAGTGTAACAAATCAACATAAAAAATAAAAAATCGCTCAGAAATCTGGGGGGGCCTGCATGATAATGAGGGGGCCTAGGCCCCCTCAGGCCCCTCCGTGGCTACGCCACTGGTTTGATCAGGGTTGTAGCTATACTCTGCGAGGACAACTGCACTCAAGGACCAGTGTTAGAACTGGTACACCATTGTCATTTGTGAAAACAAAATGGCGGCGCCATGTGTGGAAACATACAGATTCAGGGGACGGAAATATTATAATTAGATCCCCTTCCTACGTCACAAGGTGAGTGAAATCTGAATGCTCATTTTTTCACATGCTTGAAAAGAAAGGCTTACTAAAACAAAGTTACTGGGTTGTCCTTTTTTACTTAAACACGGAAAAAGTCAGATTTTCATGATATGTCCCCTTTAAGGGCCTCTTAAAGAATCGATCATTGTTATGTGAAGAGAATATTGGAGATCTTTCCTCAACACCTGTCAGTTTTAAAAGCTAACTTTATTAAGATTGTTCATTATTGACAATATTTCATCTGATGCTGAGCTCAAAAGCTTATCTGAAGTTTACACTGGTAAAATCAAAGAATTTAACAGTCCAAAAAGCAATACAAACTTTGCAGACACCTTTATTCCTTATATAACAGTTCACAGACTTGATGATAATAAGAAAAGAACACTGTCTCTCACATTCTCTGAATCCACCAAGTCACTGTTGACAGGACAACCTTTGAAAAATTCTTAGAAAAAATGATTCAGCCACAGGCTTGGGTTTGGACATTAGTGTGTCTAGTGTGCCTTCCCCCATTTCTTAATTGCTTGGACTAGGGGGTCAACGTTTGTCTGATTAGTTTCATAAAGATAACCCCTGCTTGTTGATGCCTTAACTACTACCATTATGATACATAACTACTACAGAAATGCAATTAGTTACTTTTTTAGTGAGTAACGAAATATTGCAACGCATTAACTTTCCCCAACATTGCTCAAGACAAGAGCATAAGAGACTTTATTAAAAACATCAAAATGTTATCAAAATCTTCCCCAAACTTTTGAACGGTAGTGTAAATGGTCAAATTAAAGGGTTAGTTCAGCCAAAAATGAAAATTCTGTCATTAATTACTCACCCTCATGTTGTTCCACACCCATAAGTCCTTCGTTCATCTTCAAAACACAAATTAAGATATTTTTGATAAAATCCGATGGCTCAGTGAGGCCTTAATTGACAGCAAAATAATTAACACTTTCAGATGCCCAGAAAGCTACTAAAGACATATTTAAAACAGTTCATGTGACTACAGTGGTTCAACCTTAATGTTATGAAGCGACGAGAATACTTTTTGTGCGCCAAAAATAATGACTTTATTAAACAATATCTAGTGATGGGCGATTTCAAAACACTGCTTCATGAAGCTTCAAAGCTTTACAAATCTTTTGTTTCGATTCAGTGGTTCGGAGCGAGTATCAAACTGCCAAAGTCATGATTCTATTTGAAAACAGTTCAAAATAACACAAATCAATGATTTTTAATTGGAATTCTTATAGAATTGCCATTTACCAACAACTTTTCAAACCCAAGGTCGTTGCTCCCAGATGTTTTATGTACTGCAATTCACCAAGCACTAGAAGTCAGAGACTGTGGGACTGAAGCTGGTAAATAACATTCTTAAAGACCATAAATATTTAATATGTTAGTTCCTGTGCAGCAGAGTAAAACAGGGTAAAGGTTCAGCACGGTTTGGAGATGATGTGGAGACTGATCTTTGACTGGCTCAAAGGAGCAGCAGGCAATAGCAGAATGCAGAATTACCCCATGTGTGATATGGAACACTATATCAGAATGTCAGCGTCCACCATATCACAAGGCTGTTTTCATTACTGCAGCACTGTCCTTCTGAACTAAATTATATTCGTTCCAGTCTCCAGTCAAATGTAATAAATTGTAGATATGGTGTTTTATTTTGAGTATGAGGAGACTTTAAAAGCAAATGTGAATCTTGACTTTTTGGGGTTGCCATATTTCATTGACAGTGATTAGTAGAGGGGACACTATTCAGGGAGACAGAGGGATAACGGAAACGGGACATGACACAGACTGCATTCAACTTGAGCACCAAGGTTCAGCACTTACCACTAAGCCACAGCATGGCTCAGATGGAATTTGGCTTTTTATTGACTTAGAAAAAGAAAGTAAAAAATTAAAGATTTGGAAAAGATCAAGTTCATTTTGCAGTTAATCAGCGCAAGTATGTAAGAATTGCATAATGGCTCCAAATACTTCCAAGACAAGGAAAGGGATTTCTCACAAAGTGGCAGTTTTAAACGGAAAAAAAAAAATAATTGATTTTTTTCTTTGTTCATTTTTTTCATTTTTTCATATATATATATATATATATATATATATATATATATATTAGGGCACTTTTTTATTCTTAATTGTTTTATGTTAATACATTGGCTTTGAATTAAAGTCTGATAATTATGAATTTTAATTTGAATATCCAAAGTCCTCATGAGAAAGCCCTGTTATAAAGCAATACATTGTCCAATTATAGCAAAAGAATGCCCAGGAGATGCCTGGTATTACAAGGAGTAATGATCCACTATATGCTATAATGTGAATGATGGCAGATATAGATATATGTAAATATAAAATTCTGATTAGCTAAATGGAAACCTGCTGGCTCAGCTCCCCAGTTCAGGTAATAAGAAAAACACTTAGATGGGAGAAAGTGATTCAGGGAGGCAGTCAGAGAAAATTCAGGTGCCTGATTCCATTAGAGCTACAGTTTCTCATCAGAGAACAATAACCCCAACACTTTTCATCTTTTTAAGCTCTGATTCAGCCAAATGGATGATAAAGATGGTAAATGTGCCAAAGTCTATCATCAAATGTCTCCAGCGTATGTCAGTCCAGTGTGTCAGCTATAATGCAGTATAAATTCTGGAGCATACTATATATTCAGCAACTGAGGCAGTCCTTTTTACATTAAGTGGTGAAGGCAACAGAACGCTGCATTCCAGCCAAGAGCGGAACAGACAACTGAAATAGTCCTGCTGTCGGCCAGAACTGACAAAGTGGGTAGAAATGCTGGAAGCATGGTTCTGGAAGACTGACAGGCACATAGACGGCAAGAAAAGCCAGCAGGCACCAGCATAGATGGGCGGCATCAGGTTGGCACAGGGCAGACAGCTAAGGACGGGAAGTAAGGAGAGTGTCACTTTGAGAAAAGAATGCTGACAGATTGCTGACTTTCAGAAAATACAAATGAAGAAGTGATGTAAAATTTGATGATTTTTTTAAAGGTTTTTTTTTCTTTCTTTAGTAAATAAGATGTAAAATACCCTTCTAAAGTTTGGGGTTGGTATACATTTTTTACATTTTTAAAAAGCTGGGTTAGGGATGCTTTTGCGTTAAAATTCAATTGAGTTTTGGGCTTAAAAATTGAGTTGGTCCAACTCAATTAAATTGCGTTTTGGGCTTAAAAATTGAGTTGGTCCAACTCAATTAAATGTATATTTGCACCGTTATGATGGTGATCTGGCTGAAAAAAAAGTAAAAAAAAAAAAAAAAAAAAAAGACACCAAAACCCTTACATGATGAATCATGTTAGTTTGCTGTTAACATTATACGTGACAACATTTGGAAATGTTTGTTTCACATAAAATAGTAATAATATACTAACTTTTTTGGTGAGTTACCAGTACATCTTTTGTCCATTAACCTCAACTTCCACCATACAGTTAAAAATATATATTTTCCCATAATCCTTTGCTGTTTACACATTTTGCAGTATGTTACTGTACATAATACAGTAATATACTGTTCAAATTACAGAAATCGGTTACAGTGTATAACATGGCGAAATAGCCTTTTCTGTTTCCTTGCAAAAATTATGTCCTTCATCCTCTTAAGTCAGTATGATTGCTTTCAGATAACATCTTATAATCCAGGATGTGAGAATCAATACTTGCCAATCAATGCACATAATGCATATAAAGATGAGGAAAAATCCCTTGTCAAAAGCAGTGTATGAATTCACCACTGTGGGACTGTTTAAATATTCTTGTGGAAGAAAATGTGTCTGTGTAGACCAAGCGCTCACGAGAACGCTTACATTTGATTTGATTCCATATTCAAGTGTAAAATCCTCAACAGATCCTATGCAAACCTAATTGAATATTCCATTTCACATTATTCCACCAGTGCTATTTCCACTCCAGGTGCTCTTGTCTTATTCCAGTTATAGATATAGGCCTATACATTACCATCTCAGTGTAGCCCTACAGCGCTACAGGTTTGAAATTAAGAATGAAATTAAGTTGAGCAAAACTAATGATGGTTGGATGAACCCTGCTTCTTATTCCCATTTATGGTTCCAGCAGAATCCAAACCATGATTGATGCTGGGCCAGCTTCACACATTACTTCTGGCTATACACACAGCGAAGCTTGTGTTTGTCTCACCTGAATGGCTGAGTGATGGACTGCGCGTCATTACCGACGATGTACGTTAGTCAAAACGGAGCCTGAAGACTTGGCACGCACCTATTCTAATGGCTCAGAGATGGTATGCAAGGAAAGCCCTGTGCTGCTGTGGTAGTCAATTGTGAAAAATGCCTAAGGAGATTCTTTTTGTTGCAATGATTCATTTTTGTAAGGTGAAAAATAAATGGCAAAAAACATTGGAATTGAGCACCAAGCTAGTAAGATACAAAAATGAATTCTGAAATGGAAGTTGTGATAGTCTTTTCTTCCCTATTGTGATGTATCTGAGTAAAACAGGTTCTTGAACAAGAAAAAATGTAGGGTGGGACTTAATTTAATTTGTCTATGAGGAATTCATAGCTTCTCTTTAAGCGTTTTTCTATAAGAAAACAATTTAACACATTGCATGGGCTCATATTGCCTGTAGTATTGATCAGCAATAAGGTGTATATTGAATTTGGTCTTTTAATATTACTGTTTAAGTACATTAAGGCATTTTAAGTGTTTTACATGTTAAGGGTTTTAGAATGTCTCGCTGTAAACACTGCAGCAGGTGCTGGATATGGATCACCGGTGCCCAAAACTTGCATTTTATTCACAAATTTTTGATTTTCTTCTTTAAATAAAATTGATAGTCCTGTAATACAGTTCTATGGATGTTTTGCCCACCTCCGGTCTCCATGACAGTCACGTGACTGAAAACTATGAACTGACTGGATGATTGTGGTTTGCTTTTGGTGGATCTCACGTGAGTGACAGGTTGTCCCGCCCTCCCGCCAGTTATTTGGATTAAAGTTTACGAGGGCACATGAATTTTTTAAAAATGATGTGCAAATATAAATCATTTATAATAAATACTTATTTCATAAAATATTTCATAAAAAATAAGAATTGTCCATTTTGATTTCATTGTGACTTTTGAAGGCATGTTCACCGCCAGTGACAAAGCGACATGTTCTCATTCGTTTTCAATGGAGAGCTGATGACTTCCGGCGACATGAGCAACACTGGCTGTGTCTGAAATCACCCTCTATAAACTCTTAAATCATTGGTCTCAAACTTAATTCCTGGAGGGCCACAGCTCTGCACAGTTTTGCTCCAACCCTAATCAAGCACATCTGATCCAGCTAATCAAGGTCTTCAGGATTACTAGAAACTTCCAAGCAGGTGTGAGTTGGAGCTGGTTGGAGCTAAACTGTGCAGAGCTGTGGCCCTCCAGGAATTGAGTTTGAGACCACTGCCTTAAATAGAGCACTATTTGAGGTGGACAGCCATTTGTAGTGGTGTCCATAGTGGACATTATCGAGTGCACTTATTCAATCTCATAATGCACCGCTATAACAAGTGTACAGCTGATGTACACTTGATGTCTAAAGAATACCCATTATGCACTGTGAGGGTCGCGCCGAATTAATTCCCTCATCTGACCAGAAGATGGCCTTTTTAATTGATTATTAAATTGTTTAGTTAAGGTTTATAGAGACTATAACATACAGCAATGAAATTTCTGTCATTAATTACTCTCTATTTTCTTTGCAGTGCTTCCAGGTTCTACGTCCGAACGGCGAATCAGTATTGGCCGACGCCTGTTTGCGTGAGCAGCACGAGGCATGCGTGTGATGCTGACGCAGGAGCCGGCCAATAATGAGCCACATTTGGATGTAAACACGGAAACACAGCACTGCGCCAACTGCATAACAAACTGACAGGGAAGAGGAAAAATTGTTGAATAAAGTCGTTATATTTGTTTTGTTTTTGTGCACAAAAAGTATTTTCATCACTTCATAACATTAAGGTTGAACCACTGTAGTCACACTGACTATTTTAACGATGTTTTTTACTACTTTTCTGAATGTGGTAATTTCGTTGCTTTCAATGGTGGATAAAAAAACACTCTCGGATTTCATCAAAATATCTTCATTTGTGTTCCGAAGATGAATGAAGGTCTTACAGGATTTGATATGACATGACGGTGAGTAATTAATGACAGAAATTTCATTTTTGGGTGAGCTAACCCTTTAAGCTATTGGCTATTTCATGCAAACAGAAGAATCAGAAGTCTGACCCTTAAGTCTGTAGCCCACTAGGTGAGAATTTTGAACAGGATGCTCAATGAAAAAATTTTTTTTGAAGAAGAAAATATGTGCCTGCCCATGCAAACCTTCTAGTAATCATTTCTAGTTTCTATGTACTGTTCTGATTCCTCAGGTCCCTCCTTCAAAGTGAGTCTAAGGAATGTTTTCATCAGGAAATGAAAATCATAAGTGTGATCCAAATGGTCAAGGCTGGATCATTCAACCAAGCACCTGCCACTAATGAATAAGAATGCTAACAAATATTTTTCTCCAGGTATTATATTATAGGCATTGCATAACAGCACATCAATCAAAAATAATCAGTTTTACAGTTTCATAACATTAGAATTGAGGAATTTAGTCAGAGGACTGAGGTTTATTGTATATGGGAAATACAGGCTCAGTAAATGGTCAGAGAGTGCCCTCTTTCCTCTCCTTCTCTCATGCACCATGCAGCTCTCTTTGTTTCATGAGCATAATCTGCCATCTAGTGCCAGTGCATTAAAATGACTGCAAAAAATTATGGAAACATAATGTAGAATGATAAATAGTATTATAAAATCTGTGCACTGTAATCCAAGACAAATGAGGGAATTTGCACCTCATCAACCATTTGAAATATGCTTTTCAGATTTTAAGTTTTAATGCCCAACCTGCACCAAACCTACCTTCGTTAACATCTGACTGAGGTCGGACAGGCTTTAATAAATTCCCTGAATGGAAGCAGCAAATACACAGAGCCAAATGAACCTAATCAGCATTCTGCTCAGTGGAGGGAAGCGAGCTGTGGGATCTGCCCTATGCCTTCTACGTGGGCCGAAACGCATATGAGCCATTGGGACAGTAATTAGAGTGAGGAGGGCAGCGGTGGAGTCTACCTTTATTAATTAAGTGCAGAGAAGCTGCAGATGTCACTCAAGAATCCAGAAGATGAGCTGAAATAAATTCAAGAGCCAGATGTGTGAATTATTGATGTGCATGTGCATGCATGACAGATGTGCATAACTTGTTTGAAGTGAAAAACCCACCTATCTCCCAGATTCTTCTACACGCACCTTTTTTTCTTTTTTTGATGGCTGTTTAGACCCAGGTGAAAAAAAGTACACTTCTATAATGTACTTAAAGTGCTCTATTTTTGCGCACTAATTTTGTACTTAATATACTAAAAATTCTTCTTTAGTACTACTTAAGATCATCTTAAGAACATCTAAGTGTACTCAACTGGGCTATTTTGAGACGGCATGAAATATGAACTAAAATGTGCTTTTAATATGCTATCTTTGTATTTAAAAAATGCATTTAGATGCTACTTATAGTGCATTTGAACCCATAGTGTACTACAAGTGGTAACGAAATATATTTCTTAAATACAGAGATAGTATATTAAAAGCACATTTTAGTTCATATTTCATGCTGTCTCAAAATAGCACAGTTGAGTACACTTAGATGTTCTTAAGATGATCTTAAGTAGTACTAAAGAAGATTTTTTAGTATATTAAGTACAACATTAGTGCGTGAAAATAGAACACTTTAAGTACATTATAGAAGTGTACTTTTTTTCACCTGGGGAATCAGAGCTAGCAAATCAATGATTCACTCGGTTCTTTTAAAGGGCTATAAATAAATATATATATATATATATATATATATATATATGTATGTATATATACACTATACATACATATATGTGTGTGTGTGTGTGTGTGTGTGTGTGTGTGTGTGTATGTGTTAATATTGACCTTTCCTGTTAAAGGGTATTCACCCAAAAATGAAAATTCTGTCATTAATTACTCACCCTCATGTCGTTCTACACCCGTAAGACCTTCGTTCATCTTCGGAACACAAATTAAGATATTTTTGAGGAAATCCGATGGCTCAGTGAGGCTCTCAAGATCCATAAAGGTACTAAAAACATATTTAAATCAGTTCATGTGAGTTCAGTGGTTCTACTTTAATATTATAAAGCGACGAGAATATTTTTTGTGCGCCAAAAAAAATAAATAACTTTTTAACAATAGCCTATCTATTGATGGCCGATTTCAAAACACTGCTTCGAAGCGCTATGAATCTTTTGAGTCGAATCAGTGATTCGGATCGCGTATCAAACCGCCAAACTGCTGAAATCACGTGACTTTGGCGCTCCGAACGCTCCGTTATTTTATTTTATTTTATTTTTTTATTTTTTGGCACACAAAAAAGTATTCTCATCGCTTTATAATATTAATTAATACCTTAAGGTGAACCACAGTACTCACATGAACTGATTTAAATATGTTTTTGGTACATTATATATATATATATATATATATATATATATATATATATATATATATATAATGTCTATCCCAATTATTTATCTTTAACTACATTATATACACAGTGAGACCATAAATGTAATGTATGAATGTAATGATTAGCTATGTACTGTAAATGTAATGTAAATGTAATAAATATGATCTGAAGATTGTTTAATATCCAGCAACATTTTTCTAATCAGTGCTTCACATTTTATAAAATCATTCTCCTGGGTCATTTTGTTTATTCAATATCAAGATTTAAGGTAGAATTTGCATAGGCCTATATAGAGGAAGGTACCATTTATTTTTTAAAGGTGTTCAACCATTTTTGGTTTCTGTTTTTATTTTGTGTCTTTTTTATTTGTCAAAATATGAAGACAATGAAGTGTAGACAAGGCAACAACAATAGCCTACAACAACAATGATAATAAAATGTCTTTACTTTTTCATTTAAATGGCGCAAATTATTAACATGGAGTGACAATTTTTTTTTAAGTACAAATATTCAGTATAGTCTTTCGATTAATGTATTAATATATGACATGTAGATATATTCATGCTTAACCAGCAGATGTCACTGTGAGTTTTGACTTGCTAGACTGGAAAGTCCCTCTCGAGCTACCGTAGCCCGTTTATATTACGGATTCACGCGGAAGTCCCGCCCCTTTTCCCCCCTCGCTCGCAGGACGTGTAAGTGTTAGCAGTTTAGCTCTGTCAAAATAATCCATGTAAATCTGCATCCATCCATCAATATACACGATTAAAAAACGTATCGTGTGAAAGCATATGTATAAATGTGTCATTAAACTGAATATTTACCGGAAGTTGTGAGTAAAAGTGTTATAATAAAGTCTGTTTTGTTGCATTGCAGGGTTGAGTCGCTCCTGAAACAAAATGGTGAGGATATGTTTGTATTTGCAGTAGTATTGTTTTACTAATTGATTAATTAAATTCTGTTGATCAGTGTTGGTGTCTTTTGTTTTAAGAATTTGCTAAAATTTACTAAAAAGTAGTTTATAGGATCTCTGAAACGAAGGAGGCGGCTAATGATTGTCGCGCTCATGGATCATCTAACTTAGAAATGTCAGGGAATTGGGAACAAGTGGGAAAGCTTATTCTGTGGAGAAACAGTGTTGCTGATTTTAACACATTGAGAATGATCTGAGTGCTATTACATGTGAATGTCTCAAATGTGCTTTTTGTCTTTACAGCCACGCAAAATTGAAGAAATTAAAGATTTCCTGCTTACAGCAAGGAGGAAGGATGCCAAGTGTAAGTTTGGTTTTAAATAAATCATAGTCCATTTATGATCTCTGAGGAGGCTTTTCGTTTCATGTATTGCTGGTGTAGCCCTCTATGTTGTAACAGAGGGTCTGTATACTCATGTTATCTAATAAGCAAATTGCATTGTTCAAGTATTCACATAACTGATGGTAGTGCATCTCAATCCTGGAGGACTGTATATATTGGATATCTGACATTAGGCTAATGTCTGCATTCATTGGGATACATTTTAAAACTGTTTACAGACTCTTCCCCTCCACACTAGCCTTTTCCAAAAGTTGCTCATCCACACCGAAACGTCTGAAAATGCTTAAAGGGTTAGTTCAACCAAAAATGATGATAATGTCATTTATTACTCACCCTCATGCCGTTCCACACAAGTAAGACCTTCGTTCATCTTTGGAACACAAATTAAGATATTTTTGTTGAAATCCGATGGCTCCGTGAGGCCTCCATAGCTAGCAATAACATTTCCTCTTTCAAGATCCATTAATGTACTAAAAACATATTTAAATCAGTTCATGTGAGTACAGTGGTTCAATATTAATATTATAAAGCAATGAGAATATTTTTGGAGCGCCAAAAAAAACCAAAATAACGACTTATTTAGTGATGGCCGATTTCAAAACACTGCTTCAGGAAGCTTCGGAGCATAATGAATCAGTGTATCGAATCTGCTGTTCGGAGCGCCAAAGTCACGTGCATAATGATTCTTCTGTGTCGAATCATGATTCGGATTGCGTGTCAAACTGCTGAAATCACGTGACTTTGGCGATCATTATACAATACATTGATTCATAACGCGGCGAAGCTTCCTGAAGCAGTGTTTTGAAATCGGCCGTCACTTTATAAGTTGTTTTTTATATTTATATTCTCGTCGCATTATAATATTAATATTGAACCACTGTATTTGCATGAACTGATTTAAATGTTTTTAGTACATTAATGGATCTTGAGAGAGGAAATGTCATTGCTGGCTATGCAGGCTTCACTGAGCCACCGGATTTCAACAAAAATATCTTAATATGCATTCCGAAGATTAACGAAGGTCTTACGGGTGAGTAATAAATGACAGAATTTTCATTTTTGGGTGATCAAACCTTTTAAATCACCTTACTGCGCATGCGTTAAACATAAGAGAAGCTCTCAAGATGATACAGAGAGAGCAGACATAAAGTTCTCACAGTATTCTTCTGGCACTATTGTTTTATTAGCAAAATATCCTGACACACTGTTGCGTCCAGGTCGCACTCAAAATTGTATGGTCTAAAACCAGTTTTCATGTTTTGCCGAAGGACAGCAATTGTGAGTAAACTTTGTCATCTTTGCAGGAATATAATATGAAGATTCTACAAAGGAACATTTCTCTTTAGCAACACTATAACCGTAAATCGCAGGTACAGCAATGCCGGCATAACCATAGATATAAATGGGTACAGTATATGTCACATGACTAAACGTGTGCCATTGTTTTCAGTTACGTCCATTTTTTGCCACCCATACTACAAAAAACAAAAACAGCTTTTTCAAATGTATATACTTGAGAGCTTTTTTTGTTTTCGTTGATGAAAACGGCATCTCTGTGTGGACGGAAGGCCAAAACAGAGAAAAAGGTGTTTACAAATGAAAAAGTATTGGTGTAGTCAAGGCAAAAGACTATAGTGTGCAAGTTGTCCAAACACTTTGGGCCTGTTCGGTGCCCACTGTGCATTTACACGCTTGCTAGAACAATGATGGACCAAGTGCTGAGTTTCGCATCACTACGAGATTTCAGTTCCACCGGTTCACTAACATTTACATCTGTGTCACACCTTGAAATAAGATGTGTAAATCACATATTAAAAAAGGAAAACATCCAAATTGTGCATTACTGGGGTCTTCCAGGACCCAGATTGACGAGCACTGGCTTAAAGGGTTAGTTCACCCAAAAATGAAAATTCTGTCATTTATTACTTACCCTCATGCCGTTCCACACCCGTAAGACCTTCGTTCATCTTCAGAACACAAATTAAGATATTTTAGTTGAAATCCGATGGCTCAGTGAGGCCTCCATAGCCAGCAATGACATTTCCTCTCTCAAGATCCATTAATGTACAAAAAACATATTTAAATCAGTTCACGTGAGTACAGTGGTTCAATATTAATATTATAAAGTGACGAGAATATTTTTTGTGCGCCAAAAAAAACAAAACTTATTTAGTGATGGCCGATTTTAAAACACTGCTTCATGAAGCATCAGAGCATAAATGAATCGGCGAATCGAATCATGATTCAGATCGCGTGTCAAACTGCCAACGGCTGAAATCACGTGACTTTGGCGCTCCGAACAGCAGATTTGATACACTGATTCATTATGCTCCGATGTTTCCTGAAGCATTGTTTTGAAATCGGCCATCACTAAATAAGTCGTGATTTTGTTTTTTTGGTGCTCCAAAAATATTCTCGTCACTTTATAATATTCAGGGGTGTGATTCTTCCGGATAAATCCGGAAATCCGGCTTTTCCGACCTGAAAATGATGCTCTCGTAAAAAAAAAAAATAAAAAAAAAAATAAAAAAAAAGGGGGGGGGGGGGGTGGGTTGCGGCGGGTCGAGTATTGGTAAACATAATGATCGCTCACCGCTGTCAACATTTTTTGTGCCTCTGATTCATGTCGTCATGTCACTCCGCAAGTAGTCCAATCATTTGTCACGATTGAAGTTCAAAGTGTACGTGCACCGTTATGAATGCGCACAGTGAGGAAAAAAATCGCGCCGCATGATCTTGCAAAGCAACGCGCAGAGAGACCAGACAGACAGTGTACAGACTAGTGAGTTTTTGTGACAATTGTGAGGGAAATACACAATTTATTCCCATAAACTGTGTAGTCAGCCGTTCTCCCTCCCATCTGCACCGTGTGAATTGTGAACGCAGGCAGGTCAGTGAGTTACAGGGCGCTCCGTGTCTCCGTCCAGTTTAGGCTAGTAACTAATAGGCCTATGCTGTTATGTAGTTTATAGGGGTGTGACGAGCGAGATTAAAATGTGACGAGATTTCTCGTCGAGGCGAAAAGTAGTCTCGTGATGTTGCCATGACAGAGTGTTAGGATGATTAGGAAAGAATATGCCACCGCTTCGTTTACATTGCGCCTCCACTATCGTTTTGCTTTGTATTTAAATAAAAAACATTTAATTCAGTTGGATAACGGTCGCCGCCGCTCCATATTCACAGAGTACGCGCGATCACGAAAGTGAAAGTAAACGCGAGCGCGCATTCAAACGCAATTTCAATACCCAGCTTTTGAAAGCGGCTCCCTGACGAATGCAGATATCTCTCAATATGAAAGCTATTTTAGGCTGGGCTGTGTAGCTGTAACCATCTCTTAGCTCTGTATCAAAGAAAAAATTGGTCTTATTTGGTTGCATTTATTGTAAAGTGTTACCATAAAAATGAATAACAGTTTTCTCTTAATCTTATTAAGCACAAACAGTAAGGTTTCATTTGTTAACATTAGTTAATGCACTGTGAACTATCATGAACTAACAATGAATGACTATTTTTATTAACTAACATAAACAAAGATTAATAAATACTGCAGCAAAGATATTGCTCATTGTTAGTTGATGTTGGTTAATACATTAATGTTAATAAATGAGACCTTATTGTAAAGTGTTACCATTTTTATTTATACTGTTTTTATTTCTATGATCAGTTTGTGGAAAGGAGTTCAGTTAGGAGGTCAAAAGTTGTAGAGATACCTGTCTCGTCACACCCCTAATAGTTTATATAGAATTAAGTTAGCATTAGCGGAGTTGTCTGTTTTGCAGCACTGAGCAGTTATTTTACATAACTTTATCATAAAAAACAGTACAAAAACAAGCCACGCCCCTCCATAAGCCCCTCCCCCATAACAAAGCCACGCCCCCATGGTAAGTGCACCGTATAGTTTCCTGCTTTTTTGTCCTTTGCCAATCACACCTATGAATATTAGCCTAATATTGAACCACTGTACTCATATGAACCGATTTAAATATGTTTTTAGTACCTTTATGGATCTCGAGAGAGGAAGCGTCCATTGCTCCCTATGGAGGCCTCACTGAGCCATCGGATTTCAAATAAAATATCTTAATTTGTGTTCCGAAGATGAACGAAGGTCTTACAGGTGTGGAATGGCATGAGGGCAAGTAATAAATGACAGAATTTTCATTTTTGGGTGAACTAACCCTTTAAGATTGAACAGATTTTGTACTGTTCCTCTAAAAGGTCATAATGGTACAGTAAGGACTGAATTCGAGATGCCTGAGACTTTGTGACACTGCTAAGTATTGTGCAAAAATACAATTATTTTAACACATCAAACAATATTTAGCATCTGCATTAGCTGCTGGAAAAATGTTTACTAGTGTTGAGGATTTCTCTAAATTCATGCGTCGTTCCAACAGCTGTCAAGATCAAGAAGAACAAAGACAATGTGAAGTTCAAGGTCCGCTGCAGCAGATACCTGTACACATTGGTCATCACAGACAAAGAGAAGGCTGAGAAGCTCAAGCAGTCCCTGCCACCAGGTCAGTCTTCAACACCAAATGAAGATACATTGAAGTGCAATTAAGATTATTTCACAACAGTAATAGTGTTAATGGTAGTAGATCTAAGGATCTAGACCAGTGGATCTCAAACTTTTTGGCTTAAAGGTCCCCCCAATCATCAACAGCAATATTTGAAGGCCACTCCTTACTCACAATTTCTACCCAATAAAATATTTTAGAGCTTTGCATAACTAGAAAAATGTACATTTGTTTTAAAAAATAACCAAATAAGAAATGTCTTATTTTCATGCTCATCCCCTTTGAAGTTTGAGGCCCCCTAGTGAGCCCTGGGCCTCTGTTTCAGAACCACTTATGTAGACTAAATGTTTGGCTGTAGAAGTGTCATTTTTGTTGGACATCAATGAACATGTAGTGGATCTTGTAATGTGAATTTCTCATTGAACCCAGGGTTGAGTCAGAACTCCCATAGGAAACAGTAACCTATAAACAACAGGGAATGTTAACTTTTTCAGGCTTGAAGTAAAGCTGTTAATGTTAAAGTTGCATATTATAGCTTAGCTCTTAGTTTATATTATATTTTTTTTGTGAGGTTCTTTTAAGTGATTTTAATTTTCAAATGCTCCCAACTGACTGGAAAGTTATGGGAATGCTGTGTTCATCAGGTGTTTGTGAGAAGTGTGCAAGTTGTCCAAACACTTTGGGCCTGTTCTGTGCCCACTGTGCATTTACACGCTTGCTAGAACAATGAATGGACCAAGTGCTGAGTTTCGCATCACTATGAGATTTCAGTTCCACCGGTTCACTAACACTCTTATAACTGTTAGACCATGACTAAGGTTTGAATCTAAGGTTTCTGTGACCAATCTCTTTCTCTCTCTGGTTTCAGGTCTGGCTGTAAAGGAGCTGAAGTAGATGTCTCTCTTGTACAAAATGTTGGAATAAAAGTGGAAAAAATTAAGCGTTGCTCTGTGATTTGTCTATACTGTTCACCGTTTTTGATCTGTTTTTTTATAAATAAAAAAATCATGCTTGTTTAGGTTGTGGAAGGTATACACTCCCATCCCATCTTTTGGGGTCAGTAAGATTATATATATATATATATATATATATATATATATATATATATATATATATATATATATATATATATATATATATATAAATAAATAATTTTATTTATTTAAGAAATTGGTCATTTTAAGGACACATTGATTGGCGAAGACTTCCATTTTTACAATAACATTCCATTTCAAATAAATGCTGATGTAATTAGTACATCTTTTGTTTAAAATTGATGATAAATTAAGAACCAAATCAGATGTTAAAAATTCAGCTTTGCCAGGAATAAATTTGCATTTTATTAAAATAGAAATTTACAATAAATTTATAATAGGTTTTGCTTTAATTGTAAAGCTATTTCACAATAACAGTTTTAGTATATTGGCAAGCATAAAACATGAGAAAAATCTTGCTGACACCAAACTTTTTGTACTTTGATATTTTGAGTGAGCTCAGACTTATTAGCATTAATGCTCTTAAACCAAAAGGTTTATATTGAAAACGTCTCAATCAAATATGTCCAAACATTTGACTTTTACTGTATCACACAGGCTGCATATTCTCATAAGCTCCTCCTATTACCATCATTTAAATTGCTTGTTTAGAAACCCCATAATATTGAGGCATTTTAACTACAAATGGCATTTGGTACAAAGTCAGTCTAAACCTCCATAGATGTTATAAAACTGACACATCCCTTCTTGTCTCTGATCATGGAGTCTTTCTCTGAAATACACAGGTTAATGTTTGTGGGTGGGTCATTGCATGAAATGGATCACTTCCATTTTGTAAATCTACATAGAACTACATAAAACTACATAGAAAAAAGGTTGACTAGCAATTACTGGCCTTTTCTTCGAGTTCCCGAAACTACAAGGTGTTTATTAAGATAATTTATTGCTGATGTTTCAACAAATATACATTTTACTGTGCAAAACCACAACAGGATTGTCATTTTACGATCTACCCACAAACCAACATAAGGAGAGCATGTTCTTAAAGGAATGACATTATAAAATAATCTCACTAGGAAAGTTAGTGGAGCAGAATGCTAGCTTTTACTTCTGCCTAAAATGTGAGGAGGAAAACAAAAGTAAACCTGGTCTTACGTACAAGTGCCTGCATTTACTTGATTGGCCCAATAGATGGCAGCATAGCGTCAGATATTTTTATATAAATTACCACATTCAGAATTTATCTCATATAAGTATATTTTATTCAAAGTCATTTATAGCTAAACTCCAAAAGCAATAATATATATTAAATCTCGACTAAATCTCGTTTTCAACACACTTAAACCACCATCACAAAAAGTTCCAAAAGAAAGAAACTGTTTCATCTTCATTTTCCTATTCAGGCGCGACCCCGTGTCTCGTTCGTGCGCTCATTCAAGCTCGCTCCCGAGTTACCATCAGGGAATGAGCGCACAACACGCGCAGAAATGGCTGCGGCACGAGACCAGGATTTAATGCAATAATTCCACATTTCCCGTGAATTCCCATGGGCTGCGATTTGGAGGAAGTATTCAGAGATCTTCTTATGTACCTTTCAGCACTTTTGCTTCAATACACAGTCTTTCCAATCTCAAAATCCATGGCTTTTGTTTGAGAAGACAAGACAGCGGAGAGAAACACGGGAAAGAAACACCCAAATTGTCCAACCGTCTCTATCTGGGGAAGTGATTTATTCGTCTCCTCGACTGCTGAAGGATGTCGTCTGCACGGGTTGATTATATCGCTCCTTGGTGGACTTACTGGCTTCATCAGTTTCCTCATGTGAATCTAAGGTTTCAGCCGCTGGATCACACATTTAAACCGCAAGAGGAGAACTACCAGCAGGTCAGACCTTCTGTTTTTACTGTCATACAGAGGTTCATGGTTCAAACACAGTCAAGTTAAGATTTATACACACTTGTCACACTTATTTTATGTTTGGGACTCCATAGTTTAAAAATATAGCAACTTGGTAACATGTTTCAGAAGTCTTCAGTCAGATTGTTTAATTATGTTTGGCGTCTCAGTGACCCCTTATACAATGTACACTTTCTTCATATTCCCGTTTACACAATTGCCAGTGGATTTGTTTACTTTTTTTTTTTCCACAATGTGTTTTAATAGGAGTATTAGACAACATTTTGTGCTTCAACAGAGGACTGGAGCTTCAATTAGGCTGTAGCTGTCATTTGGGTTTTGTTGAGGAACATATAAAAGAATTAAAATGGAAATTAACTGGCAAATTTTGATATTATTTTTAAATATTTACCATTGTGGTCAGTCACTGAGAGCCCAGCCATAAAGTCAGTCTTACCTGAACATGATGAACTCCAGCAGACCAGTGTTATGTTAGTAGCCCATCAATGAGAGAGGCTACTTTTTATGACTGTTTTGGATTAGTTTTTATTTTTATGTTTTCCTTTTTCATTTTAACTGTCACGCATGGAATCGTTGTGTAAAAACAGTTCAGATTGACTTTATGCTCTGCATTTTCACTCTTCTGTTCTGTTTGGCCTTTTGAGAGACTTCAGTTCCCTTTGTTTAAACAGTAAAAATGTAACACTGAGGTTCATACTTTTATGAGAGATTATAAACAACATCTTTTCAGACGTCCTTGATTAGAGAGCCCTTATGCAATATGAATGATGAATGAAATACAATGCATTTCACATGCATCAAGTATCGGATTTGTCTACACACTGTTCCTCGACCCCTAACAGAAGTAATGTTGCTTCCCTCTTTCTGAAAAGTGCACATCTGCTTTCTGGTGCAACGTGGTTAAAACCGCAGTATTGTTTATTTACTGGGTTTTGATGGGTTCAAATAGCCGTATCTGGCTGAAAATCACTGTCAAACCACATTTCACAGCAGAACAGGATCTTATTTTGAACCAGATTCTTCGAATCAAGTCACTAAAACACCTATTTCTCACCCAGACTAAAAGTTGCTTGAATCTCTCCTGCACCTGTCTTTGTTATCGTGATGTGGTTTTTCCGCTGACCTGTATCAACATCCAGCTGATTAGAGATGGACTGAGAGGATGAAGGGGCAGAGTGCTCATTTCTGTAGCTGTCTGTTACTATTAAGGCAGATGGTGTAAATGGAGGCAGAGCGAGACCAGATGCTGTGGTGTGAAATCAGGCGCTCACGCTGGGTCCTCCGCCATCTCGGAATGAACACCGGGGCGTTTTCAGATGGCCCGAGGGATCCTCCTTCATAACCCATTTTCCCCCCAGTTTGTGAATCTAAACGCTCTGTTCCCGCTGACACTGCTCTTTGAATCCTAATATGGATTTTCAGCTGAACAGGAAACTGATGGGATCTCTTTCCTCTTTTGGGTTTTAGGCTTGGCCTGGGAGACCATGCATATGAGCTCTCTGCAAAGCTGAGATACTGTTGTTGTGCTTTAATGTTTATTATGAGCACCAGGCAGATGATGTGCTCTCTGTAGAGACTCGCTGTTTAATTGTTTCAGCAATTAGGAAACACTAAATGTTCCAAATGATTAGGAGAGAAAGATTGACTTGGTAAAGAGAAATCCGTTTGGATCCATTTCTTGTTCTTAATCTGTTCCATGGCATCCTTTGGATTCAGATTACAACAAGGTTCCCATTGGTCACTAGCCTGGTAATACCAGACTCTGCTACTACACTTTGCTTCGTAGACAGAGTCTGGAATGGCATAATAGAGAAGTGTTTTCTCTCTCGCTAGGGGGCGCTTGTCTGAAGTTTAAAATCATTGGTTACCCATAAGCCAATCAGATACGTTTAGTTATGACGTATGTTATGCGCCTGTACAGCCGCATCGAAGCACAGACATCATGCATCGAACTCAAATCTATGATTGAACTTCCACTGTAAACCTGTTGTAAACACATGATAAAACAAATGTTTATCAAACACTCTTCTTGTTCTGGCTTCAGTTTGAAAAAGAGTTGAATGTTCTCCATAACAGAGCGAATTGCATCCCGTGTCTCGTTTCCCATTTCCGCGGTCGTTTCGGTTTTCGATTTCTCTAACCTACAATGTAAAACTCGGCGCTTAGCATCTACGTCACGGCTCTCAGCCCGCCCTCTGTTCGTTGATTGGCCCGGCTGTTTCCAGACCGGTGGCAAACAGAAAGCTCTGACGCTGTATCAGACTGAGTACAGAAGCGAAATGAAATTGAGCGGAAGTAGGAAGTCTGACGTAGTCAGGCTAATTGGTCACAATGAATTTAATAAATCACAGCAGTGATTAAATATGATTAGTATACTAAACAAACCTTTTACTAAATCACAACTAAAATCTATAATTTTAATAAAATTATATTCAAAAATATTTTTAAACATTCTAGAAAGTATAAAATCAGTGTTGGTTTATTTATTTATTTATTTATTTTAGTACTAATTTAAAAAAAAAATATATTAAAACATTCCAGAGGGTTTAAAATCAGTTTATTTTTTATTTATTCATATGCATATTTATTTATAATATTAATTATTGGCATTTATTTCATACATTTAAATTTCATAAATGTATTAAAACATTCTAGAGTATAAAATCTGTTAATTTATATTTATATTTATTGAATTGTTTTTATGCGTTTCATATATTTCAATTAATTTTTTTAAACATTCTAGAGAATATAAATTCAAGTATTTAATTTAATATATATTTAAATGTATTTATTTATTGCATACATTTAAATTTAAAATAAATATTAAAATATTCTAGAGTATAAATCACTTATTTGTTTATTAAATTATTTATTTTATTTTTTTATTGATTTATTTTGCATTCTTTCACTCCTTATTTGTCACTGACCCAAGTGAAAATATTTCATCTCCATGTTTAGACCTAGATTCCCCAATGAGCATGCCCAGATTGAATCTGCAGATGGTTTTTGTGCATCTTCAGTGCTGATTTGGGGGGGGAAATCTGTGGAATAAATTTAAATATGGTCCAATATAATAATAAACAGAGCTTTTTGTGGGGTTTTGTTGATGCATTTCCCTTTTGGGTCTGTCAGTGAGGACAGCGACGTCAGTTCCAGAAAGGACCAATCCTCAAGTTATGCCTGAGTGGGTATGTGTTTGTGCGTTAGATGGGTCAAAGGCCATCTGTCCATATGATTCACTTATTTCCTGCGGGGATGAATTGCTAACAGCTGTTTTTTTTCTCCCCATCCCAAACAGAGGATGCATCTGTTTGATTCACACCATAAACTGCGGTTTGTGCACATACGTTTATTTAAAGACACCTGTAGACATTTACTTAGCGTTTTTGTGGTTGGAATTACTAACCACAAAATAATTAGACTTTTGAATAAGAAATTAAAGACTACATATTTACTCTGGGTGGTTACCAGAGTGTTGCCCTGCAGTTGCAACTTTGTTCTGACTATGTTTTACTAGGTGTGTTGCTGTGTGGTTGCTAGGGTGGATTGTTGTCATCAAATCAATGAGCATGATGAGCAATAGTAAAATTGATGCTTGCCTTCGCAAACACTACTAAAAATGATGAGAGAGCAGGGTTATTACAGTATTTTTAGATGCAGATGTTCATAGAGGTCACTAAAGTACAGATCACGTTGTGCTTTAGTGACCTCTATGAACCATACTGAAATTCCTAGTCATCTGACTCATCTGATCCTCAGGTGATGTAGCCTATTTCCTGATTTTGTTGTTGTTTTCTCTTTCATTTGTGTGCTGTTGAAAGATGAAGTTGGAATGGTACAGAAAGAACCCTATAAAAAGTCTAGTGATCGCACATGCTGCATTCCATTCAACTTGCAATGTCCAACTTCCTGCTTGGAAAAGTTCACTTGAACTCAGACTACAAAGTTGGACCAAAATCTTAAAAGCTGTCTTCAAGATGGTATTGTATGATGAACATGGCCCGGGAATCGTATATGCAGTTTATGATAAAAACATTCATATGACTTGATGATGAAAAGAGAAATTTTGAAGAATTGTGCTTGTAATCCATGCAGTTGCAAAAACTGGAAACTGAGCTTTTTGGAATTAAAAAAATAAAAAGACTCAGAAGTACCATTAAAGTATCATAAAATTCTTGCAAGCCATTTGTGTACTTTAGGCCGGCAGTAAACACATCTGTAAACACATTTTCCATCGTTCCTTACCTCCTTGATTCTTTTCATAGACCAGAAGACCTCTTAAATGAACATTAAGTGGAAGAAACAGTTTAATGTTTGTAAGCTGTTGTTTTTAATCGTGATCATCAAGAGAAGAGGCACGTTAAAGGATTAGTTGACTTCAGAATTAAAATTTCCTGATAATTTACTCACCCTCATGTCATCCAAGATGTTTATGCCTTTCTTTCTTCAGTCAAAAGGAAATTAAGGTTTTCTCCATATAGCAGACTTCACTAGGGTCCAACGGTTGAAGGTTCAAATTGCAGTTTCAAAGGGCTCTACACCATCCTAGTCGAGGAATAAGGGTCTTGTCTAGCGATAATAATATATTGCATAATAAAAAATAAAAATGTATATACTTTTTAACCACAAATGCTTGTCTTGCACTAGCTCTGTGATGCGCTGTGCATTATGTAATCATGTTGGAAAGGTCACGCGTGACGTAGGCGAAAAGTATGAATAAAAAATTGCCTTGTGATTTATTTTTCTCAGAGTAGATGTATGTGGAATTTCCCCTGTGCTCATGTTGATCATTACTTTCAGAAGGGTGGTCAATATTTCAGTTCAGAAATGTTTTAGAGAGCATTTGATCGGACGAAAACCTGTCATGCTAGATGAATCATTGATATTTTTGCTGTTTTTAAAGAAATTTATTGTATCTTTTTCTCTCCGTTTATATGAACAAACTAATGGGTTATAGGGCAATGTGAGGTACATGAGGCCATTTTTTTTTTTTCATTTTTCTAAAGAGTCAGATATATTTAGGGCTTAACGGCAGGGTGGGCGATTTGTTCCAGAAACATTTTTGTTATGCTAGTTGAAAGTCTCCTAACATCCTGATAGCAATCATGGTCTAAATGTATTTATATATATATATATATATATATATATATATATATATATGTGTGTCTGTGGAAGGCGTAGGATCGTAAAATGTTTCTCCAATTAAATTTGGTCCGAATGCAATGATACAATGTCCTACCTGCCTGTCAACTTATGTATTTTCATACCTCCATGCACCAAAATAACAAGCTTATGCTGCATTCATACCATGGAAACCCTTGACGTTATACGAGCGTTTTGTGACTCAAATATTTGTGTTTCAATGGCAGATACGAATCTGCAGCAGTCAGGTGATACAGGTTGGTGCTCTTTAAAGCAGAACTAAGTAACTTTTTTTACCTTCATAAATAGTTTTCTAAGTCCTTACGATGGTTGATTGACTTGTAGTGGTGTGTTTGAGGTGTGCACTAACCCCCTCTGGCACGTCTACGCCAAAAAACAGCACTTGCAAGTTGAGCTTCGCCGACCCGACACAATCTCGCCTCATGTTCACGTTCACGCGAGAGTGACAAAATGCTTTACGGTAATTCAAAAACAATGTATATATTATGACTTTATAAGACAATTTCGAAAATTACCCACCTCTATCGAGATTTCTTGTACTGTATTTGCAAAACTACTGCGCTGGTGAGCGTTGTAGTTGTTGTAGTCCAGAGCTGCGCTTGGAGTATTTACGACAGTGTGATTCACTGAAGGAACCTGTAGGGGGAGCTTCGCAAATCTTACTGAGTTCCGCTTTAAGTTATGTTCATTATCATTGTAATATTATGTGCTTTGAGACATGAGGTAGTTTAACGCAGTCTGTCGTGACGCTTTTTTTTTTTTTTGCTCCCTGCTGTATGCGTTCATGTGTTTTGGAGGAGGTGTGGCTTTGGAGATGCTCTGAAGGGAGGATGGGATCTTATGCTTTCAAAGCTAGCTCGCTATTGCTAGCCTCTCCGAAAATTGCCTACCCTACCTTTAACACTTACATTTGCTCTTTTTCCAACAATTTTGATGTTTGGGCAATATCTCTTGCTCAAGCCTCAACTTTGGTGTATTTTGTTTGCTGAAAGTCCTTATTTATTGACTGCCCTTAGGCTCTGTTTTATCACTTCAGACCTGAACCATTGCACTTCACTTCAACTTTACATGTAAGATGAGAGAAAAACCATGCTTTTGATTTATCTGCAGTCTCTTTCATTATTTTTCTTCCAGGTCTGTTTATGTCAGCACCCTTTTAAGCATTTTCTGCAATTCTGGGTGGGCCAGGTTTCGTAAAACCACAAATATTTTCTCAGGAAAAGCTAAAAAAAAAAAAAAATCCCAAAAAGGATGTGAAAGCTGCGACCACATCGACCTACTAAATCGGGACGATCAGATATATCAGAGATCCACAGTTTGCTTTTGGGTAGTGTAGAACAGAAATCTTTACTTTCTGTTTGACATGTGGTGGTAAGTTAAGAGCTCAGTGGTCTTTTGCAATGCAAATAAGCAGTAAAACTAATGCTGTGACATCTTGTCCATAATTGTACTGATTTACATAGTAGCTAACGACAGAATTTTCCAGCAGCTATTGTTAGATTAATAATGATGCTGGTGGTGTGGCCAAGTTGAGAGAAAAGATGATTGTCAGCTTTTGGTATTTGGGTCAGAAATGTTAGTAAGGACCCGGGGGTCTCGGTGAATAGTGTTATTGTACACGTAATGGAATGTATTGCATGTTCTCCAAGCCCACTCATAGTCAACATACCATTATATTAGTCTCTTACTGAGACATATGGCTGATTGTGAAATACTTCATTTTTACAATTCATTTTTATTACTACAGTGAGCATTTTAATGTCAGTACATTGAAGCATGCATGTATTGCATGGCATTTTCATTTCCCAAACAGCTCAAAGGCAGGCTGTTTCATCAGTTTTGTAGTCCATCACTTATAGTTTATATTATCTCCTGTCAGGTCCTCATGCCATTTTTGATGGAGCTTTGTCTTCAGATGTGAGAAAAAAGTTAAATTCGAACAAATTAAATTAAACCATTGACATGTAACCTTCAAATATTTCTCAATTCATTTATTGGAATATTGATAATATTCACTCTTAATTTCATTATATTCATTATTATTCCCAAAATTGTGAACAGTAGTGTATGTAACATAATTCTGCAGTGCCCTTATCATCTTTCTTCCTCTCTGTGTCTCCTTCCTGTTTCTTCATTCGCCCAAAGCCCATGACCTGCTCCGCTCAGAGTTAATGATGTCCCAGCTGTGAGGGTGGGGAGGTTCATCCGAGCGCACTGTGTTGGAAAAACCCCCGGGGTTGCCCCCAAACCCCTTACTCCCTTTCAAAAGCTGTGTAGGACAGATGAGGATAGAATCAAGTGAGGTTGACTGCTCTGTTGAGGACCTTCCTAAAGGCTCGCCTCTGCTTTACTGTAAAACCCCAGTCATCCAGGCCCCTCATGGCCTTGCCTTGATCCAACAATGGAATCTTCTCAAATATTCTGGTATACTGAAACTATTTGCAGTTTTTTTTTCACTGAGATATTGGAAATCACCTGGATATTGCATTAGCATACACTGTCATGAAAAAAAGGTACGGTGCTTGTCACTGGGGCAGTACCCTAAGGTACAAAGGTAAAAGGTACTAATATGTACTAATACATGTACCTTTAAGGTACGAATATGCACCATTTAGGGGTAAATAAGGTACAAACTGATGTACCTTTTCACTTTTGTACATTAGGGTACTGCCCCAGTGACAAACACCACACCTTTTTTTTCTGACAGTGTAGGTATTTTTTCATTGACGTTTAATGGCTTGTGTTTCTACGTTTTTTTGTTTTTTTTTTACATAATACTCTGACTTTCCCTCAGGCATATGACTCCATTTTATAATGCAAATATGTAATTCTGTACCTCAAAGAGCATGAAAGTGTAAAATTGTAGGTTTCTGATCAAGAGGTTGATGTGTCACTCTTCAACAAGTGTAGTTCTCTCACAGTTCCCAGCAGATGGGCGTCAGTGTGCTCCACACAGCTGTTCTCCACCTGCTGCGACCATCACATAGCTGAAGTTTGGCTCAGAACTTCCACAGAAAGCACATGCAACACTTAGCTCTACACAATATGGATGAATCCCAATTTGTATACTTTTACCAAGTATATATTGGACTGGCAATGACAAATACCTGTATTAAAACTAGGTATGTACCATATTAACATCTCGATACTTCATCAAAGAACTGTCTCAAACTTTTGGCAGTGTTTTATTGTGATACTGTGACAAATGATGAATGCTACACTTTTAGAAAAAAAGGTTCTATAGAATCTTGTTCTGCCAGGTGCTTCATATATATAGAACTGTTTGGTAACACTTTACAATAAGGGTTCATCAGTTAACATTAATTAAGAATTAACAATACTTATACAGCATTCATAGTTAAAGTTAATTTCAACATTTACTAATACACTATTAGACTAAAATCAAATGTTGTTTTTGTTAATATTAATTGTAAAAAAAACAATTAGTTCAAAAAACAATGAACAGCTGGATTTTTATTAACTAACATTAACATAGATTAATACTTACTGTAACAAATGTAATGCTCATTGTTAGGTTATCTTAGTTAATACATTAACTAATGTTAACAAATGAGACCTCATTGTAAAGTGTTACCAACATTTTAAGGGTTTCCATCATGGGATCATTTTATGGATTTAGTTTGAACTGTGAATTAATTCATTTTGTTTTAATTCAATATTAATTAAATTTTATGAATTAAGTATACTTTATCACTGGGGAAAAAAAAAAAAACCTGTTAAAGATTAAAGTACAATGCAATAATTTTTCCTTATATATAACATTTTTGGCAGAACCTCATTGAATCTTTTTTCTAAGAGTGTAAATCTGAAGGGCCGTTCACGCTGACAACGTTTTGTAGAGACATATTTTTCATGACAGTTGGAGATTCTCAGCAACATGAGTGACGTTGACTGTTCCAAGTTGAACAGCTTGAAAGCTTGGCAACCTCTAGCGCTGTTGGTGTGAATGGGGCTTGAGTGTTTTTCCTAACCAGTCATGACAAGTTATGAGTGATGAGATATCTCGGTTTCTCTTTCTGGACAGTTGGGTAGCCCCACCTACCGTGGAATCGAAAAATCTGCTCCACATGACTGCATGTTTAGCATCAAAAATGTTCTGATTAGCAGATTTGCTTTGTGTAGACAGACAGTTTGCCTGTCACTGGAACTTAAGCCGCGTTTCCACCGAAATTACCTGGAACAATTTGTCCCAGGAACCTTTTTCCCCCAGACCTATTGGTAGCTGCGTTCCCATAGCAGTCTAAAGTACCATGAAGATAATCCTGTGACGTAGGACTGCGTGCGACTTTCCAGTTCCCGCTAGATTTCATCCTTTGCATATAAGCTTAATAAAGCCTGAATCTCATTGTCAGTCCATCGGTTGTATTTTTTAAACTCCATTGTTGATTTGAATAGCAAAAAACTTTCACTGCACGCACCGCAACAGACTTTAAAAAAACAATGGTTCAAATAAAATGTGTGGAGTCAACCAATCAAAATGCTGCGTGAACTCAACCAATCATCATGTTCAGCGCCCAAGTCCCACCCCCGAAAGTTCTGGAACTTTGAAAAAGTACTACCTCGTGAGCAGGTACTTTCTGATGGGGAATTTTTTACCTGGAACTTCATTTAGACCCTGATTCCTGCAGTCAAATCACACTGAGTACCACCCCAAATTTCCTAGTTCCTGGGGAAAGTTCCTGCGGTGGAAACGCGGCTTTACGTTTTTGAAAGAAGTCTCGTATTCTTACCAAGACTGCATTTATTTGATCAAAAATACAGTGATATTGTTACAATTTAAAGCTGCAGTCCGCAATTTTTCCTCTTTGACGCCATCTCTTGTTTGAAACCTGCAATTGCAGTCATATGCGGAACAGTTATCTGTACGTGCGTTGTGCATCGGCACAGCTCGTCAAAGCGGATGAATCTAATGTTTGCTGTCAGTCACCGCACCGGTGTGGATACTGAACTTCAGAATCACAGATTCTGGGTCTTGAAAGTATGACCAATATAAGAATTTTCACGGGAAAATATCATCTGAACAAGTAACATTTCTGCCACTTTTGTTCTGACCAACTGAGGAAAAAAGCATTAGGCCTACAATAAATTGCGCTGCCAATGATGATTAAATCTAACGGTTTAGCTCATGCCAAACCGTGCAAATTTTTCTTACTGTTATACTTTGTTCTCAAATCGTTAATGTTAACAACATCAGCATTACTATGACTATGTGTATGTTAGCCTTACCTGTAGATTTCAATTTCTGTAGCCACTCAACAGTCCAAAGTCTTTTGCTTTTTGACCACAGGTGAATCTCCAGTTGTCACTGATGATTGCCATTTGGACCTTTCTGGATTACAATCCACCATCAAAATGATAAGTTTAATTATTGCAGTTGCTGTGAGAACAGGATATAAATGATCCGCTACCAGCAGCGTCCTCACGTGATCAAACTGACTAGCCTGGACGGGACTCCTTCCTTTCTGTTTACAGACGTGACGTAATGACGCACAGACAAACTGCTGCATGCTCAAATTTCCTGTGGAAATCCACCATGTCGCTCTTATTATAAAACATTATTACAAGCTTACCATTGTGAATCGAGCTAAGATAATGAGATAATGAGTTTTGAACACTGGCTGGTTATGTACTTGCTCAAAAATTGATTTTGGATAATTTTTAACCAAAAAAAGTTACGGACTGCAGCTTTAAAATAACTGTTTTCTTTTTCAATATATTTTAAAATGTAATTTCTTCCTGTGATGTCAAAGTTGTTTTTTAGAAGCCATTATTAGAAGCCATGATCCTTCAGAATTCATTCTGATATTCTGATTTAGTGCTCAGGAACAGTTTTTATTTATGCTTGATCTCTTGCAAGGATGCACACTTTGAAAAATCCACTGGAAAAAGTACACAATCCGGTCATCCTTCACATACTATGCTTAACGTGCTGTGAGTCGAGACACACTAATGCTATATATAGGACACATACTGTGGGAATTGGGATTCGGGCTGTTTCTTATAGTTAACGTGGTCTCTGATGATAGTGTAGATACAGTATGCTGGTTTAACAGTTGAAATGTTGTCCTAAACCTGTTTGGCTCATCTCTCTCTCAGACAAGCAAACAATGTTTGAGCAAGAATCATGTTGGAACAGCTTACATTCTTACGTATTCTTGTCTTTCTGGAAATCGTTGGCCACTTTCCCTAGAAACCTGACCTAGGATCAGTCCTCTATTTCCTCTGTGAAAATATTCTGTCTAGGCTTGTTTAAAGGTCCCAAACTCCAGGATTATTTGACTCTTGTTTGCCTCAATACAGATCTCCCCTCAGGCAGCAAACTACTTGATTCTGCCCTGTTTGTTCCTCGAAGCTTAAAGGCTTTGTCTTTGGAACCTCATTTACGTCCAGTTTTACAGCCTGCCTATTCATGGGGATGGTGTGATTGGCATTTGAAAAGGGTGTTTTATCCAGGCCTGTAGCCAACTATGCTCAGGTTGAGCTGTATGTCAACGACCCCAAAGGGAAATTCGGTCTGTGAATGTAGTGGACACTTTATGCAAACAAGCCAAAGAACAACACGGAGCACTTTACCGAACTACTGAACTGAAATAACCCAGGTCTGTTTGTGTTGAAAGGTATGAAAAGTATTTGTACATGATAACAACTTGTGCCTGAGAACTGGTGTGGTTGATGTTAATGTGCCTAAATAATTTTGAAATTGGATCCATGCTGTTTCCAAACAGGTAACAAAGCCAAATGTTTTTAGATTTTGCCCATATAACATTTAAGATGAAGAAAACTGGTGTAAGATTTTAACTGATGTTTGTTTGTATTATATACAGTATATCAGGTTTTATAAAGAAGAATGCGTTAATCAAACACGACAGACTTAGGACAGCATATGGACACGTTAAGCGTCAACTTCTATACAGTCTTTGTGAGAAAGGATGCTGAATGTGCATACAGTATATATGACACTGTCATCACATTCTGATTGAATAAGCCATGTTTCAGCAGTCATTTCCTTAAGGCTTCAATTAAACTTTATTATACCGAACAAGAGAGATGCTGAGCGCTTCATTCCTGGAGAAAGACAGCAGTGTTTTTGACCGAGAGGCGGTGGGTGGTTGTGAGTGAGGATGTGAAATTGCATTCACATGGGCGGCGTTGTGTCTTTTGTTCTCTGTCGTGGAGATTCCACGCCACTTTATTCCCATAATCCTCTGTTTGAACCCCTTTCATCCTTCCCTTGTGTCCTTCCCATTTTCTTCTTTCACACTATCCTCTCTACCCTCCTTACCAGCTCCTTACTTCTGCGTTTCCCCACCTCTTTACTGTCCTTTCTTCTTCCTCCATGGTTTCCCCCCTTTTCTCCCCACCCGTCCTTCTCTCGTCTGTCCTCTTTCTTTCTCTCCGACGTCTCTCTATATGCTTTATAAATGCTATAAGATGGGTGGACTATAGAAATTAAATGATAAAAGTAAAGGAAAAACAAAAAGCTTTTTAAACACAGCAGAGTTGAAACATATACAAATATTATGGAAGACCTGTCAGCAACATTTCCCTTATTTACATTCAATCTTAAGCACAGAAAAGCATGCCGTTTTCTGAGGGGACTCATTGTCAGACCTCTCTCATACAAAGTCAACATAAAATGTCATTCGCAACCCATTTTCCATATATAATCTGTATTTCTGAGTGACACAGGATGTTCACTGAAAAATAAAACATGGGTGGGACTTGATTTTATGAGTTGAGGTTGAAAAGAAAGAAGTTAATCAGTTTTTACAGTTTGACAAAGCATTTGGACATACACCCATTAAGAATCATTAACAATAAGGATGTTTTTTGAGAAAGTAAATCAGTTAAATTTTGTTTTCCAAATCATGCTGACTTTTTAAAGTGCCCCTATTATGCTTTTTCAGATGTTACCTTTCATGAAATATAGCTGTTTGTGAATGTAAACGGTCTGCAAAGTTTCAAAGATCAAAGTGCAAGATAAATTAAATTATCGTCTCCCAAAAGAAAGAACAAATTCTGAACTCTCTGAAACAAGTCGTCAGTAATTCCAGTCTAACTTCCTGCTCAAACCTCTGTAGGTTTGTAACAAATTTGCATAATGCCAGCCTATGGTCTTTATTGGCTGCCCATGAACAATGTCTACTTTGACCCGCCCTCAAACACTGTAGTTGTAGCTGAGGCCTGGCCGTTTTTTTTTGTCTTTTCATGTTGACATGTCGAGAACGCTTTTTTTCTGTGCTGAGAATCCATTTTGCATGCACTTCAAAAGGATGAGGACTCACGCTGGAATTGATATGGAAAAAAACACCACTGTTACTGTTCGTATCACTGTCTATACAAGTGCTGAGCCTCCGGAGGTAAAATACAGATATGGTAATGCCCATTTCCGACATGTACTGTAAGTGGTAGACCAGCCAAAACAAACTTTGCCGTCTGACCAATCAGAGCAGAGCAGGCTCTGAGAAAGGAGACACTGTGAGAAAAAAGGTGATGCTGCAATGTATATTATGAGAAAATTAAAGTGTTTTTGACCTTGGATGCATGCAAACCTATTGTAGGAGACCTCTAAAACAAAGTTAAAAATAGCATAATAGGGGTACTTTATTACTTGGAGCGTTTCCACAGTTATGAAATATGAGGGATTTATTTAAAATTCTGATTTCCACATAGAGGGCATGCATGTGACATCACCGTCGGCTGTTGTGACTGCATCCACTGAGTGGCAAAAAGACTAAGTGGCAGGCAGCATTGATTTTCAGTGTGAATGACACAAAAAACACACAAAACACATCCAAAATGGGAAATAGCTTTGATTTGATTTGACAAGAAATCTGAGGTATATTTTTACAGACTGACGAAAGCTACAGAAAAGAGAAGCAATGGATCAATCACTGCAATTCACAGAAACATACTGGACTCCAGGCAGCGAAAAGTTGATTTACAGTCGTAATTTTGTGTCAATATGTTGAATTTTGGGTTAAAATCAAACCCTATATGAATATATATATATATATATATAATATGAATATAAGATGAATATAAGATGGTAAATGTTTACCATCTTATATTCTGCATAAGTGGGTGTTTTTTTTTTATTATCTCTGACAAAAATATACAAGATTTAGGGCTGGGCGATATATATAACATTGATATAAGTGATCACCTGGATTTAGACAACCTATTTAGTATTTATAAAGCATTCACAGGCAAATTTGTCTTATGTATTTCCCTGGCATCGAAATCATAAATGTCAGGAAACACAATTCCTATCTGCATGTCAATAACCATGGAATACTGGATCTTTGGTGAGTTGTAAGGAACACTATCAAGTCCAACCTTTAGTTTAATAGTTTGTTTTATTTGTGTTTTACTCATGTTTTCGTGGTTTTCCCTATTAAATCAAGTCATGCAGCAGGCTCTTTTGCCACTTAGTCCGACTGAGGGGGGCGTGTTCCAGCGGGAAAGGGACATCAATGCATACCCTCTAAATGTCATCGCAATGAGTAAAAACTTGAAAATTCACAGACATTTTTTATATTTTTATTCAGATCTAAAATATTGACTAGAAATTGAGAGTCCAGTCTTAGAAATTACATTAAAAATCCAGTTATCACAAACAGATAGAAGTGCCATGTAAATTCATTGGTGAAAAGGTGTGGGAACCCTGTGCTGTAATCCTGTGGACATTTGTAAGCATGAGCGGCGGCTAATTGAAAAACAGCTCTCAGTCATGTTGTGTCCCGTCTGTTTGTGTGTTTGAATGACAAGGGAATATGGGTGGGTGGAAATGACTTAGTGAAGAAGTGTGGGAGTGTGTAAATAATTCCTCTTTGCTTTATTTCCATAGAGGATAATGCAGGTGTTCCATTATTCATGTCTGCCTGGTATTAATGCACACTCTCTGTGTGTGCGTGTACGTTGTATTTGTTTGACTATTATAATTACACACTCACTTTTGCTGTACGTGTGTGCTGTAAGGCCAGATAAGGCTGCAACACTGTGGTGTTTATGCATTTTTGGAGTGTATTCCAAATGTATTCTGAAGCAATTCATTGTGTTTATAATAATGGCTCTGAATCTTTATTGCATGATTTATCTTCCTTCTCTGTCCGTATCTCTCTTGCGCAAACACATGCAATGTTTTTCTCTCCACTGCCTATCCTTCTTGTTTACACTCTTTGTATCATTTTGTGGCTTCAGTTCTCCATTTCTTTACCTGTATATCTTGTGTTGGGCATATATATGTAATGGGAGAGATGTGTCAAACAGTATCTTACTGCACTTTAATATTGGCTTGGCCAATAGTGGCAGGACTGCTTTGTTATTCAAACAAGGATTAATGTGAAAATATAGAGCAGGATGTGTCTGACAAGCCAAGATGAGGAAGAACTTGGAACTATTCATTTTTATAGTATTTGTTTTATTGTTTTGATTCTTACATAATTTGAAGCTGCTTTTGTACTCATGCCAGACATAATCATTTGTTACAGCTAATTTTATCTTTTGGTCTGCATCCATCAGGCTCCAGTAAAAAAGCAAAAAATAAATAAATAAATATATATATTTTTTAATTAAACAAAAATTAAAATAAATTAAATAAAAATTAAAATATATATAATTAAATAAAATAAAATAATTCACTGTGTTATATAATGATATAATACACATGTATGTCTATTTCATTAAATGTTTAGTTGAATTTTCTGCCAAAATACCAAAATACCTATGATGTATGTACTGTTAATGTTGCCTTGATATAGGATTTTGCTAATACCACCCATTATTAATCTCTTTTCCCTGTCAAACAGAACAAGTTTCTCGTAGTTCACTAAGATCACAGGATTTAGTCAGGGTAATTCCAGTCATGTATCACACGCTGCTTCATTAAAATAGTCAATGATAATTCCTCTTTTCACTTTGTCCCAGGACTTAACTACAAGGGCAGAGAGGACCTGGGGGTTGCCATGGTGATGTTTATTTATGTGAGCTTTTTTTTTTCGCCCCGTCTCTGGCCAAATGCTGGCCAAAAGCAGTAAACATAATGCCAGTCTTTCTCCTCTTGTTTCCACACCAACTGCTTCCCTTGCTGATACTCACTCACTCACTCACTCATTCACTCACTCACTCACTCACTCATTCACTCACTCACTCACTCACTCTCTGTCTCTCTCTCTCTCTCATCACCACTCTTCAGTGAGAATGAAAACACACGCTCGTTCCCTAAAATGTGCCCCATCCCCTCCCATAAGACCCCCCTGTGGCAGTCTGTGTGCCTCCTCCCCCCATTTCCTCATCACAGTACCTTCATCAACCCCTATTTACCCTTCACAAAGGCCTGATGGGGAATTCACCATCCTCAAAGGTGGAGGAGGGGTTTACACAGACTCATCTTTTTTTCAGACAATATGACTGAAATGAGACACTGGGTTTCATGTTTAGTGGACTATTACAGTACCATTCCGTACAGTACCAGTACAACCAAACAGACCTCACCCCCCATTTACTACCATAGGGCGGCGACAAGATATCTTCCTTTTGTGTTCAGCAGAACAAAACAAATTGATACAGGTTTGAAATTATTTGACAGGGAGTAAATGATGACAGAATTTTAATTTTTGGGTGAACTATCCCTTTAAAACATTAAAAAATAGTCTATGATATTATTAAACAGAAAAAAATATGAAATAACTGCTTATCTATATGTTTCTGGCAGATGGTAGAAGTCGGGTGGTAGAAGTCAGAGCAAAAAATCTAAGTTTACAAGGTGTAATTAAAAGTTCTACAAGGATGTAAATGCTTTTTATAAGCCGTAATCTTGTAATTATGGTAATGTTTACAGGTCTTATATAATCTCAAACGAAATTATATTACAACCTAATTCTTTATCTTGTCTGTTGTGATTTCTAACTATAGTTTCTCTCACACAGTGAATGAATGCGTAATTCTGGGTAGATTGGTTGGCTTATTAGTCTTAGCGTTAATAGATGGTAGTGAAGCAGATGGCTTAGGATGTCCCACCACCCACAGGATGAAAGAGACAGTGTTGAATGTAACCGAGAGAGACAGACAATGCAAGAAACAGGGATGGTGATGCAGCAAATATAGACTCTGGGCTGCTTGCTATAGCTGTCCTACTTTCTCCATCCCCTTCAGAGCTGAGAGGAGGATGGGATACGACATGGTGTGTGTATATGAGTGTGGCTTTGTTGAATAATTGTACTGCCCCATCAGTTGTCATATTTATCCCCAGTTACTGCTTAAAATCCTTAGATTCCTGTCTGGGTGAAGGTTTTCAACCCAGTTAAGACCATTTTCAATGCCAAAAATGAGATCATTCTCTTTAACGGTGGTGTGTATGTGGTACTAAGCATTGGCAGAGCAACATGCTACCTTGTGCCCCCATTAAAGACTGTGGGACTAAAATAGCTCCGAATCTATCAACTGGAACTCTAAGTTATATGACAGTTTGTTGCAACTGGAAAAGACCTCTGTGTTATCAGTGTAATGCATTGTCTGTGTTTGGAAAAAATCTCAGGAGGTCATGACTTCATTAACAAGAAACTTGCATTGGCAGACAAGGTCATAGGACAGGTAGTACAAATGGAAACTTTAAATATAGCCAAATGTTAATAGCCCCCTTTGAAGTAAAGCTCCAAGGTTAGTCAAGGGTAGGTTTATCACAGAAAATTGTATGTCTACTCTTTAAACAACTTTATGGTAAAACTGGAACACTATGGCAACAGCTTGCTTACCTGTTCGCGACGGCATTTTGCTTGGAGGGAGGCTTGGGTGGAACTGACAGAAGGGTAGTTTCTTTCAACTTTTCCCCTCCGTTTGGCCTAAAACACTGTACTCATGGACATCTAGTTTAAAAATGTTGACTAAAAACACTGAGGTTTTTTCTGATTTTCCGTCACAGCCTTCTCTCTGTTTTTATGGTTGTTTGCAGCCTTAAGCCGCTGCTTACAATGCGCTGGATCCTTCACTGGAAACCAAAAGTAGCTCACTCCCACTATACATTTACTCTTTGAATTCTTGCACTTGGGAGCAATACAAGACGATACCATTATTACTAAAAGTTTGCTATGAAGTATTTCCTACTAAAGTTTACTGCCTTTAGCTGCTGCTTACAATGTGCTGGATCCTTCACTGGAAACCAAAAAGGCTAACTCCCGCTATACATTTACTCTTTGAATTCTAGCACTCAGAAACAATATAAATCGACACCATTATGACTAAAAGTTTGCTAAGAAATTATGCTTGAATTTCAAATGGAGCGGCATTTAATAGACAGAGCCGTAGTTCACTGACAAGCTACGCAATATCACGTTCATTATCGCAGATGAATTGCCTTCGATAATGAACGCGATATTGCGTAGCTTGTCAGTGAACTACGGCTCTGTCTATTAAATGCCGCTCCATTTGAAAGCAGGTGATGGCGATTTCGCGGTAATCAGGGAACCGGCTTTACTGACGAAATGCGCGTGACAATCGCATGCGATATATCGCCCAGCCCTAATTGAAAGACATAATAAAGTATATGTTTAAAAAAAGTTTGCTAAGAAGTATTTCCTACTAAAGCAAGGCGGTAATTGACTGGTATCCATAGCAGACTGGTGGGACTGGCCTTGGATGGCAACATGCCCAGTGCATTATGGGTGTTGAAGTTTTCCTACCTATTTGGCAAAAGGGAAGATGACAGCCTTTTTGCTGTTTTTTTTCTAGTTTAAAAGGGTATTTCATATTCCATTTTACTTGCATAATCAGACACATTTCACAGTGAAACAGGGAAATCAATGAGGAAAAATGTTGGACAGGGATTGATTTTATCCATTAGGAGTTAATTGGATCATGAAAAAATTGTTCTCATAATTCGTAACCCATTTTGTTTTTCTAAAAATAAAAAAAAAGTCAACAGTACAACATGTTGCACATTTAAAAAAAAAAAAAGAAGAAAAAAAAAAGAAAATCAACAGCATCCATAACCCATTTTACTTGCATAATTTGACTTATTTCACAATGAAATAATGATGAATAAGGAAAAAATGGGTTTGATTTGTTGTCCATTAGGAGTTGATTGGATCATGAAAAAAAAAAAATGCATGGATAAATTGTACACAGAAAAACATGAATCAAGACATGGAGTTAATTTGAATTTCAGGTTGACTTTAAGCATTGTAAACTGAATATGCATTTTTATTTAAATATGGTTGGTCATTACTCATAATTCAGATATCATAGCAGTGACGCTTTCTGAACAACTCAAGAGAATTTTGTTTCCATATGTTGACTGATAAGGGAGCTTTGTGTTATAAATGGCATATTTTCATTTAAAAAGAATAATAAGTTTTCCCCATATGTCTCTTTTAACAAAGAAACTCATATCTCATGTTTTTCTCTGTTTCAGTCGCTCATCTTCCTGGGCTGTGTAGCAGCAGCTGGGCTCGGTGTGAATCTGCTGTGCCTGGCCATCTACCTGAGCTGCCTGTGCTGCTGTCGGAAGGATGAGGAGGAAGAGGAAAGTAAGAAATCCAACTCCTGCTGTGTCACTTGGGCTGCTGTTGCTGCCGGACTCATCTGCTGGTACGTATCACCCACTGTTCTCGCACTGAGAGGATAAACCTGCTCAAGATGCAGACAGCATAGTTAAGCACTCAAGTGTGTCTGTAAAAAAAAAATATATGGGAGAATGATGTGGTTATATGTTCATCGTGGTTATTTCAAACTTTCTGTCTCCGGCGTGGTTGAGCAGAATTTTAAAATGGAAGATTTTATTAAGTAGGTCTTTGTTGTCATCTGTCACACAATTTGAAATGAGTGATGAATCAACATGGCAAATACTAGCAAAATCCCCTTTGGCAAATTAGCTAATAACTTCTGGCTGACATATCTTCCTCATTATGTTCCCACCTCCTTTTATTTATTTTTTTTTATTTTCCTTTGTGTCTCTTTCATCCATTGTTCTCTCTTTCTCTTTCTGAATCTCGCTGTCTCTAGCAAACATGCTTATTTGCTCCTGAAATGCAGAGCGCAGATAAAGAGTCTTGTCATTTTAAAGCCCTGTGTCTGGATGAACAAATCAACCAGTGAGTGTATAAGCTGTAGCAAAAAGGAAGTAGATGTCTGAGAACACTAATGGATGAGACAGATTAAAATGATAAATTATGTGGAAAAGGCCTCATTTCAGTGACAAATAATTATAATCAAATTGTCCTTTCAGTTCATTGTGCCATGAAAACACACTATAATTTTCTCCAAAGTTCTTCCACATTCCAAAAACATAATTTTTAAAACCAAGTTGCATATTTAATATTAAGTTAAACTTTTAAACCAAGTTGCATCTTTAATAAAAAGTTCACCTGTTGTTGTTGTTGAAAGAAACTTATTTTAAAATAAATTAAATTTATTCGGCAAGGAAAATTAAGTTGATAAAGTGACAGTATAAAGATGTTTATAATTTTACAAAAGATTTAATTTCAAATAAATGCTATTCTTTTGAACATTTATGCATTAAAGAACCCTGAAAAAATGTATCATGGTTTCCCTAAAAATATTAAGCAGCAAAACTTATTTCAAAATTGATAATGTTTCTTGAGCACCAAATCAGCATATTAGAAGGATTTCTAAAGAATCATGTGACACTGAAGACTGTGATGCCATTGCGGGAATAAGTTACACTTTAAAATATATTCAAATAGAAAACAGTTATTTTAAATTGTAATAACATTTCACAGAATGGCTCTTTTTACTGTTAATTTGATTAAATAAATACAGCCTTGGTGAGCATAAGAGACTTCGTAACTCAAACTTTTGTAGGTGTAGGGTGTAAAATTAGTACATTTTATAAATAAAACTAAATTACTGAATTAAGGTGCTAAAAACTATTTTGGTCCAAAAAAATGTATGATATGACCCCTTTAAAATTGTGGGAGTGAAAAAGACAGGAGAGGTTCAAATAACTGCTCTATTTTATTGGCTGTAGAAATTTAACAGAACACCAAAAGAGCCTGTTTCTCTCTCTCTCTCTCTCACTCTCATTTGCTCTCAGTTTCTTTCTCAGAGGTTTAGTGGTCTCAGCTGTCAAGTTTATTCTCTTGCTCTATAAAAACGATGGTTCACTGGGTCACTTTGGGTAGCGCTGCTCTGCTCGGATGCAGAGAGCAGTCTACATTCCTGTCTAAACACCATACCGCTGACCGGCGATAGAAACACTCCAGTTTTGTTTCAGGCTACATTGTCCATCAGGTCTGAGTTGGAGGAGGGGTTGTGGGAACACTCAGAGTTTGACTAGTATTTAGGACTTTAACAGGGGGTTGAATAGCCTTGGACATACCGAGACGGCCCTTTGACTTCTGCTCAGACACTGTGCAGTTTTCTGCCTCTGTCATCCATTAAGAACGAGTGGCATTTACTTCTGCACAGCTTCGGTTCTTAGTGACCATGGCTGTTAAGCTCCAAAAAGGATGAAAAAAACAACAACAACAACAGCATAAAGAGCTGAGAAAGGAGTCATATGACTTAGCCATATAATAGACATGTTATAATGAACAGAACCTGGAATATAGGTTGGTACTGAAAAACTCCCCTCTGTTTCAGCTCTTAAATCTCTTCTCCATCCTGCATTTTTGAACAGGTAAATGAGATTTGGCAAAGGAAAGATTATCAGTGGCACAAAGCTATCTTATGACTTCAGAAGACTTGAAATGTATGGATCACTAATATTGCTTTATTTTAGGGGTTTTCGAGCTTTTTGATGGCATGAACCCCTAAATGTTATAACCTTTTTGCGAGGGAAGATCTTTATATATATTTCATGCATACATATTTCATGTATGAATAAAGAAGAATGGAGCGTGATATCATAAAGACATGTTTTCAACATTAAAGGTGCCATCGAATTGAAAATTGAATTTACCTTGGCATAGTTGAATAACAAGAGTTCAGTACATGGAAATGACATACAGTGAGTCTCAAACTCCATTGTTTCCTCCTTCTTATATAAATCTCATTTGTTTAAAAGACCTCCGAAAAACAGGCGAATCTCAACATGACACCGACTGTTACGTAACAGTCGGGGTGTACGCCCCCAATATTTGCATATGCCAGCCCATGATTGAGGCATTACACAAGGGCAGCCAGTATTAACGTCTGGATCTGTGCACAGCTGAATCATCAGATTAGGTAAGCAAGCAAGGACAACAGCGAAAAATGGCAGATGGAGCGATAATAACTGACATGATTCATGATAACATGATATTTTTAGTGATATTTGTAAATTGTCTTTCTAAATGTTTCGTTAGCATGTTGCTAATGTACTGTTAAATGTGGTTAAAGTTACCATCGTTTCTTACTGTATTCATGGAGATGAGCCGTCACTATTTTCATTATTAAACACTTGCAGTCTGTATAATGCATAAACATTCTTTATAAATCTCTCCAACAGTGTAGCATTAGCTATTAGCCACGGAGCACTATCAAACTCATTCAGAATCAAATGTAAACATCCAAATAAACACTGTACTTGCGCAACGATTAGACATGCTGTATGACGAACACTTTGTAAAGATCCATTTTGAGGGTTATATTAGCTGTGTGAACTTTATGTAATGATAGAGTCAAGAGCTTGGGAGGGGGCGGAGAGCGCGAGCAATTAAAGGGGCCGCAGCCTGAATCGGCGCATTTCTAATTATGCCTCAAAATAGGCAGTTAAAAAAATTAATTAAAAAAAAAATCTATGGGGTATTTTGAGCTGAAACTTCACAGACACATTCAGGGGACACCTTAGACTTATATTACATCTTGTAAAAAAATGTTCGATGGCACCTTTAAATAATTGGCTTTTATATCATCGTTGTACTAAAGTCAAAGCAAATTTTTCATAGTATTGAAGTAGTGATGTTTTTGTGGCATACATCTGAGTAAAATGAAGGGCAGTGCCTTGGTTCAATCCACACAATGTTGTTTGGATGAGGCAGATCTGAATGTAAGCTAGTCAAATGTAAGAAAGGAGTGCTTTAAAGCAGACAAAATTATTGGAGACAATTGGCATACCAAAGAGAAGTCTGTCATTACACTGTTACTGTTTGATTAAAAAATACACATGCAAAAATAAAACATGCATTGATGAATCATTCACCATAAGATTGGTGCCTAAAGTCTTTCCTTTTTTCATTTTATGGAGTGACAAGGGTGAGTAAGTAATGACAAAAATTTACATTTTTGAATGAACTATGCCTTTAAGGAAGTAACTAGAGTCAGTTATGGTTTCATGTTGTGGTCAGCAAAAATGGATATCTTTGCAGACAGCCGCATTCACAGTCTTTCAAGGTCTTACAGAGCTTTCTTAAAGGAAATAGTTGTTACTTTGACATGCTAATAGCAGAAGGGGAGTTATTTAATCTAACTCAACACTCCAGTCTCCCAACAGGCACTATCCCAGCTGTTACATCATCCCACCACTGCTGGAGAAATGCTGAGCCCTAAAGTGCTCGATTGAATTAGTTTGTGTTGTGTATGAGTGTGTGTATAAATGTGTGTATGTTTATGAGGGCTCCATCTTCTCTCTTAATCCCATGACACTCATCTGTGTTGATATTATTAAGTTAGCATTACGACTGGCGGTATTCTGAAACCTTCTGTGGTGAAACAAAGCCCACTGTTGGGTTAAATGCAGAAGCGTGGTCAGAGTTTAACATGAGGAATTTATTCTGGATATATCACAGCTAAGGAGAACATCCTCTTAGGTGATGATGTGGAGTTTATTTTGCTTGCTTTGGACTGGGGGCGGGTGACCAAAATCTTATGTCATTGTGTGTAGTGTTGTCAAAATTACTGACTTTGGTACCACAAATTTTAAAAATGTGA
>VTFQ01000018.1:9926184-9950380 GCA_036281575.1 Ancherythroculter nigrocauda | reverse complement strand
TTGTAAGAATTTAAACGTCTATGAATGAATCCTTGCTGAATAATGGTATTAATTTCTTTTAAAAATTTGTACTGTGTAATTTATATTGCTCACCCTTCTTTATATGAAGCGTTCTACTGAATAGGCATTGTAGAGCTTATAACCTGTTCTATTTCCAGCAGTCAGAAATGACCTGTGTAGAATCAGTAATGGTATCCTGGTTCACAGGGTCCTGTCGGAGCGTGGGTATAGGATTACAAGCAGGGGTCACACCACCCTAACCTTGGCCCCAGTCCACAGCTAATGCAAAGCACATATCTTCATCTAATAATACCCGTTGGTCTCTGTTCTCTCCAAAACCTACAGATCATTATATCCCTCCATTACTGTCATTTTTATGTTTGTTCCATGCATTCTGGATATCAGACCTAACCTGCCTCTTCCTCTGCTTTCTCCACAAGTGGCGTCTCATCTCTGGCCAAGCATGTAATGAATATTGCCAAGGAGCTTCAATCAGGGATGACACATAGAACATAAGCAGATGTTGGCATGTGTTACCACACTACACATATCCCCTACTCACATCCAATTATGTAAACATAAAGACTGAATCTGAGACACCATAATCTCTTGTAAATTTGCATGGCCACACACGCAAGGCTCATATGCAGTATACACTTATGAAACAAATAGATCCTGTCCTAGATGCTCATTTGTCAATACAGGATTCCTGTCAACAAAAACAACTACGGTGTCACTTCACAATACCTGTGAATTAACATCACATATCCCATATTAAAGGGACAGTTCACTCAAAAATTACAATTCATCATTTACTCACCCTCAAATTGTTCCAAACCTGTATGAGCTTCTTTCTTCTGTTGAACACAAAAAAATATATTTTGAAGAATATTGGTAACCAGTCAGTTGATGCCACTGATTTCCAGAGTATTTTGTTTTTCCTACTATGGAAGTCAATGGCTACTGTCAACTGTCTGGTTACCAACATTCTTCAAAATATCTTCTTTTGTGAAGAACTCATACAGGTTTGGAGGATGAGTAAATGATGACAAAGTTTTCATTTTTGGGTGAACTATCCCTTTAATAACGATATATTCTTACACAATAAATAAATAAATACTTGTTACCATTTAAAAATCAATATGACACTCAAGATATATGACTAACAGCAATTCTGAGAAAATATTTCTTGCAATTCTGACTTTATAAAGCAATTGCAAGCTATAAAGTCAAAATTGTGAGTTATAAAGTCAGAATTGTGAGATATAAACTTACAAATCCGAGAAAAAAGAGTCACAATTGCAAAATATAAACTCGCAATTCTGACTTTTTCTCTTAGAATTGAGAAAACAGATTTTTGAATTGAACTTTATAACTCGCCATTGCGAGTTTATATCTCACAATTCTTAGAAAAGAAGTCAGAATTGAGAGCTTACATATTGCAATTGTGGGAAAAACTGTCAGAATTGTTAGTTTAAAACTCAAAATTCTCACTAGTTTTTCTGCAGTTGTGTTTATATCTCGCAATTCTAACATTATAACTTGCTATTCTGACTGTTTCTCGCAACTGTGAGTTTATATCTCACAATTCTGACATTGTAACTCGCAATTGCGAGTTTATATCTTGCAATTCTGAGAAAAGAAGTCAGAATTGTGAGATGTAAACTCGCAACTGTGAGAAAAAAAGCTAAAAGATGAAAATTTGCAATAACCTTTTTTTATTTTTTATTTAGTGGTGGTGACAAGCTTCCATAACACTATACTCCCTCATATCATGCTTTATTTTAGCAGAATGACTGCTTAAAGTCAGTCAAAAATAAAGTAAATATATAATAAAATAGTAAAATAATCAAGATAGTTACTGACTAATTACACAAAACTGATTCTTCTCTTAGAAGTTAGTATTAAAAATAACAACATACACTATCCTTCTTTTCTGCTTCCCCATTATCACTAATTTATTTCTTGAAGTATTTATTTATTTGTATTTAAATAGGCCAGCTACTTGTAAACCAGCTGCAAAAAAAAAAAAAAAAGCAAACAGACTGAGTGGAAAATGTTGTTTTCAGTGCTGAACAGATTGTAGAAACACGTTTTTTACACATGTCAAAACGGCAGGGCCAAACCAGCCATGCCTGACTGCTGTGTGTGGCAGCACTCTGGCAGGACTAATGTTACAGATGCTGATTTACGCTGCTAATTGACTGAACTGAATTAGTCAATGGTGGTTACAACAACATTTGACTTGAACTGTGCGCTTATATCTGTAATTAACGTCATTCTAATTCAGATTCATGTGTTCCAAAATTTACTGTCTACTTTTAAATGTTTAATATAATGTTCACACATCAACAGAAAAGTTATTTTAAAGTAAATTAAACAAATTAAATGTTTACTGATTTAGACAAATCACAGTCGGGTAGTATTTTTTATTTATTTTTTTTTTCTGTACACCGCTACACTACTGTATCGTTATGAGCCTACTGGGGTCGAGTCTGTAATTGATTGGAGCAGGGCCAAGGCAATTCTGAGCTTTCCTTCAAAGTCATGAAGTGACCTCTGCTAAGTTGGCCACTTTTGAAATTTCAATTAACAGCAGCTCTTTGAAATGCTTTGAGGATGTGACCTTGTCTACCTGGAAACAGCAAAACTGCTGTGGAGAGTCTGTTGCTGCCTTAAAGGGATAGATCATTTACTCACCCTTGTCATTCCAAACTGTGTGAAATCCAATTCAATTCCAATCCATGGAATGTTCTGATGACATTTTTTCCATGCAATCACAAAAACGCTTTCAAGCTTCAAAAATGTTTCATGAAAGTAGTCTATGTGCTGTATTTTAAATCTTCTGAAACCATATGGCAGCTTTGTGTAGGAAGCAGACTAAAACGGAAGTCATTTTTCAGTGAACTGTTATTTTAAGACATAAGGGAAGGTCAAAAAACATAAAATCCACTGCTAACAGACATATGTCACAGATTTCATCACCATGACAAACAAATTAAGCGTCTGTCATCGTGCGTCCTACCAATTTGTAACATATTACATTCTGATTAGGCACGGCCTGTGTTCAGCTATTTCGCTTTTCATTTTCCCAGTGCAATAATGCTTTCAGAGTCGATGCACACAGTTTTATTTTGAAATGGATTCGAAAAATGTCTGAAATGTGTCACAGTCTCTTCTGAGCAGATGATGGTCTCTTTGAAGTGCTTAACGAAGCCTCGAACGCCTCATGAAAGCTTTTAGAAGTAGCAACAACAGTGTCTGATTGATGTTTTATTTGTCCTATATTTCTAGCACAGATGAACACATCTAGTGAGAGAGAGAGAGAGAGAGAGAGAGAAAGAGAGAGAGATTCACCAAATGAAACATTATTTGGCAGTCTTATTGTAGTCTAATAAAACCATTTAATTAAACCAGTTTCATTAGACAACCTTCAAAATGATGAATCTACGTAGTTTGCACGTTCAAAAATTCATATTGAGTCATTAATAGATTTCTCGCCTTGGCTTCATTCAGTGCTCCACTTGCAAATGGCGTTTAACCTGAGAGAAATATTAAATGAGATTGTGATTATGAAAACAATTGCCTGCGGTACGGCTGAAACAAACCAAACAAATTAGCATATTAGTCAATAGGGCTTTTAAATATAATAACTTACTAATGGAAACCAATTTGATGTAAATTAATAGAATATATTAGTTTAATTAATAGTGATTGACTGATTCTGTATTGTTTTTGAAGAAGCTGTAATCACATGCATCCTTTATGGTTTTGAATATGTGCATGCATTTCACATTAAATATTTATGGTCAACATGAAATCAAAATTGCTTTCCTATTTGACTCATTGGTGCCTAAAATACTTTTAATAAAATGCAGACTTTTTATGATTCAATAAATTCTCAGATGATAAAATCAAGTCTCGGCTAGCCATTTTTCACTCTGAAATGCACAGTAAAATAAGCTGCGACTTTAACAACCTATTTAGTAGGGAGTAAAATATATTGTATTTGTCCTCACAAACTATATTACAAACTTCAAAATGAACAAATTCTTTTAAACTGATTCTGAAAAACTGCTCCAGATATTCACACCCAGGGATTATCCTCCTACAACCCCACCTGCGTCCATCCCGCCCTGGCCTCTCAAGTAACTGGGGCCTCGGAGGAATCAATCCCATTTGAAAGAAGAAAAAGAATGAAAACACATAAGAGGAGAGAAAACATCTGTGTCAAAGTGCGAGGCCCTGAACACGACGGGCCAAACCGGTCCTTCAGATTTCCATCTGGTTTCAGTCACAAACAAAAAAACGGGAGGGAGAAGCAGAAGCAGAACTCAGTTTACACAGACGCTCCGGGGAGAAGCGTCCCTTCAAGGGTATCAGGTGACAGAACGGTAGGCTGAAAAATGAAGTTACTCTTGGCCTCCCATTGGGAGGGCTTGAAAGTAAGTCGGGCATTGGGGATGGACAGGGAAAGAGGTCACGCCGTATGTTTCCACTTTAGAGAGCGACTGGTCAGACGCCAGCAGAAGGCGCGGAGGATGCGGAGGAAGGTTCGGCCAATTGGACGGGAAGTTTTGCGAGAACGGGGTCCCAGAGAGAGCGAGGTGATAATTGACGTTTTGTGAAGGTCTGAGAACTTCTGTGCAGCCACAGCTGTTGTTAGGGACTCAGCTGTTGACAGAAGAAGTTCGGCCTAGAGGAGCCATAAAAGTCTGTATTATGGCATTAACGACAATGCAAACCCTTTTATTCTGTTATTAATCTCAAACAAGGACGCTTGACACAAATGCATTGCTTTTGCCAAGAACTGAATTTCATGATAGCTCTTAGTTTTTACAACAAATAAAAGTAAAGCAAAAGTGCAGATTTTGACTATTTCAGAGAGACTTGACCTGTGCCCTCAACAGTCTATTCACATGTTGTGTAGCATCTCATAGCATCTCATATGAATCTGTAGAAACATTGAATAGGCAGCGACCTTTGGAGAAAAAGAAACATTCAGGGTCCAAATTGGCAGAATAATTTCTATTTCTACTTCAGTATTTAAAGTCCCCCTGAAATCAAAATTTAAGTATGAATATGTTAGCCTTAAGGTTATGAATAGGCTGGTGTGTTCCAAAACAATGATACAATTCGCATTTAGGAGATATAAGCATTCAAAACTTACAGTCTTTCACTACCGCTAAAATGGATCACGGATTTTCATGACATCACATCACACTTCAGGTTCTCGTCAAATCTTTGGTCCAATCAAATGCTCTCTAGAATCTGAAGTCCCGCCTCCTCCTACACTCTTACAGATGCTGAAGCCTCGGCTGAAATCTGTCATTTATTCACACATTTACTAGTTTCTACATGGTGAATGGCACATAGTGCACTATATAGAGAATAGGGAACGATTCAGACAGTGTAAATATGCTTTCCATTGACGCAAATGAAGTCCTTTTTCGTATTAGTTTCACATGAACCGCCGCAACATGAGCAGCACAGTCTGCCCTGGCCCAGGGACACGAGAGCTCAGAGCGGATCATATGCGCGAGTCAGCACAGACCACAAAAGGCATCGGACCCATTTGAATTCTGCACAGAATGCTGTATACAAGCGATATAAAAGACATTATGAGGAGAAACGGTTAGAGATTAGAAGGAAACAGAGGTTTTACAGAGTCTAACGGCTCTGGCCGAGCTGTAACATAAACGAAACGCTATTGGCTATTTAAAAAAAGGGGTGGGGCTGTTCGATATATCGCCCTGTCTTCCTGTTTCAGTTGAAATTACGTCAACACATTGAATAATGCTGCGCGATCCAACACTCTTCAGTGGGCCTTTAAAGCAGAACTAAGTAACTTTTTTTACCTACATAAATAGTTTTCTAAGTCCTTACGATGGTTAATTGACTTGTAGTGGTGTGTTTGAGGCGAGCACTAACCCCCTCTGGCACGTCTATGCTAGAAAACAGCACTTGCAAGTTGAGCTGCACCAACCCGATACAATCTCGCCAAATGTTCACGTTCACGCGAGAGTGACAAAATGCTTTACGGTAATTCAAAAACAATGTATATATTACGACTTTATAAGAAAATTTCGAAAATTACCCACCTCCATCGAGATTTCTTGTACTGTATTTGCAAAACTACTGCGCTGGTGAGCGTTGTAGTCGTTGTAGTCCAGAGCTGCGCTTGGAGTATTTATGACAGTGTGATTCACTGAAGGAACCAGTAGGGGGAGCTTCGCAAATCTTACTGAGTTCCACTTTAAAGCAGAAAGGTTTTGAAAGATTTGAAATACTCAGAAATACTACTGTAAAACATGATAGCCTCATTAAGTTACTTGAAGTTATTTTTTTTCTCCAATTGTTGAGACAATTTTGGATTTTGAACTAAAGTTTATGTTTTCAAAAACTTATAGTAATCAATTGTCTTGAGTTTACTCATGTTTTTGAGGCAGCAGGTGAACTTGAAAATGTTTTATAGTGCAGAAACAATCTACCCATATCTATATGTGACCCATGCTGGCAAAATGAGTCAGAATGTGGATGGTGTAACGGCCACCTAAGTTGTTTTTGTACCTTTAAGACACCTCCTGTGATGTGATGCGTTGTCTAGGTGCGTGTGTCTTTGTAGTGTTTGGGCTGGTGATATAGTGGACTGTTCTACTATACTCTGCTCCAGAAAGCATCCTGAATTTTTTTATTATTTTTTATTTGTAATTGTGCCAGAGTGTCTTGTATTTTTCTTCCCACTCTCTTCCATGTATGCAAAGAGTAGGCCTATGAGGATCCTTTGAAGCTACGTATAAAGACGTATGGGATTACCAACTCTATTGTGTATGAGTATTCATTTCCTTCTTTTATTACTGACATCTGGGCTATCCTAAAACAATCTGGTCGAGGTTACAACGGGCTAATTTCGAGCTAAAGGTAAAAAAACATGTAAAAAAAAATTCAAAATTGAGGTTTTCACAAAAATAAGTTCATTAAGCCCTCGTCTAGTGAACCCAGTGCTCCAAATGGCAATTATACATAAAAAAAAAATCTTTATTTATAGGTTTTCTGAGCAGAGTACCTTTCCTTTGACCATGAAAAATGCATTTTTTTCTCTGCTTGCTTCTCGACTACTGGTGCTTCCCCTCAGCACAAGTTTGGTATCATTTTAAAGTGCAGCACAGCGGATTCGCGATATATAAGTCTGAACCAATGAAATGTGATTTTCAAACTCATGCTGATGTAAACAAAACGATCTTACTCGCGCTGACTGACAGATCTGAAACGTGCGCACAGTATTTAAAAAATCTGTCTTGGTGAGTATTCAAGCAAACATTATCTGTTATGTCTTACGTGAACTGTTGAGGAAAAACATCTGATGTGTAACATTATATTAGAACTGTGTGAAACAATAGGCTGTCTGTTTCAATAATGTTAATCAAACAATTGTGGAGTCATTGGGGGGAAAAAAGTTGAATATATATATTTTCCTATAGATATGGGTTTTGACTTGGTTTGTGCCAAATTTGGTGGTATTACCAGGGATTTTAAGGTATGGTTGCTAGGTGATTTTGTTTTGGAACCTTCAGAAAACTTTAACTTGATTTTTCTCAAAATTGACTTTGCTGACTCTATCCACTTCAAATAGGTGTCATTTTTTTTGTGTCGGTTTCCAACAAATCATACATAATTTTGAAGGCGTTTTAAATATAGACTGTGAGAATAACCATAACTTGGCTGAAGAGATACTCAGCTACTCATTTGGGGTGATGCATGTTGCAGTAGCACTGTCATATCTGGCTATAACATGTCATATAGCCTGTAACATGCTTTCACACATTTATTTTTTTTATATATTTTGGGTGGAGTAAAATTTACATATGTGGCTTCAACAACCAGTTGCAGTTACTCTTGTCCTCCTTTAATGGTTTGAGTGATCAGATTTAAATCTCTCTCAAAATGTTTCTGTGGGCATTTACTCCTGGTCTTTTCAAGATCGGATAGCTATCCGATCAGATAAAACCGCAGGAACTGTCCCCAGGAACTAAGAACTTTGGGGTGGTACTCAGTGTGTTTTGACCGCAGGAACCAGGGTCTAAATAAAGTTCCAGGTAAAAAAATTCCCCCTCAGAAAGTACCTGCTCGCTAGGTAGTACTTTTTCAAAGTTCCAGAACTTTCGGGGGTGGGACATTGTTGGAATCAACAATGGAGTTTAAAAAATACGACTGATGGACTGACAATGAGGTTCAGGCTTTTTTAAGCTTATATACAAAGGGCAAAATCTAGCGGGAACTGGAAAGTTGCACGCAGTCCTACATCACCAGACTATCTTCACGGTACTTTAGACCGCTATGGAAACGCAGCTAGCAATAGGTCTGGGGGAAAAAAAGTTCCTGGGACAAATTGTTCTGGGTAATTTCAGTGGAAACACAGCTTAAGTCATTGAATCATTGACTTAACATCCAGTTCGTTCAACAACAGATTGATTTAGGAAAGAATCTCCACTGCTGTGCTTTGCTCGAGACATGCAGCAGATTCTGCTTTGGTTTTATTTGGAACTATGTTCGAAGGGGGAGCAAAAATAAAAAAAAGTATCAGTAAATGTTTGTCTAAAATGTATGTTACTTGATATTAGCTTCCTATTTACTTCCTATTAACGTTTAAACAAAAGCAATATCATTTGCAATCATGTGGTTGTTTTAAATGTCACCATGGCTGACCTAAAGCCATTGCATACATTTCCACAGAATGAAGTTCATTTAGGTTCGTTTGCACAGTCAGTGAATTTATAATGCCATTTGTAAAGTGCTCATAGCGATACGCACACACATCTGTAAATTGAGAGTATGTCTGCAAAGATGGGAAACGGAGCCAGTCCCAGTCAGCTCTGGCAGCTCGTCTTCTATTTCCACCCCAGTTTTCTGATGCAATCCTGCCATTCTCCTTACCCAAAGAGACATATGCCATTTTCTTATCATTTTCTGGCCAGGGAGGACTTTGCTCTTAAGTAAAACTATGATAAAAGTTGATGTTCACCCCTTTCTACTCGTCTGTGATGTGACGTGGGTTTGACTAGATTCAGAAAGCTGCATCACTGGGCTAGTGCAGCCCTGCCAAGACCAAAAACCAGTGGGGCATTAGAAAAGTGGGTCTTTCCTTGTTTGAAGCTTGGATTGGCACTTGGGTTAATGCTTGCTGGAATTCCGCATGCATCTCGTGTTGATAAGTGGGTGCTGGTGATTAATAACTGTCACAGGCGCTCTAAAATGTTCTCGCATACATTTGATCCTGTTGTGCTCTTTAATCCGTCCCCCGAACACTCGTCCCTTATTCTCTTTTCCACGCTCTTGATTTCTTTTACAGTCTGCGCTCTGATGTCTGGTGGCAGACATACCCTCCTCCTCATGTTTCTGACTTTGTATCTACTACAAGCTTGCTTTTCTACATCATTTCTACATCTACATTTTTTCACACCTCTTCCTTCCCGCTCGGGAACAGCGCTGGGGAAGCTACTTTGAAAACTCTAGCTTGTCAAGATACAATATAGTCGAAATGTAAAGTAGATAAATTACAGTCAGTCTACATTTTAGAAATTTGGTTAAACACACTATAGGCTGCTTAAAAACAATATATTTTAATATACTATATAATCATCAGAGCCTGATAAATGATTTTCTTGTCTTGCCAACACAACCAGCAAAAATGATTGTCACTTCTTGTCACAATCTACTGGCAAAGAAAGACTGCTGTCATTGTACACTATATAGTCTACTTTGGTCAAAATATTTACATTTATGTTAGTCATCAATGTCATATTGTGTTACTAATCAATGTCACAGCAGCAATGCTCATGTATTGATTTATTTTGGCTGAAAGATGTCAGTTCAAAACACTCGCAGATCATTGTTCACAGCATGACCCTAAAAAGAGCGTAAAATACTAGTAAAGGGATAATTCACTCAACAATGAAACACCCTCAAGCCATCCTAGGTGTATATAACTTTCAGACGAACACAATCGGAGATATATTTAAATATATCCTGGCTCTTCCAAGCTTTATAATGGTAGTAAATGGGGGACTTTGAAGCACAAAAAAATGCATCCGTTATAAAATTAATCCACACGGCTCCAGGAGGTTAACAAAGGTTTTTGTAAGAAAAAATATCCATACTTAAAACATTATAAATGAAAATAACTACCGTACACATCGATATGCGGCAGAAGCTTACGCTACTCCTACATCCTACACCATACATTGCATCAGGGGTTACTCATTTGGCGCAAGTCGACTCGCGTAGAATGCGTATGGTTGTCGATATATATTTTAAATATATCTCCGATTGTGTTTGTCTGAAAGAAGACAGTTATACACCTAGGATGGCTTGAGGTTGAGTAAATCATGGGATAATTTTCATTTTTGGGTGAACTTGAGACTTGTGTTTTTCAATCTGAAATTGATTGCATGATAAATTATCTTTATGCACCAGGATAAGAGTCAACTGTCAGATACGTTTTGATTATACATCATTTGTTTATTTTGGAATACCATGTACAGCTAAATCACACACACACAAAAGCGTGAAAGGGGTCAATTTTCACACTGACTTTAAAGTGACACTATGAAGAAAGTAGCCCAAAGCTATGCCATCTTTTTAATCACATCAGGCATTCTGTATCCTTATACACGCAAACCAATGGCAGCCGCACCCAGTCCCTCCACAGACTCTCCGTCTGCCCTTGGTTTGTGGTCAAGTAGCTTGACTATATATGGAGAAAGAAATTGCGAGCTTGAGCTCATGTCCCCTTGTAACGTCTCACCGACCGAAGCCTCAAAACCAAGCGAGGCCTAAAACAGCTTGTAAAACCCACTTCCTTACAGAAAAAAATGTGGTTTAGAATCCAAACAATGAGGGAAATTCAAGTTTGGCCATATAAATAACAGGAAAAAAGGCTTGCTTCTCTGTTCTATCTTTTGACTTTATCCAGTAACCAGTGATCAATGTCTTTTTCAGGGACAGTATACAAATACTACGCATCTGGCAAAGTGAATGGAACATATGGAATGTGCAGAAAAAAAGTTTTAAAAGGATTTGTCATTTGTTGAGAGGAATTTGCTGCTTTACGATGTTCTTCTACCTTAAAATTCTCCGTCATGATGAATGGACTCATTTAGGTCCGCACCTGGTTGAGTTCTGTCCCCCATCGGCGTGTGTTTGTGTGCATTTCCACCTCTTTATTTTCAGACCTGGGGCTGTGATGAGCCTGGGTGGGCTTAGCATGAGCTTTAGGGTCATGGTGCAGTGCCACATCTGAAAGATTGGGCACAGGAGGAGGGACAGAACCAATCTCCTCCATATGGTTGGATTTAAGAGCACGCCGGGTGGTTGTAAGCCTTTCTTCACCCTGTGAATCAACCTCGGCTGTGTTTTGTGAGGAGTTGTTCGGAGCAGCCACCTATGGAAAATCCGCTTTGTGGCTCACTGCTGTAAATGAGACTTTGGGTTATGCGGGCGGCCACGGACATCAACAGTGCCACAGTTAAACCAGCTTGGCCAGAACTGACATACTTCGGCAACATTCCCGATTTAGCTTCCATACGAGCTTCTTTTTCATCTGTAAAGTCCACCTGGAATTGTTCATGCAAGACACAAACTAGCATTCTAACGACACACAGATTGTGATTACCCCATAATGTCTTTATACCAACAACTGTTCAACTTCGTGGGCAGCTTGTAGCAATTACTAGCCCATCTACACTGTTGATTCAACCTAAATGAGGGACTTTCGGCCGCTGCGACTACTGTTTGTGCTAGATGCTCACAATGTGAACTGCATTAGGCTGTCATAATGCCTCCGACAGCTGGACCCAGAGAACAGGCTTTTATCTCTCTCCAATCTGAGTAATGGACTATCACACTTTATCCCAGAATAGCACAGGTCTCTCAACAGATTGGCAAATCAGACTCATCTATTACATTCTCTCATCCTGAGCCTTGGAAGGGGGTACAAGAGTCATCTGGGTAAAGGATTATTGCCTCGAAACAATCCGCCAGACTTTTCCGCGAAGTGAGAATTTCAACAGGGCCTCAGGCATCACGCTACACCTCTCATGCATCAGTACTGACCTCACAGCAATGTATTTTGCCAACGCAAAGCAATGTGGTGCAGGGGCGGAGCTACGGGTGGGCCTGGGTGGGCCTGGGCCCACCCAGATTGACAGCTTGCCCACCCAGTCAGATCCAGGGAAATATATATATATCGGAACCATTGTACTTTTTAAGACGAATATATTGGACCCACTCACTTTTACCGTCTCTAATTCAGCATTTGTCTAATCCCCCCAGGTGATGATACTCCACAAACCACCAACAGAACATAAAAAATATCAAAAATAGAGATTTGAGTTTTTAAAACATCGCCAAGTAAAACGCGTTTATAAAGAAATGTCTCTTTACGACCACAACAAACGGGACACTTTTCAGACGCGCATTCCACCTTCGCCTCAGCGCCAGGCGCAAGTCAAATGAGGGCGGAAAAGGTATAGCTGACGACGAGGTAGCTTCAGTTGAACAACAGTGAACTGTGGTCAGATGAGATGTTGTCAGGCTATGCCAGTAAAACTCCAATCAGCCTACTGTGCTCGAGGCGTGAACTCAAGAATTGCTTGCGCAAATGCGGCGGCGCGCGCTGCATATTACTTTAATTATAGCTTAACTAAAGCGCAGAAGCTACGGGCATGCACCGTCGTTATTCTGTTGTAAATTAAGTCATGAAATTACCAAACATGCGATTAAAGCTGCCTCAAAACTGTGCATGTATGTATTTGTTGACATGGTTTTAAAGCTATTGTTATCCAATTTGTTGGCCTTAAAACGTCTTAAAATGCATATATGTACACCAAGGAAATCAAAATTTTCTCGGGGGAGCATGCCCCCGAACCCCCCAAGCATACTACATTTTGTAACCTCAGTAATTATGAAACCCTGCGTACGGCCCTGCTTCTTTTCTATCGAACGAAATCAAAGGTAAACGTGTATTTCTCCAGTTGTGTGCGCTTTGGGACTAAACTTTGTATGCACTGTGATCAATGTGTGAAAATAAATGGGAGCAAAAATGCGATTGAATGTAAAGGTTTGTGTCTCGTTGTTCTATTAAAAAAAATCAATAACTACCGATTGATTGGCATTCTATCTATCTATCTATCTATAAATTGCATAAAAAAAATTGGAGGGAGGACCCACCCCACCCACATTGTTTTTGCTTCCGACGCCCATGGATCGCCTCTTATTTAACACAGACACGAATTTCTTATCGAATGGAGATGTTTCTTTCTTTTAGGTAGCCTACAATTCAATTCAATTTCAATCACTGTTTCATCAACCAATTGCCTATATTTAATAAATAGGAAGAAAACCAAAAACGTCGGGTGGAATGGATTGAAGTGCGTAACAAACGAACATGTTTCTGTGGCCTTTGAATAAGGCTGAAGCAATATTCTGTTTTTAATGAATTTCTTAAAAAAAATAAATATAAATTCATTCGATGAATCTGAACGTATGTTTACATGAACGCTAAATAAAGTGATCGGGTTAGCCTAATGTGTGAGCGTTTGTCACAAGTTTCAAATCAGTATTGATTTTTTTTTTTTTTTTTATCGTAAGCTGACTTTTTTGTTATTTTTATTTATCCATAGCTGCCTGTTACCATGCCAGGTTATTTCCAAATATGTGATGATTATTATTATTATTATTATTAGGTTATTTTTTTTTTTAATCAGTTGCTGTTGGTTCAGGTTGTAACTACAGTTTTGTGTTGTTCTTATCTCGTAGATCTACTTGAATTGATATTGTCACGTAATATTTTATTGAATAACGTAATTTGAACTTGCCATACCTTGACATTTTGTGAATTGACGCCACTTAGGGACGGTCCATCATTTTTTTCCCCCTCCCAAATTAAGCCAGTTGAAAAACATGGGATGATGCGAATTATTCTGGCCCACCCACACTTTTAGAGGCCCACCCACCATCCAATTTCTGCCTCCGCCACTGATGTGGTGGTTAGTGATATATCAGCCAGAATGAAATCAGCTTTGATAGTGAATAATACATCTTTTTTTTTCTCCAATGTTTTCAGTTTTTAGTTAAAAAATGCATTTGAAAATGTGTTTTTATGTCAGCAAAATCTCTGTCATTAAATTGCATTGTGTATATAAATGGGTTTTTCAACTTTTTAATACCAAGAAGCACTAAACATGATAATCTTACAAAACTTTTTAAATATAAGAACAGCTTGTGAAACAAAATAAATAAATAAATAAAATAAAATCTGTCAAAAACATATATAATATCAATCATTAATAAAAAATAAATAAATAAATAAAATCTATTATAAATCTATTATAAAATCTATTATATTTATATAAATAAATAAATAAATAAATAAAATAATGTGTTAATTACTGAGTTAAACATGAAAAAATTAGATAACACATTTACTTTTGACAACCCTAAAAAAAAAAAAAAAAAAAAAAAGTTCTGATAAAAAACTGTATGAGATGCACTGCTCAAGAAATCAACATCGACTGGTGGAAATGAAAAACCGCTATTGGTGGTCGACTAGATCGGACAGGACATATGGAGAAAAGAGTGTAGAACAAGTCATCCCCCTCAAGGCTGCTCAATCAAAAGGGCTGTGTTAAAAAATTAATAGGATATTTCAAAAGAGTGAAAAGGGCACAGTGAAAACAGCTCGGCATGAATCAATCCATTATGTGCTCTATTTAGTGCTTTCAAAAACCGCAGGCTATTGAGTTTTACATATTCCACAGGTCTTAAATGTCTTTTTCGACCAGTGCATGCCCCCGTACAGAGTGGGTAAGGAAGGAAAGAGGCATACCTCTTTTCACACTCAGAAGAGGGTTTTTTTTTAGCTGTTCAATAAAAATCATCTTGATGAGCTGCAGGGATCAATAGGGCCTCTCCACCTCCTGATGGAGTGCGTTAAACCCTCACACACACCGTGACAATCGTCCCCTTAACCACAAATTTCTGTAATCACTTGTAGCTTTGAGTTCAGCTCAGTCCCTCACAACTTGATAGCCACCTAATACACACTGTTGGGTGTTCAAGTGTCATTGATGTCAGGGAGAATTTAAGGAATCTCAAGATCCGTCAAGCATGTCCTTAAGAGTGGGACAGTTTTAAACTAATTGAGTCTCATGGTATCAGTTTTCACTGATTTTTCTAGGTGATTCAATAAGCACTTGAGATGAAAAGAAAGTTTTTGCAATATGAAAATGATCACTTAAAAATCACGCGAGTGGAACTACAATCACACAGGTTTCTTTATACTCACAATGCTGAAGAGAAGGCATGTCCTTGTTTTAAGAGTGTGATGAAATTTGGTCCTTTATAGTTTATAATAATTAAAATAATAATAATAATAAGAAGAAGAACAGACGAGAGCCTTATACATTATGTAGAGAATCTTAGATTAAATTGACACCGACATATGAATTAAACAGAGATTTTGAGGAAATTAGCTTACAATATCTGTTTGGAAAAATGAATAAAGTTGCACAGAAAATTATTGGTGATGACAGCCAGCTTAATGAGAAACACTGCAATGAAATGTGAAGCCCCGGCCAAGACTGTCAGAATTGACTAAAAATGAACAGTCCTTCAGTAAGCCCCGCCCACAACTGTCATTATTAGCTAAAAATTAACAGTCCTTCAGTAAGCCCCGCCCAAGACTGTCAGTATTGGCTAAAAATTAAGAGTCCTTCAGTAAGCCTCGCCCACAACTGTCAATATTAACTAAAAATTAACAGTCCTTCAGTAAGCCCCACCCACAACTGTCAGTATTGACTAAAATTTCAGAGTCCTTCAGTAAGCCCCGCCCATGACTGTCAATATTAAATAAAAATTAAGAGTCCTTCAGTAAGCCCTGCCCACGACTGTCAATATTAACTAAAAATTAACAGTCCTTCAGTAAGCACCGCCCACAACTGTCAGTATTGGCTAAAAATTAACAGTCCTTCAGTAAGCCCCACCCACAAATGTCAGCATTGGCTAAAAATTAAGAGTCCTTCAGTAAGCCCCACCCAAGACTGTCAGTATTGACTAAAAATTAAGAGTCCTTCAGTAAGTCACGCCCAAGACTGTCAGTATTGACTAAAAATTAAGAGTCCTTCAGTAAGCCACGCCCAAGACTGTAAGTATTGGCTAAAAATGAAGAGTTCTTCAGTCATCCCATCCACAACGGTCAGTGTTGGCTAAAAATTAAGAGTCCTTCAGTAAGCCCCGCCCAAGACTGTAAGTATTGGCTAAAAATTAAGAGTCCTTCAGTAAGCCACGCCCAAGACTGTCAGCATTGGCTAAAAATTAAGAGTCCTTCAGTAAGCCACGCCCAAGACTGTCAGCATTGGCTAAAAATTAAGAGTCCTTCAGTAAGCCACGCCCAAGACTGTCAGCATTGGCTAATAATTAACAGTCCTTCAGTAAGCCCCGCCCACAACTGTCAATATTAACTAAAAATTAACAGTCCTTCAGTAAGCCCCACCCACAACTGTCAATATTAACTAAACATAAACAGTCCTTCAGTAAGCCCCGGCTAAGACTGTCAGTATTGACTAAAAATTAAGAGTCCTTCAGTAAGCCACGCCCAAGACTGTCAGTATTGGCTAAAAATTAAGAGTCCTTCAGTAAACCCCGCCCAAGACTGTCAGTATTGACTAAAAATTAAGAGTCCTTCAGTAAGCCCCACCCAAGACTGTAAGTATTGGCTAAAAATGAAGAGTTCTTCAGTCATCCCATCCACAACAGTCAGTGTTGGCTAAAAATTAAGAGTCCTTCAGTAAGCCCCGCCCACGACTGTTAATATGAACTAAAAATTAACAGTCCTTCAGTAAGCCCCACCCACAAATGTCAGCATTGGCTAAAAATTAAGAGTCCTTCAGTAAGCCCCACCCAAGACTGACAGTATTGACTAAAAATTAAGAGTCCTTCAGTAAGCCACGCCCAAGACTGTCAGCATTGGCTAAAAAAAAAAAAAAAGAGTCCTTCACTAAGCCACGCCCAAGACTGTCAGCATTGCCTAAAAATTAAGAGTCCTTCAGTAAGCCACGCCCAAAACTGTCAGCATTGGCTAATAATTAAGAGTCCTTCAGTAAGCCACGCCCAAGACTGTCAGCATTGGCTAATAATTAACAGTCCTTCAGTAAGCCCCGCCCACAACTGTCAATATTAACTAAAAATTAACAGTCCTTCAGTAAGCCCCACCCACAACTGTCAATATTAACTAAACATAAACAGTCCTTCAGTAAGCCCCGGCTAAGACTGTCAGTATTGACTAAAAATTAAGAGTCCTTCAGTAAGCCACGCCCAAGACTGTCAGTATTGGCTAAAAATTAAGAGTCCTTCAGTAAACCCCGCCCAAGACTGTCAGTATTGACTAAAAATTAAGAGTCCTTCAGTAAACCCCGCCCAAGACTGTCAGTATTGACTAAAAATTAAGAGTCCTTCAGTAAGCCCCGCCCAAGACTGTAAGTATTGGCTAAAAATGAAGAGTTCTTCAGTCATCCCATCCACAACAGTCAGTGTTGGCTAAAAATTAAGAGTCCTTCAGTAAGCCCCGCCCACGACTGTTAATATGAACTAAAAATTAACCGTCCTTCAGTAAGCCCCACCCACAAATGTCAGCATTGGCTAAAAATTAAGAGTCCTTCAGTAAGCCCCACCCAAGACTGTCAGTATTGACTAAAAATTAAGAGTCCTTCAGTAAGCCACGCCCAAGACTGTCAGCATTGGCTAAAAAAAAAAAAAGAGTCCTTCACTAAGCCACGCCCAAGACTGTCAGCATTGGCTAAAAATTAAGAGTCCTTCAGTAAGCCACGCCCAAGACTGTCAGCATTGGCTAATAATTAACAGTCCTTCAGTAAGCCCCGCCCACAACTGTCAATATTAACTAAAAATTAACAGTCCTTCAGTAAGCCCCACCCACAACTGTCAATATTAACTAAACATAAACAGTCCTTCAGTAAGCCCCGGCTAAGACTGTCAGTATTGACTAAAAATTAAGAGTCCTTCAGTAAGCCACGCCCAAGACTGTCAGTATTGGCTAAAAATTAAGAGTCCTTCAGTAAACCCCGCCCAAGACTGTAAGTATTGGCTAAAAATGAAGAGTTCTTCAGTCATCCCATCCACAACGGTCAGTGTTGGCTAAAAATTAAGAGTCCTTCAGTAAGGCCCGCCCACGACTGTTAATATGAACTAAAAATTAACAGTCCTTCAGTAAGCCCCACCCAAAACTGTCAGTATTGGCTAAAAATTAAGAGTCCTTCAGTAAGCCACGCCCAAGACTGTCAGCATTGGCTAATAATTAACAGTCCTTCAGTAAGCCCCGCCCACAACTGTCAATATTAACTAAAAATTAAGAGTCCTTCAGTAAGCCACGCCCAAGACTGTCAGTATTGGCTAAAAAAAAGGTCCATCAGTAAGCCACGCCCAAGACTGTCAGCATTGGCTAAAAATTAAGAGTCCTTCAGTAAGCCACGCCCAAGACTGTCAGTATTGGCTAAAAAAAAGAGTCCTTCAGTAAGCCATGCCCAAGACTGTCAGTATTGGCTAAAAATTAAGAGTCCTTCAGTAAGCCCCGCCCACAACTGTCAGTATTGGCAAAAATTAAGAGTCCTTCAACAAGCCCCGCCCAATAGGAACCCTGCTTCAAATGGAAATACATCAACTCAGGAGATTTGATAAAACAGTATTGAATGAATTCTCTATACACACTGCTTTAACAACCACACACACTTACTCCTAATCCAGCTTTGCTGAATTTGGGCACTTTTTCTCATTAAATAGGATTACATCCAATCTCTGACAATATCATCTGTTTGGGATTTTAATTAAACTGTGCTCAGGTTAATGGCCATGTACACTCTAGTTAGAGTCCTTTCGCCTGTTTGCATCCCGTTAGTGAACACCAGGCAAGTTGACGTTGACAAAGCCAGGCTAATCTATCAGGGTGAGACCCTAAATAGGTCTGCTGAAGCTTATTGATTCCTTTAGTACATTCCTTAAAACCTCCATCACTACCTACATCTGCACATTTGGCCGCTTCCTCCTAATGTATGCGTACCTAGAGATGCCAAATGCTAATATTTAGTTGACGACAAGATTATAAATTACCATGAGAAAGCTGGAGGCAGTTGGTGCCAGTCCCCTCAAAGTCAAATTACATCTTGTGTTTACTTTGTCCTTACTTTAGGGGAAAACCATGGATGGTTGAGTCGCATTCTGTGACCACGAAGGACTTTGAGAAGCTGGCATCTGGTGCCAAAGCTTTGCTATTCATTAATTTTAATGAACACTATTGACTTGTTAAATTCCTGTGTGAATCTGGTTTTATGAGTCCTGTCATCCTTCAGGCAGTAAAGACGCTCTCTACACCTCTCTGCAGAGACATACAACAAAAACAATGATCTATATCCTAGGATTATTAACTAGAGAAATAGTGGAGGAAAGTCTGAGCTGGAGAAGATAAGCTCATTTTTTATGTGTGAAAGTAGCGGGAAAGAGAAAGTTAAACAAAGAGAGAACTACTACTTTATTGCTTAAAGAAATGTTCCAGGTTCAATACAAATTTAAGTCTACTGACAGTTTTTTTTTTTTTTTTTATAGTCTAATGACGTTTACCACAAAATTGTCCCTCAGGTTTTTTTTTTTTTTTCTTTATTATTATTTATATTGTGGTTAGAGTAAAGCAGTGGCAATAATTTAGAGTAAAGAAAATGGGGTCATGCTCAGTGCTTCAAAGCTCCTTAGTTCAATCTATCAATATAGTCTCATGTTAACAAGTACAGTGTATGTTTTGCGAATATACTTCTGAAAATAGTGTGTATTTTAAAGTTTATTACTGCATTGCCCTGTTTACTTACACTGTAAAATTTTGGACGCTATGTATGGTTTTTTTGTTTTGTTTTGTTTGTTTGTTTTCTGTGGTAAAGTTTTCCTGTAACATTTCTCTAAGTCTTGTAGATCTAATTAAATGTTTTTTTTTTTTTAAGTTTTTTTTTTTAGGTGTATTCATTCTATAATGCACCTCTCATCCCCAAACAAATAAGTACTCCAATTTAAGCTGCTCCTCTTTGGTTTGGGAGAACTTCTCCACCCAAGAAAGCTCCTTCAGTCTCCAAGGAGATCTTTTTCTCTCTTGTATTCACTCTTTTCCTTCCTCTGTAGGTTTCTAATCTGCACTGAGAAACAACACTTACGCTTGTGTTTTGATGTTGAATTTAATTGGAAGGGAAAACACAGTGATGTAGAGTCTAAATCAGTGCTGTGTTTGACCTCATTGAGACCATCTGTTGAATTTGTATAAAGGACAGCGAGATGCCAGCAAACATCGTGTCAATCAAACCCAAGCGATGTGTCTCAGGTTCCCAGAGGATCCCAGAGCTTTGTCTCATTACGGTCCTTCCTGTGCTGCCCGCGTTCAGACACGGATTTTATTTTTTCATGTAATGACGGAAAGGTTGGTCGTAGCTGCTCATTATTGATGACAATCCTGAAGTGGCGGCTTCATAAATATGGAACCCGGGCCTGTTTACCCGATCAGGAGTGCCCAGGAAGACATTTATCAAAAGAAAAGAGTGCCAAAGGCTGGAAACTTTCCATACCCCTGGGGGGAAGTAAAGGGCACGTAGGCTGGGCATTAGTCAGGAGGGACAGCAAATGCTGTGATTTTGAAGCTTAAAGGAATAGTCCACACAAAAAAAATGTAGAAAAAAAAAATGTTGCTTGCCCGTACATTGCTCTAAACCTGTAAGGCTTTCTTTCATTTGTGGAACAGAAACGGTGAAGTTTGGAAGAATATTCTGAACAATAAAGTGATAAAGTAAAGTGCTATCAAAGGCCCTGTTTACACCTGGTATTAAGATGCATTTTTGGTCGATCGGATCACAAGAGACACATTCCCGTTTACACCTGGTGTTTTAATCCGTCTCTTTTGTCCTGATTTGTTTGAGGTGAGGGTCTGTGGGTGGGTAAATGTATGGGTTTTTTCAGATCTTTCAATGTAATGCACAAAATAAGCTCACGCAATTTACATATGAACGTCCACGGAGAAGATGGAAAAACATTCCGTATGTTTTTCCATCTTCTCCGTGGACGTTCATATGTAATGAGCTTATTTTGTGCATTACATTGAAAGATCTGAAAAAACCCATACATTTTGTGCTTTCGTTTGTGCTCTGATATCCACAAGATCATGCCGATCGCGGTGAGTGCGTGTTAGAAATCAGGAATGTTGAGAGAACAATCCCTTATGGGTAGCGCGCTTCCCATATAATTTACGCATTAGGTCAGTGGGTGGCCTTTTGTGGCTGTTCAAACACATTCGACCACATGAGCCTCTACACTACGAAAGCAATCCGGTCGAATGCATTTTCGACAACCTCTGGAAGTGGTCGAAAGTGGAAAGCTCAAAACGTTTTAGACCCTGTTTACACCTGTATGTAGCATTGTCCACTTGTGATCCGATCAGCCAAAACACATCTTAATACTAGGTGTAAACAGGGTCAAAGTGGAGAGTGACTGGGCTGTCAATGAATGAATGAATAGTTCATCTGACTCATGCACAATATTGCATATACTTTAAATATAGCGCACAAGTCATATGGACTACTTTTTATGATACAGTACATTTATGGTGCTTTCAAATAAGTTTTGAAGCTTGAAAGCATCATCCCCTATTCTATACAACTGCATGCAAAATAGCAACAACAACAACAACACTCTTTAAAATGCTTCCTTTTGTGTTTCAGAGAAGAAACTCATTAAGAAAATAATAACAGATTTTTTGTTTGTTTGTTTGTTTTTGCTGAACCAGTCCTTTAAAGTGAGTTGATATGCTATGATATCTCATACATATAAAAAGTTCCTTTCAAAGACAACAAATTTGTAGCAATGAATTTGCATGAAAATGACCAGTTACGAATGTTCCTCTTCAACATTTCTCCAAAGAAAGAGATCTCCAGGAGTGAGGGAATGCTCTATCAGCATGCTCCATGAATCCGTCCGGATTGAGGTGAGGATGGCAGGAATGATTGAGTTGAGTGTAAGTGTGGATGAAGGGCCCTTTGGAGAGAGCTGGTAGAGCTCCTCAAGCTAAAGGAGAACAAGTAGCATCTACTCAGGGTCTGCATTATTATGCTATTATTTCCTTCTAACACAAACTTCACTCCCAAAGTGGCCCAATTAGAGCACCAACAACGCTTCGAATACATTAGCCATTTTTCTTTTCAACCTCTATGTTAAACCACCAGGCATTCTGGCATTCAATAACACACTTGCTGTGGAAATAAACTGTCTAGAAAATAGTAGAATTGATTGTATGTTATGGAATGAGATTTATGGTATCAAACTGACCTTTAGTGATTACAATGTTATCAAAATCTCTAAATAATTTAACATTGCTTCACAATCTACATTTACTTGTCACAAACACACCCAAGGACAAGGAAATAAGCAGCCAAGAAATATTTCATTCTCCTTGAGCAATCTTGTATTTGCACATACGAAACCTTGAGCGCTGTGCCTTATCATTACAGCTCTAGGGGAGATATTGAAAAAATATAGAGACACAGCCGGCTAGTTTCTTTTGAATCTTCCTCGTGATGCCGGATGGTGCTTTGTAATCCACATCTTGGTTGTGCCAGCTGCCTGTCAACGTGCAGAATCTGAATATGATCCAACACTCGGTAACCTCACCCTTTAAAAGCCTTTCAAATGAACATGCTCTAGCTTTAATACCACTAAGCTACACTTCTAAATTCACTTGGACATCTACAGCTGGACTCCAACACCAGTGGTGGACAGTAACTAAGTATTTTTACTTCGTTACAGTACTTAAGTACATTTTTCAAGTATCTGTACTTTACTTGAGTATGTTTTATTTTTATTAACTTTTACTTTTACTTCACTACATTCCAAAGCATAAGATCATACTTTTTACTCCACTACATTTCATAAAACATGTCGTTACTCATTATTTTAAATGGAAGAAATCGTCACATGCTCAGAGACGTTTCGTGCACGAACTGATTCTTTTCAATCATCCTGTTAAATCGGTTCACAAATCACATCAACAATTCATTCGCGAATTGGACTGATTGTATTGCAGCTGTTCTCGAGTCAACAACTTACTGATTCAATGATCCGTTCAGAGCGACTCTCCAGTGAATGAATTTACAAATCTGAAAATTAGCCAAGAACTGGGGGATCCTCTGAGTGCGTGCGCGACTGATGGTGAAAAGTAAGTTAGCCTACTAATGTTGAATTTTAGGATTAATTATTGTAACTGAAAATCATATTTAGGTCACAACTGTCAGTTGTTTTTGAGCTAAATCTGCTGTAAAGGGCGATCTGTTTAAGCCCACTGACACGTCCACATCAATGTGTCTACAGATCGTGATCTCGATTCAAACAGATCAAATCACATTTTAAAACTAACTTGGTGCTTCAAATAATGGTTGTATCAATTACATCGTTACGGCACTAGGAGGCGACAAGTGACTGTTAAAATGTATTTGACATTGAATGATTCATTCAAAAGATTTGTTCAAAAACATTGTTTAATCCACTAATGAAACAAGTGAAGTAGTTATGAGCGAGTCATTGAATCATTCATTCAAACCCGTTTTTTAAATAATTAAATTAAATTAAATTAAATAGTCTGCAGCAATTAATATTTTGACCTCTAGTAAATAATTATAGGCTATTTTGTTTAGCTGTATATTCAGAATCGTGGGAGAAGCATGATTTCTATTTGAAACAAACAAACAAGAATAAAAAAGAAACAAAAAGAAACCTTTATTCTCATTTTATCCAGAATCGTGCAACTCTAACACAAATAAAAATAACACATGCACATTCATCTTCCCCGCTGCTGCAATTTTTTTAAATGTTATGTATTTAGCCATATGTATCTTTGACAATTCATAATCATTCATAATTATTTTGAGCAATAGGATTATATAAAATATATAATATAATATTAAATTAAATTATATAAGTGGCCTATATAAAATTACAAAATAAACATTCATCAATTACTTTTTTACTTAAGTACATTAAAAATCAAGTACTTTTGTACTTTCACTCAAGTTAAATTGAAAAGGAGCACTAAATACTTTCATATTTTATTATA
>VTFQ01000018.1:9891184-9921184 GCA_036281575.1 Ancherythroculter nigrocauda | reverse complement strand
TTTCTGATATGATTTATACACTTACTGTACATACACACCCAGATGAATAACAGGCCTGCTAATATCAAATGTGTGGTTTAAGTATGTCAGGGCTGGAAGTGGCTGTCTTGGCCAGATCCTGCTCTGAGAGCTGAAAGTGGGTTAACTGGCTTTAGGTCTGAAGCTGGATAATGATGAGGAAAAGAACTGAGGGGAAACAAGAGACACTCGTGTGCGGAAACCACAAGAGGCGATGGGAAGGGGATGGAGAGAGACTGACAGAAGGAACGGAGGAACGAAGGAGAGAGAGAGGTGGAGCAGGAAGCTCGGGGGCAGCCTGGGAGGCAGTCTTTAATTGGCAGGGTTGTGTGAGCCTGGATGACCACCAAGCGGGACTGGCACAAATGTCCAGAGGGCAGAGACGGACCCTGGCACCACATGGCACTACCATAACCAGTCTCTCCAACCCTCCACGTAGCTCCTTCTCCCTCTGTTTCTGCCTTCCCACAATCCCACAGGCACTTCCATCTGCCTCTCTCCACCAAACGCCCTCATTACAGCAAGAGAGAGAAAGAGAGAAGAGTTGGGGACTAACTAAAAGTAGAGATGCTACCAACTTCAGCTGTGTTTAGCAACAAGTTCACTTGTTTTTGTCACACTGCAAAGTGAATATGAAAAATCTCATACATAGCAATGAAAAGTATCTTATACTCACCAAGGCTGCATTACTTTGATCAGGAAAACAGTCATGTTGTAAAATATTATTATTTTTTTTTTTTTTCTAATTTATTATATTTATTGCTGTGATGGTAAAGCTGAATTTTCAGCATCATTACTCTAGTCTGCAGTATCACAAGATCCTTAAAATCATTCTAATATGCTGATTTGGTGCTCAAGAAACATTTCTTATCATTATCAATGTTGAAAACAGTTTGTTTACTGCTTTATATTTCTGTGAACCATTTTTGTGAATTTTGTGCATCCTTGCTGAATAAAAATATTATTTTATGTATATATAAAAATCGTACAGACCCCATACTTTTGAACAGTAATGTATCTCTGATTATTAATTCAATCATAAAATAGTTACATAAAAAATTACAAAAAAAAAATAAAAAAATCACATAAGGGATATTAGTATTTGACATCTTCATCCATTAACCTCAGGCTTGAAGTCACTTTGTTTACCATGGAATACATTTACTATATAGAATACTGTCTAAAGATATTAAGAATGATAATAAATTATACAACATTTGAAAGTTCTAAGGGTTTATTATCAATCTACAGTGTCTGTTTTACGATTAGGTGCTTCAGCAACAGTAATATTGTAATTTGTGTGGAGAGTGCAAATATCAATACGCAAAATCAAAACGGGACTTCATAGCTTTATTATGAAATATCGATCATGATATGAATCCAATCCGTCACACTTGAGTAAAATGTCCATGACAAGCATCCATGGGAAAACATCAAAAAGCACTTTTTGTCCACAAAAAAATTAAATCCATGAAATATTGATATATTGTCCATTGTTTACATCATATTCTCCTGAACGATCTGCCCTCTATCATCGTTCTTTAAGAAATTCTGCAATCTGAACACTGTTTATGTTTTAAAATTGTATAAGATCATATACATTAGACTCTCACCAAACAAATGAGCCTGCCTCCAAAGTTTATTTTTCCATTTTTTTTTTTTTTTTTTTCCAGATTTTGTGACATTCTACTGTTCCGTGCTAGTAAAAAGACATATTACATACCATTTGTAATGTCTACTACTTTAAATTTTGAGTAAACTACTGAAAAGGTAGTTAGCTACACTTTAAGTTTACAAAAAAAAAAAAGTAGCAAACTGCATGGAAGTTAGTTAAAATAGGCATTTCAAGGTTGCTTTCCTAACACAGACATGGAGAGAAATTAAAGCGCATTTGTTGAATCTGACTTTCATATTTTCCCTTTCTTCTTTATAGCAAGACCAATATTTGTAATAGGCAAACCAATATTAGTTATTCATTCAAAAACACACTAGAACACCCAGCACTCTTTGTTCAACAAACAGAACTGCTGAGAAATGTGAGGAGGATTTTTACCAAGAAAAAAAAAGGCACAGAGTGGCCAGTGCCTTTAGATGGCTGGCTGTCCTTCACTAAAAGGGGTCAAAGGTCATTAGTAAGCAGTTACCGTTTACAGAAAGAGACAGATGAGGACAGAGCTGGGTGGCTGTCTGCTCACATACTTAAATGGTAAAAGAACAGAGCATCTGACCACCACAGTCATTGTGTTTATGTTAAGAGCAACTCTTGTTTAAGTAAGTTTTGACTAGACAAGAGTAACGGCATTTAGAATAATAAAGAGACACACTGCTGTGGAGAACACACACACACACACACTCTTACAGTACATATACACACAGTTTATTAAACTCTGAAAACATAATGACCTTATTACAAAGAAACGGTCATGCTACTAATGTTTGTAACGCACAGACATTCCTGCGGGTCCAACATCAACACACTTGGGAAGGAAACTCCAGCCATCAATGAAGGGTTTATTTTATTGTGCTGGACAGACCAAACAAATCCACTCGGAGTGTTTAGAAAGAGACCGAAAAGTGCTTTGGGCTTATTTTAATGGTGGTGGTACATAATACTGGAACTAACTATCAGTATGACATGAAGCATTTCACCTAGAAGCCACTATACATAAACAAACTGTGAATAACTCTTGGATTTATAAATCTATACTTATACACTCTACCAAAATAAAATATGTATGATATCGAGTCCAGTAAAATCAGTCGGGATATAGGAACAAAACAAGCATTGATGATGACGTGATAAACCTAAAAGCTTGGCTTTTGAATTTTAATGATGTAACATTACAGTTCATTCTTAAATTAAGATACATTCACTTCAACTTTTAGTCAGTACGGTGTTGAATTTTGTTTCTGGGTGCAAGAATTCAAAGACTATACGTTTAGTGGGAGTAAGTTAAAGGTGCTAAAGAGGATGTTTTGTTTTATACATTTTTGCAATATTACTTGAAACTGTCTTTACTAACTGATAAAAGACTATTTATTAGGTGCACTGAAAGGAATAATATTAATATACATCATCTGTGCACGAGGTAGGGCCTTAAAAACATCAGCCAATCGTTTACGCGATCATCGCGTAAACGATTGGCCCTCTGGCTTGTCAATCACTGCCGTGACGTTCCTTGTGAGAGACGTGCGCGGATTGGCCCTCTGGCTTGTCAATCACTGCCATGACGTTCCTTGTGAGAGACGAGTGCGGCTGCGCGCTCCAGTAACTTTCCACACTCCACAGGCGCCGCATGCGATGCTTTTGTCCGGAGACAGGAGTAACAACTGCAGATTATGAGTTACCTGCGGTGAGTCCGACATAATGAATCCACTAACACGATACAGCGAATTCCGGTGGTAAACACTCGTGTTCCAATACTCGTGCACGAGTTTTGGGAGGCGTTCCCTCGAAAGGAGGGGGGGTTGTTCTTACGCATGCGCTCATTTCAAAAACTCAGTAACAGTCTTTGGTTTCTCAGTCGACGAAAAGATCCTCTTTATCACCTTTAAGTTCGGTTTAAACCTACTCTTACAATAACTGTTCTGTAAAGGGTTAGTTCACCCAAAAATTAAAATTCTGTCATTAAATACTCACCCTCATGTCATTCCACACCCATAAAATTAAGATATTTTTGATCAAATCTGATGACTCAGTGAGGCCTGCATTGCCAGCAAGATAATAAACACTTTCAGATGCCCAGAAAGCTACTAAAGACATATTTGAAACTGTTCATGTGAATACAGCGGTTCAACATAAAATGTTATGAAGCGACGAGAACACCTTTTGTGCGCCAAAAACCCTTTAATGACCCTTAAATAACCCTCTGTCGATTCAATTGTCCTTGGGTGAGGAATCAAAAATGCAAAGTGATTTTCTTTATGTACAATAGCTAAAGAAAAGCATCAGTCGAGGAGGATGAGGTGCTTGTTTCTTGAAAGGAATGATGTTATTGAATGCATGAGTGAAAACGACATGCATTGACTTCCTATACTGTACGTGCAGCAATTGAATTGAAAATGCACGAAGAGCTTTCAGTGTTCAAATCTGAACCAGTCTGTACCAGTCATTTCGCCTGAATTCCGTCCTTTACAGCAAGTCTCTCTCTTTCTCAATCTCACACAGATATTGTATGCTGTATAAAATACCAAAGTTGCACACATTTTCTACATAAACAACAGGCTTTACATTTTAATTACAGTGAAATGATTGGTTGTTGCGCATTAATCTCTTCTTTTCATTAAGCTCTTGTTTTTCACTCTCTCTCTCTCCCTTTCTTCCTTTCTGTTAGAGTGACAGACACCAAAGCCTCATGGGAAGGGAGGATACAAACTTCTGAAGGAGGACGATTGTGCGGCAAAGGAATCTGGGATGCTGGGAGTCGTTGCCTGGTGTCACTTGCAAAGAGCTTTCTCATTAGAGTGGCACTGTCTGACATAATGCGAATTATCTTCCTGCTTTTGAAAAACCCATGTTTCAATTACCACAAAGGGAGCGCGGGTTAACAGCTGGATGCTCTGCGGATATGCATTCATTACGCCGGCGTCAATCTGTGCTGTTATACTCTTCAAAATACAGGTTGCAAAAAGAGTTTTACAGATTGAACCCGGAAAAGGAAGCAGATTGACAAGATTTAAACATTATGTATTAACTGAGACTAGTGTGATCAAATAGTTTACAAACTTTGTATGTGCAAAATTTTATCCGTCTTTCGGTTGCTGCAACTTTTGTGATAGGATACTAGAAAGGTATGTTAATTCAATTAATTCTGAAGACCTTCATTAGCTTGTTCAGAATGTTCTTGATCAAAATAACATTAGAATTTTGAAAAATTCATTGTCGGACAATCATCCATCGGCAGTCTAACCTCTAAAAGAATGATTCAAATACTTTCGAAATACCCCTTTTAATCCTCCACTGTTGTGAAGATGATATTTGGTTGCTTTTACAAATAGAGGAATTAATTAAAATGATTTTTCTGTTGTTTTTGGATAACTTAACTTGTGCTGAAGCGAAAACATTGATTTAAGGGTATGTCAGTGGTGAGCTTGATGTTCTATACCTCTTTAGAAAATGTGTTGATGCTTCAAAGAGCCCAAGAGGGCTTCATTTTTTTCTGAAGAACCTGTATTGTAAAAACAAGAAGTTTTATTTTAACCTCTAAAGAACATTATGGTCAACTCTTGAAAGATATAGTGCAGTGGTCTCAAACTCAATTCCTGGAGGGCCACAGCTCTGCACAGTTTTGCTCCAACCCTAATCAAACACACTTGATCCAGTTAATCAAGGTCTTCAGGATTACCAGAAACGTCCAAGCAGATGTGAGTTGGAGCTGGTTGGATCTAAACTGTGCAGAGCTGTGGCCCTCCAGGAATTGAGTTTGAGACCACTGATATAGTGGTTTCACAGGCAGGACAGGATTAGGCCTTAGTTCAATTTAATACATTTACAGGTTTTTTTTCAACTGCTTACACGCATTTTCAAAACTTTGCCTTCACTTTTTTTTTTTTTTTTTTTACAAAACTTTACACACAAATCCAAGAATTGCACAAACAACATGCAAAATGCCTCACATCTCTTGAAAAATGAAGCACTGCATTCAAAATATCACAAAAAACAACCCAAAAGCAAACATTTGCTAGTTTTGAATATATCATACACAGTTATTTAAAACCTAAAGCTATTCTTTCATGAGCTCATATGTACATTTCGGTACAAGATTGAAAGTAATTGGCAGAGAGATGTTGAAAAATTCACGGTAAACACAAAAGCAAGATTGAAACCAAACTATTTATTTTTTACTGTAAGATTTGTGGTTGTGAATACAGTATTACACAGTATGAAAGAAAAGAAATACATCAACCATGTGTAGTTGGACAGCAACAATGGTTGTGTTTGAAAAAGGAAATCAAGATACTTCCTTTTAGACTTTTGTGTTACATAGAGAATTGTGTGTTGTGTTTTGCAAAAAGTGTTTTATAAAATTGAGTCGAAGGACGAGAATTAGTGTATGGTTTTGCAGATTTGGTGTGTGGTTCTGGTGTTTGAATGTCAGGTTTCAGAAATTGTGTGACAAGTAAGAATTTTGTGTGTAAGCAGTTGAAAAAAACTGTAAGTAGCTTTTTAAAATGTGCCTTAGGGGAAAAAAATAATTAAAACAAAAAAACATTACTGGTGTGCATCTTGAGACAAAACAATAGCACTGACATATTTTAAGATACTACAGTGCAAGTTGCTTTCAGTTAAAACAACTCAAACATGCATTTTAGGACTAGGTCCTGGACTAGACTTAAAGGGTTATTTCCAGGGCTTGACATTAACTTTTTTGCTCACCAGCCACTGTGGCTAGTGGTTTTCCAAAGTTACTAGCCACTCAGCATTTTCACTGGCCATAATTTTGATGTTGGTAAATTACATTTTATATGATTAAAGTTGACTTTGTTATGCTTAAATTACTTTATTTTGAGTCATTTTACTTGATTTAGAAGATTTAAAACCCTTTCAAACTTTTAAATGCAGATTGACCACCCAAATCAAGACTACATTGTATATCAGCTGGTATGTACAGGTGGGCAATATGAGCATAGGCTAATATGAGAAATTTATTAAGTTATTTGTGTTAGGCTATATAAAAGAACAAAGAAGCAAATTACAAAAACAATAGTAAATTAAAAATAATCTTTTTTTCAGATACAGTATGTTTATTTAACATATAGCCTACATTTATTTAACATCTTTTGTTGTTTGATTAACATTAATGACAGACAGGTAGGCCTATTTAATTGGGCTGCTGCATCTGACGCATATTCAGTTATTATTACCCACCTGTTTACGTCCACTTAAGCCATAACCGACTGTATTCACGCAAGATACTCCACACGATGGACATTTAGACATCTGTGTGTGCACGTGTATTTGACTATCCGCTTGTTAAGTCGTGACCATAGACTGTAAAAAACGTGACGTAAGGAACGCCGTTTCCGGGTCCAAGCCTCGACTCGTTTCACTTGAGATTGCCATCGACGGCCGTTTATGAGCGCTATTTGTTCATATTAAACATCAAACATTTTAAAAAGTGAAACATTTTAAATACTTACAGTCTACACAACAGTCTCCGTGCTCACAGCGTCACAGACATTAATATTTTAACTTTTTAGAAAAGACGAATCATTGTCTGGCCATCTAGAATTTTGGTATGGAGATAAAGGTTATGATTATAATTTTTTTTTGTTTGTTTGTAGTATTACACCACATCGTGTGTGTATATTAGCACCGTTTGTTTTTTTCTTTTGGTAGGAGATAGAGCGTTAGGACCCGGAAGCGCTGCCGCGTGACGTCAGACTTAACCGAATAGAGGGTATTCGTCGACGTCACTTTCTCGCCGAAAACGCGCTCCCTCAGCTGGACTGAGTGGCAAAAGAAGCTGCTGCGTGACTGGATTTAGTAGAGGAAAATGCGAAAACGCGAGTAAAACTAACGAATTACACTAAAGGTTGGAATTGAATGTGTTCCTTACAACTTGTCAAATAAACCTAATCCATGGATATTGACATGCAGCCAGGAGTCGTGTTTCATGATATTTATATGTGCCTGATTTCGACGGTGGGGAAATACATAAGCAAATCTGCATGTGAATATTTTATATAACTACAATATAGGTAGGTTTAAATCCGCGTAATCACTTATATCAATGTTATATCGTCATATTGTCCAGCCCTAAAACATAGTTTTATAGTATAGTTTTTGTCAGTGTTGTTTATTTAAAAACACACAATTATGCAGAATATAAGATCGAAAATATTTAATTGATGAGTTGTCAACATAATATATAACAATACAATATATACGGTACGATTTTACCTCAAAATCCAACATTTTGACACAAAATGATAACTGCAAATCCATGTTTCTCTGCCTGGAGTAGATGTTTCTGTGAATTGCAGTCCATTTGTTTTTTTCCCTGTTGCTTTCTGATTTTTTTTTTTTTTTTTTAAATATAGGCTATGCCTCAGGTTTTGTGTCAAAGCCATTTGTACAGTCAATCACAAAGCTCTTTCCCGTTTTGGATGTGTTTTGTGTGTTTTTCGCGACATTCACGCTGAAAACCAATGCTGCCGCTCAGTCTTTTGCCTCTCAGTGGACGTGACCGCAGCCTTAACGGTCGACGGTGACGTCACTTGCATACCCTCTATTCAGGTGCGAGGAGAACTGATCGCGCGCGCGACAGAGAGAGAGAGCGCACGCGAGAGAGCGCTTCTGTTGTGTGTCATTCAGCGCAGTTCCGCCTATCCCTCCTTCACTAATTGCACGTAAATAACGAATTGTGTGATTGGATTGTAATTTTGTGCTATGACGATCTTCGACGATCATTTGGCTGTAAACTGAAATTATATTCAACCCGGTGGTAGTGGCTGTCTTACCCGCCACAGCTGAAATCTACCCGCATTTGGTGGGTTGGCTGGTGTTAATGTCAAGCCCTGGTTATTTCACCCAAAAATGAAAATTATCCCATAATTTACTCACCCTCAAACCTCACGCCTAGGTGTATATGACTTCCTTCTTTCAGTCAAACACAATCAGAGTTATATTAAAAAATATTCTGGCTCTTCCAAGCTTTATTATGGGAGTGAATTGTAACTGGGATTTTGAAGACCAAAAATTGTGCATCCATCCATTATAAAAGTAATCCATACAGCTCCAAGGCCTTCTGAAGTGAAGCAATGTGTTTTTGTAAGAAAAATATCCATATAACTTTATAAACTAGAATCATTGCCTTCTGTCCGCGAGTCGATTCTGGCAGAAGAGTGAATTTTTACCTGACGCATGATGTATTGATGAACGCGGAAGCGCAGTGGATAGAGCAAAACAAAACACTGGTCACGAATTAGAAGTCTAAAACAAGAATTTTTAAAGAGAAATGTCAGAGGAGCTTGAGTTTGTTGCCCAGCCCTATTTGTTCAAACACCGGAACTCGGCTCTCATATGAACGCGCGGACGGATGTTACCGGAAGCTAGTGATTATAGTCTATACAGTTATAAATATGGATATTTTTCTTACAAAATGCATCGCTTCGCTTCAGAGGGCCTTTATTAACCCCCTGGAGCCATATGGATTACTGTGGATTACATATGGTTGTGCTTTTTTAGGCTTCAAAATCATGGTTAATATTCACACCCATTATAAAGCTTGGAAGGCAGAATATTTTTAAATATAACTCTGACTGTGACTGATTGAAAGAAGAAAGTAATATACACCTATAGGATGGCTTGAGGGTGAGTAAATTGTGGGATAATTTTCATCTTTGGGTGAACTAACCCTTTAAACCTTGTCCGTGAAACCGCCGGATATAGTGATAAATGCTTTTTAACTACAGTGCAAAGACCCATTATTTAAGTCTTGTCTCACACTTTTCGTCCATGCATTTTAGCTCTGCTTTCCACTTACACAAAACAATGGCTATTAAAATAAATGCATTTAAGCATTTGCTCTTTCACCATCTCAACATTTCCCTCCATCCTTCCTTTTCATGCTCAAGCAGTCATGTTAACCTTGGTCTGGCTCATTTCGCTTGTTTCTGGCAATGCTTATCCGTTCAAACATAGCTCTCGGCGTTCAAGGTTACAGTTCTGGAAGATGAGCAAGATCCTTGCAGACAAAAGCTGCAACAATCACAACAAGCACTTCAGATTGCCACAAAACCTCGCTGTGCGCCCAGCATACCAGAAACAGAGGCTGACGGGAGCGCCGCACAATCAGAAATGAGAAGTGCTTTTTAAATACGACCACAGAGGAGAAGCGAGAGGAATGCTTCTTTTCTTCTGCTCTTTTAATCAGAGGAGAGGTTTGTTTCATGTCGCATAAACCTCTTTGGTTTAACAAAGCTGACTGACATCTTTATTAATGGGAACCAGGGGAAACGGATACATGCAGACATTAAATGGCATTAATACGGTGACTCAATACAGAGAAATCTGATCTGAGCTACAGAGGCATCCGGCATAATTATCTACGGAAAGGACATGGACATTGTGAATAGTGAATGTCTGTGTGTGTGCTTATGTATGAGCTCTTTTCTCTGCTTTTTTCTTCCCAAACATGACATCTGTTCTGTGATCTGAAGTATCTCTGTGTGAGCGTGCGTGAGCGGGAGTTAGATTCATCAGTTTCCGTGAGTTTCTGTGCGGTCACCACCCTCCTATCTGTCAAGGCATCTGTCGTGTGAACTGACGCAGGACGAAGTCCATGCATTTGGGTGTGTGTGAATGTGAACACTTTTCATTACAGCATAAAGCTTTTTATCCATCTGGTCCCCGGGCAATGTTGGAAGCTGTGTACCTGCAACATATCTGAGTAACCTTTTATCCATTCTGTATAAAGCGGGCCAATAAAAGCACACTAAACATGCTAGGGCAGAGAGCTTAGATGGAAAGACATATTCATCTTCCTCCAGGCTGAGAGAAAGCAGGATTATGCTTATAAGAGCATTTGGGAACAGAACGAAAACGGATGCGAGGCCCTCGAGACAAAATAAGAGAAAGAAAAAATAACTTTTTGGTGTTTCTTTAACTATGGACACTTCTGGCTTTGTGGATTTTTAGAAACTAGAGCATATTTCTCACACTCTCTGATTACTTTACTTTGTCTGCTAACCAAATTTTCAAAAAGTGTACTGGATATATAAGCTTCGAAGTAAATTCTGTCATTTTAAACACTGTTTCAAAAAACGGTATTTGTGGAAATTTAATTTTAAATTAAATTGTTCTCCTTTTGTCTTGCCTTTGATAATTTCATATGCTTTTATTCATCTAAAATACAAACATACAAATTTGTTAAATAATTTTCAATAAAATTCGAATGGAATTTAACAAAATTACAGCTTGATCAGAACTAATAATAAAAGTGACATTTACATTATACATTTATTTATTTTTCTTCAAGGACTTCTAAATTTTAAGCATGCATTTCACAGATACAAACAGTTGTAATTTGCATAAATACAGATATAATTGATTTTCAAATATATACTGAAATATTTTTATTTATTTCATTGTTTATTTAGATTGTACGGAAGAGGATTAGGGCCAAGCAATAATAAAAAAATAAAACCATCTCGAGATTAAAGTTGTTAAATTTCGAGAAAAAAGTCGAGATAAAATGTTGAGAATAAACTCGTTAAATTACGAGAAAAAAGTTGAAATAAAATGTTGAGAATAAACTCATTAAATTACGAGAAAAAACTCGTTAAATTTCGAGAAAAAAGTCGAGATAAAATCTTGAGAATAAAGTCATTAAATTACGAGAAAAAAGTCATTAAATTACGAGAACAAATTCGTTAAATTACGAATTTATCATAATTTAACGACTATTTTCTCGTAATTTAATGAGTTTATTCTCAACATTTTATCTCGACTTTTTTTCTCGAAATTTAACGACATTTTTCTCATAATTTAATGACTTTTTTCTCGTAATTTAACGACTTTTTTCTCGTAATTTAATGACTTTATTCTCAACATTTTATCTCGACTTTTTTCTCGAAATTTAACAAGTTTTTTCTCGAAATTTAACAACTTTAATCTCGAGATGGTTTTATTTTTTTATTATTGCTTGGCCCTAATCCTCTTCCGTAAGATTGTAAGAATTTTAAACATAATAATAATTTAAAAATATAATAATTTATTTCATGAGAGATTTTCATACTAGTTGTTAACCAATAAAATCTATTAAATGTGAATCATTTGTAAAGTAACAATAAATGATGAAGGCATGTCAGCTTTATGGATGGACGGATGGATGGATGGATGGATGGATGGATGGATGAATAATCTGTTAATTTATACAAAATTCAAGCCCCTGTGGTTGAGAAAAAAAACAAAAACCACATAAATGACCAAATCAAAGACCACTGCCCATTGCCCATAAATCGTTCTTACAGAGATGAACAGATGACCATATTACACACCAAATGTTAATGTCATCATGACGAGAGGAGCAAGAGAAACCGAAAGGACAAAAATGAAAGGAGAAATAAACAAGTGCAAGAGCTGCTCTGGTTGGGCATTAGAATGGCAGGCTGCATTCATTACTGCGATTCCATCACCGTATGGTCGAAGCATATTTCTTCATGGCCTGTCGCAGGCCCTGCCGGCACAAGGGCAGCCATGCAAGGGTTGCTTATGGCCCTGAGATAGACTAATGAGAAAAGTCCGCCTTGTACACACACACACACACACACTTAAGCATGTAAGCTGCAGAAAGCAAACAGAGGAATCTGAACTGGATGCCTGGACTATTAGTCCCCTCATTCTGTCTCAGGGCACATACACTGGAAAAAAAAAAAAAAAAGAAAAGTTGAGGAAACTTAAAAGTTTAAGGCAACCAGCTGGATGAGATTTTTGAGTTCTCCAGTCACGTCTCAGCGGCTGCACAAAAGAAACAGGCTGTGATAGTTTCTCAGTGATACAATTTAGGGTTAACTGAACACTTCTTTGCTAAGAGCTATGTGCAAAAACAAAACAAAACAAAACAAACAAACAAACAAAACAGTCTTTATCCAATTCATTTGTTTTTTTTTATCAGCTTTGCTTAGATTACATAGATCCCCAATAGTCTGCATCTAAACCAGTCAAATTATACAGGGCATCATCAAGACCAACAAGTGGAAAAGTGGTTTGTGCTTTGAAAATAAGTTTTGTATATAATAATTGAACTGTGCTTAAATCTTTCATCAGGTTTCAAGCTCTTAAGAATGATAAATAAATCAAGTAACTTTCAACAGCAAAATATGCAGTTTCATACAACATCACTCTCCTCAGAACAAAATTCAGCACATTTCCAATCAAATGACCCTAAAATTCCCATGCTCACTTTAAATGAAGTCCTTGACCTGGGCTAAATTCTCCTTGGGTTAATTCAGTACCATGGGTGAGATGACCAGATTCTGGTGTGGACATTCCCACAGCCTGTTTCCACAGCTACCAAAAGAGAAGAATGAGAAAGATAAATAGCCAGCGGGGAATGACCTCTGACCCCTAACCTCTGTGACTCAGTCACCTCTCTAATAATGGACAATGTCTAAAACATCCACTCAGCCTTTTCAAGCCATTTAAAAAAATACCTTCAGTCTATGAATATTCCACATTTTTTCCTGGTTATTCCACATGGTCCAAAAGTATGTTCTTTTCTAAAGCAAAATAAGTATCTAAAACATTTGAGCAAAGAAAATTGCATGTAACAGCAGATACCTGCAGAAGAATCATATTTCAAATGACTTTTACATGTGATTCTCTTTTAGATCAAATTGTGGCACGTAATGAAGACCTGGGGGTTATAATTAAATGGGACAATAAAAATGGGATGTCCTCATTAACTAGGAGAGGAAAGGGTCCATGCCGAAAGGGTCGAGGAACACATAAAGTGGTTATCTGAATCCTGAAAGTATTTGTTTAACCAGGATACTTTAAGGAATTGTAATTCAGTTACAATAAATAGTGACTGAAGCTTTCAAGCTTCAAAAAAGAATGAGAAAGCACCAAAAAATATGACAAATATGGTCCATTTGACTAATTTCTATGTCTTCATATCTTTGTGTGAGGAACAAACCAAAATGTAACTATTTGCTGTTAACCCCTGCGAACTAGATCAAGGAAGTGAACTTGACTGATTCATTGACTATATGACTCATAAAAATGATCCATTCATAAATTTTGTTTCTTTAGAAGATCTAGGGCAGATGTCAAGATTTGCAGTGAATAGATTAACTTAAATTGCACTACTATGTTACTCACACAAAGCTATCATATGTCTTACATATAAAATGGTAGTCGTACTGACTAGTTTTATGATACTACTGTTTTTTATTGAAGCTTTGGAGGCTTTATTCTGCAATGTTTATGAAATGAGTGTGAGTAAAAAATGACTATTTTAACTATAAGTCTAAAACACTGCTGTTAACATCAAATGTAAAAGGTCCTGAAGTCCTTTGCAAGTATTCATTATGGAGAGTTTCTTGAGCATTAGCGCTGTACTTCAGCACTACTATCACTCTCACCCAGCTTTAAAAATTACCACTGCGCTGAACAAACCAAACAACTAATGAGTAAACAAGGAAATGAGTTGCTTTCACGGTACTCTAATGGCCAGAGCAGGCCCCAGGCCCCAGGTTTTTTTTTTTTTTTTTTTTATGGTGATTTTACAGCGGCCCCAGTTTAATGCTGATCTTAATTAAGGTGAAACAGAGATCCCCAGGGGCCAGCGGCAGCCATCACTGCTGCTATTAAGTCACACTGTGGAGAATTTATGAGGCATCATGGGGCAAAACAAAACAGATGCACACTGAGAAGCACACAAACACTGAACCCACAAATGTGCTGGAATACAGAGACAAGTTATAATATATAAAGCCTCTATATCAACAAGTCCTGGGGGACCTGGGTACATAAAAATAGCTCTTAAACAGCATGACAACTAATTAATGTAATTCTAAAGATTTCAATTATATATACGCTTAGGTTAATATATATTGTGACACTGTACAAACACACACAGAAAAAAAAAAACTTTTTATATATAAAAATTCATAGTGAACACATCCATCTAGCAAAGAAAAAAAAAAAAAATGAAACCATAACCATAAGACTTCTAATTTCTGAGTGTGAAGTACAAACCGATATTAAATTCCACATAGGGAAGATATTCTAGTGCTTTTACCGTGTGTTTGTACTTTTGGGAGCTTAACAGAAAATAATAAATAATAAAAATAAATGAACATTATTTAATTATAAATAAATAAATACTATTTTTTTAATAAATCCAACTAAATAAATATTTAATTATTTTTTAATAAATCAAAAGCAAGCTACAAAAAATGTTTGCTTAATACTGACGATACTTTGTACTCTCTATATCCAGAATTAATGCTCAATAACTGTTTTCATTGAAGTAGACAAATATCTAATGTGACCTGCACAGCTCCTCATATCCTCTGACTATTATAGTGGCTCCTTTAGAGGTCAAGTAAACCTGGGGGTCAACTGTCCAATCTAATCAAACCGTATAAATAATAAAAACCACATTTTCAAACACCTTTAACAGGGCTTGACTTCCAGAGTCTGCAGCTTGCCGCATTCTGTGTTCCACCGTCATGCTCAGAGTTTAAACACAGCCTAAATATCAGCACTGTCTTCTCAAATGCCACAACACCATGATGAACAACTACTCGCTTTCCTTCAACATTACAAAAAAAAGTCCTCAAAAGAACAGGTCAAGTAAAAGAAAAAAAAATAATAATAAAAAAATAAAGGTGAATGTGAAAAAGTCAAATGTGCAAAATCCACCTTTAGAAATCTATATGACAAAGCATTTCAGGTCTACTTGCAGTGCTTTGACAGGAAAACTTAGTAGATTTATGAAGAATCTGAACATCATCCGTCTATCATAAGGGTGAACAAATGATTACAAAAAGTCACTGTTTTGGTGAACTATTCTAATTAATTCAATCAGAATTTGACTGTTTTCTCCCAAAAACAGTGAAGAAAATGCAAGAATTACATCAGTCATTTGAGATGAGAGACTCAAGCATGCAAATATGATTTAGCCTATGCATCTACTCCAGTTTAAACTTCTCGGAGATGATACAGAATATAAAGATACAATGATTGCAACAGAATGATGTGTGATGTGAGCACTCTCACCCCTTTCTTAAGGGACAAGGACAGAGCAAGGAAGAGGAAACCGGCATGAGGAGAAAGTGATGAAGATAAGATGAGGGCATTCTGTGATCTTTCCTCAGCTTTATCCTTTTCCCCATCAGGAAGCATGTTGGCTAATCTTCACATGCTTCACAGCATGCTTGAGGAAGCCCTTACTCTGTCCGACAGCAAAGCTGTAATGGAAATCTATGCTCAGGCCCTTAGGACTGAACAAGGAGAAGGTGGAGGCGTGTAAAGTAAAAACTATACTGTGAAGACAAGGATAAATCACAGAGGTTAGTATAGCACTTGTGAGTGGGACTTCATTTTCTGCTTTTAAATCATGACAGAGATGTCCCATTGAATTGCATACAAGATATAAACTCGCAAATCTGTATATAACAGAATTCAAAGAAAAACGTCAGAAATGTGAGGTGAAAACTCGTAATACTGAGAAAAAAGTGAAATTTTTTGGCTGTGGTCTTTAGTTCCTACATACACTGTAAAAAATGACCGTGATTTTAACAGTAAAAGACTGTAAAAATGCTGCGGTGAAAAACTGTCAATTGGTTTACAGAAAGTTTCCGTACTATATACGGTGAATAACTGTAATAGATCTAACGGTACATTTAATGTGATTTTACGGAAAAATACCGTTAAATTCACAGTTTTTGGAAGTGAAAAATAACAATTCATTGTAAAATTTACAGTGAAAAACCGTAAATTGACATTCCCACAATTCCTTGCGTGACACTTCACATTTGATATATTTTCGTTGAAATAACTTTGTTTCTTCTTAGTTTTTCTAATTTTTTTCTAATCAGTTATGTACATTAGGGTTTTATGTTACATCTAATGTTGTTAAATTAATGTTTATTGCATTTTTCAAATTTCATGCATGTTACCATGATTGTGTTTAGTGTGTGTGAATGACACTGTGTGCACCTTCTATATGTTAGTGTTGTCCTTCTCAGCTTGTGGAAAAGTTGCTTTTGATGAACTTTGATTCATCATGTGACTCTTATCACCACTGTGTTTGGTGACTGTCAGTGTATTATAAAGGTACAAAACAGATATTAGTACTTCATTAGGTTGGTAAATTAACATTATATCAGTTAATGAAATACGTTATTTTACCGTAAATTTAACAGATTTTTTTTTACGTTGCTACTGTATTTTTTACGGTAAAGTTCTGGCAACCACAGCTGCCGGTTTTTTACCGTAAATTTTACTGGGATTTTTTTTTTACAGTGTATGACTAGTATATTGGCTGTTTATTAGTACTTACAGTATAAAGCACATATTTCTGCATGACCACATTCTACATCCCTTACCTACATCCTACCCAATACCTAACCCTCTACAGCACAGCGTTGCCCTCAGGCAATGGAAAGTTTTCTTAAGCCCTATGTTTAGTAAATTTTTCTTTAAATGATAACAACCAATTAGAAAGGTTGAGGAGAAAGAACCAAATAACAGTCCATTAAGGTGTTGGAGTCAATATCAAGCACCATTAAGAGGTGGGACGTCCTGTTCTGACACATGGTCACAGGAGCACATGTTGTGAGAAGAAGGCAATATTATATGCTTTAGTAATCTTATTTAAAACGACATGAACTGTACATAAAAAAATATGTGTGTGTGTATGAAGGTGTAGAGAAGCCTTTTGTCAGGTTTTATGAAGTTTTTTATTTTGCATGTTCAGAAATTCAGTTTTTCTTTTCGTTGCCTCAGGGCAACGTTGTGCGATAAGGGGTACTTTTCGAGGAGGTTTTAGAGAGTACCTCTCATTGGCCACAATGTATTATAAGAAGGGAAGATGCAGGGTTCCTGGGTGTGCAGGAACATTCAAAGTGATGTGCAAAAATTGTAACATACACCACTATGTCACAGCAGAGAAGAAGTGCTTTTTGAAGTTTCGTACGGAGTGAAATCTTATTACATGAAGTACATTATATGGCATTATATAAGCACACTACATGATACAGACCTATGCATGTATTAAATTCAATATATCAATGTCTTTCAAGTGTTTTTCCCTTTTTACTTAATGATTTCTTGAATTTTTCTTAAAAAAAATTTGATTTTGATGATAATTTTTTTTTTTTTTTTTTTATCGATAAAATGTTCCCAAATGAACCAAAAAATGATGTGGAATATTTTTTTTTCATGTGCCATCAACATGAGTAGAGGGCTAAACTTAACTACTAACTTTTAATAAGCAGTGATTAAGAGTTTATTGAGGCAAAAGTCACTGTAAAACCAAACAGTGAAATTAATTAAATGAAATGACTTAATTTCACTCAAATAATAACGAAAGCTCATTGTACTTAACAGAAGAAGTTGCGTGAACTCAAATTTGATTGTAGTAAGCCGAACTTAATATGATTGAGTTGAAATAGATTTCTAATCCAGCATTCTTTGCATCAGACTGTATAAGGAAAATAAATGAAGAAAAAAAGTGTTTTTAGTGTGTTTTTGCATGAGATTAACATATACATAAGTTAGTATTTAATGTTGTGTTATGTTGGGATTTAAAGGGCAGGGCAGAGGATGTGGTTGGGTTGAGGATGGGCTGAAAAATTTTTAGACCACATATACTGTACTTTGTTTGACTATATACATGTATATAATGACAGTCTCTTTGATAGTTATAATAGCATATGTTATTTGCTTTCATTTAACCAAGATCTGAATGTGATGTTTATGTAAATGAACTGTATGTAATTAACATTATGATAAGTGGGGTGAGGCTGGGAATGGGAGCCGCTTCCACGGCTCTCGGCCCGCCCCACTTTTCACTAAATTTTTAAGTTCTACTAACTTTAAAAAAAAAAATTAGTTAGTTTAACTTAAATGTTTTGAGGTAAAACATTTCCTCACATGTTTTAAGTATTCTGAACTTATTGAGTTTTACAGTGTAGTTAATAGTTAGTTAATAGTGAGAACTGGACCCTAAACTAAAGTGTGACCAGATTTTTCAATCAATTCAAACTTTCTCAGAATTGCAAGTTTATAAAAGTCAGGAAGAAAGCCAGAATTGTGAGAAAATAACTAAAAAATGCAAGATACAAACTCGTAATTGCGAGAAATAAAGTCAGAATTGTGAGATAAAAAGATTTTTATTTTATTTATTTTCCATTTTTATTCAAAGAGTTTATAAAACGCAATTCTGACTTTATTCTCGCATTTTCGAGTTTATATCTCACAATTCTGACTATTAAGCCAATTATAATCAAAAGACATCAAATCTAAATCTTCAGCTTTTTAAGTGTGAAATAAGGCATTGATTCATCTTTTTCGAAGCTCAAGATAAGCCATGCGCTGTTTTCTCAGGTTTCACAATATTTGTCGTTACATTTGGCCCCTGCAGATAGCAAAACTCTCTCTCTCTCTGTCACACACACACACACACACACACATCTAGAGCACTTCACAGCAGGTGTATTACCTATCTAACACAAGATTACCTCATTGCGTCCTTCAGCGTTGGGAGACCACTTATCTGTGCTCATCACACACACTTACCAACAGGCCCTCAGAGCGACACACACACACACACACAATTCTCTCATTCTTAATGAGTGTTAGCAGCAATCTCTCTCAGCATTAGCGACCCTGTCACTACAGATTATCACTGCCAAAGCGAGCCTCATCTTCATCACGTGTGTTTTTTGCTTGCAGAAACGTTTCGCAGACGCGCAAAGACTTGATACTTCTTACAACCATTGTGCTTGTTTATGTGTGGCTGAGTTATAGGTGTGCAGGAAAGAGACAGAATGCAGGTTTGGAGATAGTGGAAGAAGCACCACATATTATTTTCTTCTTCCTGCTGCTCAGTGGGAGATTTTTTTCCTCATCTCTCCGAAAAGCTGCATCTACTGTTACAGCAGCAGGTGCTGGAACCACCGACAAGCTCAATCCCCCAGAGAACAGCGGGAGAGTGTGAGAGCTCAGGAACACACACCTAGACTCCGGAACGATAAATAACACACTCACACACTCGCCCGTATACTAACACTATGGTTTATCACCAAAAAAATAATACTATATTTTGTGTTTTCTCACTAGATTCGAGCTCCATTCAATTATTATCATTCTCATTATAAATAGCAACTTAGCTGCTCTGATGTATTAAACTGCATATGAACTCATTGTTTTGAGCACATGGTTGTATAGTGAAAAAACGAGGTGAACATTCATTAGCTATATGGCAGACGCTCGCTGTTGAAGCCGCCCTGGAATGGAGGGACATTTTCAAGCCACAATGACAGCATGGAAGTTCTCACCCCCACTGGGCCTCTCATAAACATGAAGCCAACCCACTGAGACCCGTGCTTTAGGAAAAAGTGTGTGTTTGTGAGTGTGAGGATTCATGGTGTTCCTTACTACTGATTTGCTAAAAATAGTGCAGTTTTCCAGAAACAAGTGATTTCTTTTCTCTCAAGTATGACAAAACATCAGACATCACAAATGGTTTTGTCACATTATTATGGTTGCAACCAGGCGAATGGAGGCAATATTCACTCTAAATGAATCAAAATAGAAGTTTGATTCATTTTAGCTAATGAGTTCATTTGGGTTCATTTGGATGACAAGGTTCATTTTAGTCATTACTAGACCCAGATCAGACTTTTCAGCCTTTTCTAGAGATTTTTTGGTAACACTTTACTTCAATAGTCCACTTTAGACATTCTACTAACTTTAAGTACATGTAGAACTTTACAAGTGCATGTCAACTTATTCTCCTTATAACCCTAACAGTCTACTAATACTCTAATGAGAGTTAGTTGAGATATTAAAGGATTAGTTTATATTCAGCTTTACTCACCCTCAAGCCATCCTAGGTGTATATGACTTTCTTCTTTCTGATGAACACAATCCGATATATAATAATAAATATCCTGACACATCCAAGCTTTATAATGGCAGTGAGTGGGATCAAGTATGAGCTGAAGAAAGTGCTTCCATCCACATCCATCCATCATAAACGTACTCCACACGGCTCCGGGGGGGTTAATAAAGGCCTTCTGAAGTGAAGCGATGCATTTGTGTAAAAAATATCCATATTTAACAAGTTATGAAGTATAATATCTAGCTTCCGCCAGACTGCTTTCCGTATTCAACGTACGAAGATATTGTAAAACTCTCGCAGTTCAAAAAGCTTATGCTACGTCCTACTGGCAATGCCAGTTATGTTTTTTCGTAATTTGAATACAGAAGGCGGTCGGGCGGAAGCTAGATATTTTACTTCATAAATTGTTAAATTTGGATATATATTTTTTTTTTACACAAATGCATCACTCCAGAAGGCCTTTATTAACCCCCAGAGCTGTGTGGAGCATGTTTATGATGGATGTGGATGGATGCACTTTCTTCAGCTCATACTCGTTGATCCCATTCACTGCCATTATAAAGCTCGGATGCATCAGGATATTTATTAATAAATCTCAGATTGTGTTCATCAGAAAGAAGAAAGTCATATACAACTAGGAAGGATTGAAGGTGGGTAAAGCTTGGGGTAATTTTCATTTGAAAGTGAACTAATCTTTTAATTAGAGTTAGTAACTTTGTAACTACATTTCAGCTAACAGTTAAATGTGTGTAGGGTCTAAAGTGGACTATCGAAATAAAGTCTAACCAAGATTTATTTTCCATTAAGTACGACAAAACTTTGTATTGTACTGAGGATGCAGCCAGGCGAGCAGATTGAATACTCAAAAGGCCATCTAGAGCAGTGGTTCCCAACCTGGGGAACCTGGTGCTTATATGTTTTGAGGTCAAATATGGATGCAAAAAACTTTTCAAAGGTAGATGCACTTAGATGCTCCAAATGATCAGAACCAGATGATAATTACCTTCTTTGAATCTATACGTGGTCTCTCAGCTTGCCAATCACATAAACCGATTACATTTTTACTACACAAAAGATGCGAGCAAGCTCACACCTGCTGTAGGAGGTGCAGAAAATATGAAAAGATTAGCAGCAGTGGTGGTATCTCAGTTTTCACCAGTCTACAGTACAAAAATAACACGGTGAAAAAGTGTGTATAATTCAAACAACTTCATTAAAATCACCCGACTAATCACCATTAACCAATCGCTGGTTCATGGCTGGTTCATGAATCACTGCTGTACATCTGCATACATGTGCTGCACTCCTTCAACTCTCTTCTGAACTCTTTCCCTCATACGAGAGCACGTTCTCCTCATTAGAGCTCCAGGTAAAGGTTTGCCATCATTCGAAACCGGCTGTTTTTTATTTTATTTTGGCAGATCTCTGCTCCGGACATGAACACAAAACACATTGCAATTTTTCCAAAAATGTCAAAATAGGAGTCTGAAAAGAACGTTAAGATGGAGGTCAGAGAGGAGAAAGTGCAGATGCACCAACAGAGAAAATGCTATCCCAGGCAGAGCAAACTAACTACTGGAAGAAAATTCCAAATATTAAATTTGGGGGATGAATGTATTTTTGAAAGGAAGTGTCTTCAGAAAAGATTTGATGGCATTTTTATTTCATCTTACCTCCGTATAATGCCTGTTTTGTCTGTGTTTGTCAGTAAAGTGTGAATTGACCTTTAAGGTAGTGTTTATAAGCGCAGTGATTTGCTGGTGAACAAATATCCAGTGCAGAGCTTCCAGAACACCGACTCAGTACTGGCCGAAGCTGCCTGACGCAGTCGTGTGATGCTGACGCGGGAGTTGGCCAATAATGAGTCAGCATTCTGACATAAAACCTGGAAGCTCTGCACTGTGTCTACAACGTAAACAGTGTAGGAGAATGAGAGGGAAGGGAAGAAATTGTTGAATAAATTCATTATTTTTGTTTTGTTTTTGAGCACAAAAGTATTTTCGTTGCTTCATAACATTAAGGTTGAACCACTGTAGTCACATGGACTATTTTAACGATGTCTTTAATACTTTTCTGGACCTTGAATGTGGTAATTATGTTGCTTTCTCTTGGGGATCAGAAATGTCTTGGATTTCATCAGAAAAATCTCAATTTGTGTTCTGAAGATGAACAGAGGTCTTGCGGGTTTGGAACAACACAAAGGGCAGCAATTAATAACAGAAATTTCATTTTTTGGGTGAACTAACCTTTTAAGAACTAGTTTGACCAACTAGCAGTTAGACAAGAGCTGACTGACTGAGCTACCTTTTTATGTAACTTGCTTTAAAAAGTTAGGACCAGTTTGGAAGAAAACTGACTAACTTTTGAGACTCATCTAAGCAGTATATGCAACCGGTCACAAGGTCTGGCATTATAGCCAGTTCAGCGCAGTAGTCATTTCTATCATTGCTATGCTGTTCGAATTCAAGTCAATTAGCATTGCTACTAACAAAAGCTTGGCCGAGCATGAAAACAAAAGTATGTCACAGACTGTCCTGGCAGTTCAATGGCCGTCTTTGGGCAGCTGCCATCCCCATTACAGAAAACAGCCCTCTGTCTGCACGGCCAATTCAACAGCTAACATCATAAGCACTGAACCGAAATGAAGGCGAAGACAGAGAGCTAAATAACGAGAGATCGGAGGGATGGCGAATAATTCTTGCTACTTGAACTTTCGCAGACGGGAGTACAACAAGCACACACAAGCCACTATAGAGAATTAAACAGCCAGCTGAGCGCATCAGTGCACAACTAATCAAAAGTGTTGTTTCTCCGTCTGAGGAAATATAATGAACAACTGAAAAATAACATGACTCTTGTGCTTTCTGAGGGACTGTTTAGTCTGGCATCATTGAACCTCTTCTAAAGTCAGACTTCTGACTACTGAGATAATCCGGTCATTTGAGTCATCGGCTTGAAACACTCACCAGATTTGTGCGATAAGAATTACATTACTGAGGGAAGGAACCGCCACAACACAAAGTGTATATACTGTATTAATGATCTAAACCAACACTTCCAAAAATGCAAGCCACATAAATATCATAACCATCTCTCCAACACATCTCTACAACTTTTTGTCATATTTCCCATTAATCATAACACCCAGAGAATAAAGTCCAGGTTTTTTTTCTATCATTTCCTGCACTGATTTTGGGGGAAATCTGTAGAAATTCTATGGAATGGATTTAAACATGGAATGAAATTTGCTGAGTTGGAAGTAATGCACTTTTATTGATACTAGCTGAAATTAGTCAAATTAGTCAAAATATGTAATAAACACACAACAAGAATTAGCAAATTCCCCAAAAATCTACAGACGAAAAATGTTATGATAAAGTTCAAACATGTCGTCTCTTATACCCATTAAGACTGCATTTATTTTGATCAAATATACAGTAAAAACAGAATTTAAAATAGCCGTTTTCAATTTTAATCAATTGTAAAATATAATTTATTCCTGTGACGCCAAAGCTGAATTTTCAGCATCATTACTCCAGTCCTCAGTATCACATGATCCTTCAGAAATAATTCTAATATGCTTATTTTCAGGAATATTATCAAAATTAAAAACATGTGTTTTTAAAAACCATGATACATTTTTTTCAATATTTGTTGATGAATATAAATATCACAAAAAAAGAAATTGAAATCCTTTGTAACAAAAATGTCTGTCACTTTTTATCAATTTAATGCAGTGTATTCATTTCTTTGAAACAACATTTTGAATGGTAGAGCATACATATTTATAAATATTAATGAAATACATATCACTATAAATATTATTGTCAACTCTGCTTATGATTTAATGTAGTTTATGTATATTTTAAGTGTGTAATATTTTAAGGTATATTTAGTGTGCATTTCAATGTCACCCTACATTAGATTCTCACTGGTTTTATAATAAATGTTCTAAATTAAGAATAATTTAGCTCCACAACAAAAATCACTGTGTAGCAACAAATTTTGTTTCTATGGGCATGTCAGAGAACATACTAACTAGAAGTTAGTATGTTCAATGATTTATATAATCACATTTATGAAATCTCAGGATTATTCTGTGTAAAAGGATCACTCACCACACACACAACAACAGCTTTCACAGCACAGCTCAGTCAAGTTCTTCTACATTTAGGTGGCACACTCTCCACTGGCTTGTTTGACTGCAGGCCACATTCTGCACTTTGATGCTAAATCTTCCACATACACTGTTTCTTCCAGAATAGAGGGGTCTCTGCCCTTCAGGGCTCCTTCACGGCAGGTTAGCCTGCTTCAAGAGCTCCTTCTTCCCCCCACAGTGATCAATTGACCCCTGCCAGGAGGAGCAGGTTTGCCGGCATTAGGCTAACACAGTGGTACAGCTCTATTAGCTGACTAATCTGAGTGATCTAACCATTATTAGTCATTTAAGATGACAGCTAGGCACCATTCTTTATGTATTTCTTCCAAATATGAACTCCATGACTGCCATTTTTGCCTTGTCTCCCTCAATCTTTGAAACTCTCAATCACTCTCTCCCATCCTCTTTCTTTCTCTCATGGATGAATACACTCAGTGTTCTGGCACATCCTCTCTCTCTCTCTCTCTCTCTCTCTCTCACACACACACACACACACACACTGGACCTGTGGGTAGAGTTGAGCGCTGGAAGTCTCCTGGCATGTTTAATGCAAAAGCATAGGCTGAATACTTTTGATAACTTTGAGACAACTTGACACAAGCACACTACAGACTACAGTATGTGGATGCTAGCACGCTATAGCAAGATAAAACTCATACGCAAAAGAAGGGCTTCACAATAAAAATGGCCCATCATGGGCCAGTATGAGAGAATTTTGTCTCTACTGACATTAAAACTTTGATATTCATTTGTCGAGCCTTACATACGGTGGCCCAGTAGTGCACAACACAACGAAATTAAAAAAAGCAAACATAAGTTCACAACACAACGAAATAAAGCCACAACACAACGAAATAAAGCCACAACACAATGGAATCAAGCCACAACACAACGAAATAAAGCCACAACACAATGGAATCAAGCCACAACACAACGGAATCAAGCCACAACACAACGGAATAAAGCCACAACACAACGGAATAAAGCCACAACACAACGGAATCAAGCCACAACACAATGGAATCAAGCCACAACACAACGGAATCAAGCCACAACACAACAGAATCAAGCCACAACACAATGGAATCAAGCCACAACACAACGGAATCAAGCCACAACACAATGGAATCAAGCCACAACACAACGAAATCAAGCCACAACACAATGGAATCAAGCCACAACACAACGGAATCAAGCCACAACACAACGGAATCAAGCCACAACTCAATGGAATCAAGCCACAACACAACGAAATAAAGCCACAACACAATGGAATCAAGCCACAACACAATGGAATCAAGCCACAACACAACGGAATCAAGCCACAACACAACGGAATCAAGCCACAACACAACGGAATCAAGCCACAACACAATGGAATCAAGCCACAACACAACGGAATCAAGCCACAACACAACGGAATCAAGCCACAACACAACGGAATCAAGCCCACCAACACACGGAATCAAGCCACAACACAACGAAATAAAGCCACAACACAACGGAATCAAGCCACAACACAATGGAATCAAGCCACAACACAACAAAATCAAGCCACAACACAATGGAATCAAGCCACAACACAACGGAATCAAGCCACAACACAACGGAATCAAGCCACAACTCAATGGAATCAAGCCACAACACAACGAAATAAAGCCACAACACAATGGAATCAAGCCACAACACAATGGAATCAAGCCACAACACAACGAAATAAAGCCACAACACAACGGAATCAAGCCACAACACAACGGAATCAAGCCACAACACAACGGAATCAAGCCACAACACAACGGAATCAAGCCACAACACAATGGAATCAAGCCACAACACAACGGAATCAAGCCACAACACAACGGAATCAAGCCACAACACAACGGAATCAAGCCACAACACAACGGAATCAAGCCACAACACAACGAAATAAAGCCACAACACAACGGAATCAAGCCACAACACAATGGAATCAAGCCACAACACAACAAAATCAAGCCACAACACAATGGAATCAAGCCACAACACAACGGAATCAAGCCACAACACAACGGAATCAAGCCACAACTCAATGGAATCAAGCCACAACACAACGAAATAAAGCCACAACACAATGGAATCAAGCCACAACACAATGGAATCAAGCCACAACACAACGGAATCAAGCCACAACACAACGGAATCAAGCCACAACACAATGGAATCAAGCCACAACACAACGGAATCAAGCCACAACACAACGGAATCAAGCCACAACACAACGGAATCAAGCCACAACACAACGGAATCAAGCCACAACACAACGAAATAAAGCCACAACACAACGGAATCAAGCCACAACACAATGGAATCAAGCCACAACACAACAAAATCAAGCCACAACACAATGGAATCAAGCCACAACACAACGGAATCAAGCCACAACACAACGGAATCAAGCCACAACTCAATGGAATCAAGCCACAACACAACGAAATAAAGCCACAACACAATGGAATCAAGCCACAACACAATGGAATCAAGCCACAACACAACGGAATCAAGCCACAACACAACGGAATAAAGCCACAACACAACGAAATAAAGCCACAACACAATGGAATCAAGCCACAACACAACGGAATAAAGCCACAACACAACGGAATAAAGCCACAACACAACGGAATCAAGCCACAACACAACGGAATCAAGCCACAACACAACGGAATTAAGCCACAACACAACGGAAATGCTCCCGACCACTTGGGGGCTCTCAGAGCCTGGTAATATTACTATTCCTTGCCACTGTTCTATAAAGTCGCCAGTTTTACAAAGATATCAATACCATGATTAGTTTTAAGTATGTAAGCAATGTATATCGAAATGATATATTAATTAAAAATCAACTACGTTCACAATAGCTTCATATTTATACTTGTGAATGATTTGACGCGATACCACGGCGCATGATAAAGGGAACATCCACCAATTCCACCAAGTGGTTAAAACGTATAATCTGATTCATTAAAATTACTTTTAACATTTAAAAACAGACATGTTCAAATTCCAAAGGTTGTTAGTTCCTGTTGGTAAGACTGACAAGCTTTGGAATTTGAATATGTCTGTTTTTAAATGTTAAAAGTAATTTTAATGAATACAAATTATACGTTTTAACCACTTGGTGGGATTGGCAGACGTTCCCTTCATCATGCGCCGTGGTAGCGCGTCAAATCATTCACAAGTATAAATATGAAGCTATTTTGCATGTAGGTGATGTTGAATTAATATTTCATGTCGATATATGGTGGTTACATACTGTTTAAACTAATCGTAGTATTGATATTACTGCCGACTTTATAGAACAGTGGCAAGGAAAACTAACTTTACCAAGCTCTGAGAGCCCCCTAGTGGTCGGGAGCATTTCCGTTGTGTTGTGGCTTGATTTCGTTGTGTTGTGGCTTGATTTCGTTGTGTTGTGGCTCGATTTCGTTGTGTTGTGGCTCGATTTCGTTGTGTTGTGGCTTTATTCCGTTGTGTTGTGGCTCGATTTCGTTGTGTTGTGACTTTATTCCGTTGTGTTGTGGCTCGATTTCGTTGTGTTGTGGCTTTATTCCGTTGTGTTGTGGCTCGATTTCGTTGTGTTGTGACTTTATTCCGTTGTGTTGTGGCTCGATTTCGTTGTGTTGTGACTTTATTCCGTTGTGTTGTGGCTCGATTTCGTTGTGTTGTGACTTTATTCCGTTGTGTTGTGGCTCGATTTCGTTGTGTTGTGGCTTTATTCCGTTGTGTTGTGGCTCCATTTTCGTTTTTGTTGTGGCTTTATTCCGTTGTGTTGTGGCTCGATTCCATTGTATTGTGGCTCGATTCTGTTGTGTTGTGGCTCGATTTCATTGTGTTGTGAACTTATGTTTGCTTTTTTAATTTCGTTGTGTTGTGCACTACTGGGCCACCGTACTTACAAATGTAAACATGCTTTTTTGAGATTGTTGTAGCAAACATTATAGCACAATATATTCTGTGATTCCAGCTTGCTGCAATATTTTTTAAAAAAGAAAACAAAATAGTAAAAAAAAACTAATAAGGAAAAAAATATATAAATATTTCTACATTGCTGTAGCAAATTATTCTGCTAATTCATGTTAACACATGCAATTAATTCAAAATCTTTTACACGTTAAAATAATTTAATGCAAATAAATTACTGAAGCATGCAAAATTGCGAATTGCCATATTCCATTCCTTCTGTTTAAAGCAGTGCGTTTATGGCCCTCCTTAATGTCCAACTCAGTCAAATAACGTGAATGTATCTTTAACAGGTATTCTCGTAAACACAGTCAGTCATAAGTGAACATAAACAACTGTGAAAGAAATTGGATGTGTGTCAGTACATTAGATCCGTGCATTTGCTCTTAAAGTGACAGAAGCCTAATATTGCTGTCTATGTCATTAATGTTAATCAAACAACAAAAAGAAAGAAAATCACCTACTGCTTTTGACTGACAGTCTACAGCGCATGGTGCAAGTGCGTTTAGGGCGTGTCCGAATCCACTTTTGCTAGTTTAAGGATGGGAAAAATGGTCGCCGCACCCAGTGCATGGTCTAAAAGGGTTGTCCCTATTCTCTTAATTAGGTATGGGTGTGTTTTGGGCGTAACATGCAATAAACCAACCAGAGTCTTATCTCCCATTCCCTTTAAAAGCCAGTTGCTCTTGCGCCATGGCAGATTCGCTGTTTACATGAACTCTCACACCCAAAACTGAACTCTTGAGGAAACACTCCACACTCAACCAAAGCATTTTTATCTTTATCCACACAATAATAATCTTTTACATTGTAATCCTTTTATTTTTAATATTTGGCATGTTTCTGTGCTGCTGCGCGTCCCTGTGTGTGTCTAATAAGCTGAGTGCACACGCGTCGTGCACCCACATATAGGCGCAAATTACTAACGTGCTCTTTAAATAGCAAAACAAATATTTTGCGCCATTGACTTTACACCAAGTTTTTGTTGATAAATGGCGCAGTCTATTTCTGTTGCCTCAAAATAGCAACGCACCAACAATGCACCTGAACATACCTTGTTTTCAGACCAGCATGCCCATGAGCGTACAAATGGGCACAAATGCATTTGCTATTTAAACAACGTGGTGCAGGACGTGAAAATGATAACTACGTCAGGTTGAAACTAGCAAAAAACACTTGCAGCGAGTTTGGACCGGGTATATGATAGGGCCTATAGACAGAAGACAGTGTGGTGTTGTA